>VXAU01000760.1:676249-716828 GCA_013399695.1 Formicarius rufipectus
TTTTTTTTTTTTTTTTTTAAGGATTAAGCACTGAATGACAGTACTTGCACAGTTGTCTTCCTTCTTAAAAATATGAATTTTTAGCATTTGGAGGAAAAGTTACTTGCCATTCTGGGCCAGTTATTTCCAGAACATAAGTTGAGGTGGATCTAAGATTATTATATCTGCCAATTCCTTAAGGTAAGTATAAACTTAATTTAGGAATGTATTATCCTCAGAGTTTGACAAGTATAAAAGAGCTATTGATGTAGCCCTCATAAAGAGTATGTTCAAGCCGTGTTTGAAATATGTGTGAAAAATAATTCAAAATACACTGGTGAGCATTACAAGAGAAAGGGTATGTTGTGTTTACAGGAAAGTCCTTCCATATTGTGTAAGAGAGCTACTGAAATCAATTGCAATGATACATTCAAATTATTGGGGTGGAGGTGGAGAGTGGGAATCCTGAGACCTGAATGTATGTTAAACAACAGGAGTAAGACTTTCAGTTTCACTTAACTTCTATTTACTGTGAACAGATGGGATTTTTGTTTCCCAATGCTGTGAGCTGCCTTTAAGAATTCCATCTTAGACCAAGTCCAGGATACTTTTGTTTTCCCAGTCATCTACTCATAGAAAGGACTGGAGGTCTGAGCATGTGCTGAAAGCTGCTTTCTTTTGCACTTTTACTGGTAGTTATTAGTGATATTTTCTAACTGGATGAACTGTGCAATTAAAATCAGATGACAAATTGCCAGCACTGCCAGCTGCTGATGTAATTTCAGAAACTGTTTTTAGCTGTTTTTGCCTGTGGTATCAGAGTGGGTTGCTGTGGAATTTATTTCCCAATCTCAGTCTAGTTCTGGAAAGAAATAGATAGAAAAACAGCTTAGAAATATAGATCCAAACTTTTCTTATTTTTGTACTGCTTTAGAAGAAACAAAATTATTGCTGAATTAGGATGTTGCTCATATGCATTTAAACAGTATTGGTGTGTCATGCTGCAAAGGAGCACAAACCATGATGTTGGCAACATGCAATTGGGTAGCAGTTTATAAAAAAAAAAAAGAAAACCAAAAAAACACACAACCAAACAAAACCCCAAACCAACAAAACAACCAAACCAACAAGCAAATAACAAAACCAAAACTACTAGGTGGTCAAAAGACAGGCTCATGTTCAAGGTCAGATCAGCATATCCACTATTTTCACTACAGTTTCCAAGAACTTCAGTAGTTAGAATTTGAGATTGCAGTCTCAAAAGAGGCTTGATTTAATTGACTTGAATGATTTTTGGCCAAGTGAGTTCTAACACTTTATTGGAAGTGATGTGTGTGTGAGAAGGAAATACTTCAGTTTGAATAAAACAGTGTGACACTTCCAGCTTGTCAGACTCTGCATGGGAAACTTCATTCACACAGAATGAAATCAGTTACAGTTCAGTGTTGGCTAATCTTCAACTGAAATCAATAAATCAGCCTGGACAGGGAGAGATTAGGCCAGTCAGAAACATGTACTGTGATGTTTGCTTTGTAGCCTTTTTGAGAGGTCAGGTAATGGAGACATCAATTAAAGGCAGGATAAACAGAAGGCTTTTTTTCCAGTGCAATAGCATTTTCCTTTCTTAAATGGGAGCATGAATTTGGCTTCAGAGGAAGCTGCCAAATAATTGATTTTGTTTATATTCAACACAATACAGGCTTGGCCAGTGAAAACTTCAGTGCTCAAACTTGTTTCATAGAAAGCAGGGTGTAGATTTTGAGTGAAAACACTGACATTCAAACTTGCTTTACAGAAAGCAATGGGTTCTTTTTATTTTTTTCAACCTCATTTGTTTTCCAGTGTTTGTTCCAATTATTTTAGCATGATTTCAACATTCAGAATAGAAGTTGTTTGTAATGGATGTATGTGTGAAGGAAACACTGATTTGAATAAAATTGAGCCATCCTCAAACAGTGTGTCATTTGCAGCTCCTCAGGCTCTAATGGAACCTAAGCATGCTCCCTCCTGAGTGTCAAAGATGATAATTTCTGTGCTAGGGTGAAGCTACAATATTTATCCACTGACCTGTGTTACCTGATCTGTTTCACATAAATATAACTTTTTCCTCCACTGTCTTAAAATCCAATAGACTTGATGAATATCATGGTTTCATCTTCCTCAGAGGTGGTTTCATTGTGTGTATATTTGTTGTATGGAGATTTCGGTTCCCAACCTTGTTTGTAGACCCCAAGCGGTGATGCCCCAGGTAGTCAGAGATGCTATCACTAAGGCTGTTGTTTAACAGGTGAAGTATCTGCTGAATCAGAACATCTGTTGAGAAGTGCTTTGGCAGTGAGTTTGTCCCAAAACTAGGAATTAGGTTGTTCTGATTCCAAGAGCTGGTAATGGTCATGCAGAAGAAAGAAGTAGATGGGGGTTGTGTTCTGGTCAGCAACAGATATGGTCACTGGCTGTAGCTCAGAAGATTTACAGACATCTTAGTAGAAAAATGAGCCAAAAGGCAACACACTCTGGTAGTTGATGGTGATTTCTTACGTCACATTGGATAACAAACAATTATTTTGCAAGAATGTATTGCCAACTGTGAGACAGATGGAGTCACATATGTTTCCACACCCAAGTGAGAGGATTGTGTACAGAACTACAGTCAGGAATAAGGCTGAGTGAATGATATCAAAGGTTATTCATATACAGATGCCTGGATTTGTAGGTAAGTGCTCTTGCATGATTGGCTGTTTTTGTGTTAATTTTCTGACTATAATGGAGTTGTTATTGCGTTGAAGTCTATAAAGCAGTACATAGTGAAAAAGCACTCGGGGATTATTCCATTCTGAATTCAGGAATATTGTGTAACTTATGCATGTGTTCTCTTTCCCTAACTTGACATGGTTTGCCACCTTCCTCCTTTTCCCCAACACCTTGCCACTACCACCACCTAGAAAAGTCTAGTGAAGAGTGATCGAACACTTTTTTTTTTTTCTTTTTTTTTCCCCCCTCATGTGCTGAAGCACTGAAAAACTCTGCAAAATGAGCTTGGAGCTTCTGCCCTGCTGAGCCTCTGCACGAAAGCAGAGAACAGACACCAGCCAGGCTCCTGCCTGTTTTCTGTACCATTGTGTAGTGGGAATTAAGTTCATTCAGCAGTACTCTGATTCCACCACAGAAACCCTGGGCCACAGCAGGCAGATATTACCCAGGACAACTGGAGCACATGGCACCTCAGAGCCAACATGTCTTTGGGGTTAGTTTTTTTCAAGTGTTCAGATTGTTATTCTCTCATAACTTCCTCCTGTAATCTTCTGCCTTTTAGGGACAATGAAACTAAAAAGTCTTGTCTATGCTTTAGCCTTATTAGTTCTCTTATGTGAACATAAAATTAGAACAGTGCTATAGAAGATTGAGCTCCCAGTGTGTGTGCAGCTGAGAATGGCTGAGGGCTGAGTAAATGCACTGAAGGTAATTTGCAGGTAGCTATTTGGATCTTCCTTCCCTTGTTACAGTCAGTTTAAGTTACCATACTACTGTTTTTCCTTTTGTAAGTAAGAAAAAAAAAATCACTACTGGGATTAAAGAAAGCACAGAGGATTTCAGATGAGGGAGAACACACTGAAGTTTGCAAAGCCAAATGTCTGTAGTCATAATTGTAAAGCTTCCATTCCTAGACTGCTCAGTCACTTCTGAAGTGACTTTTCAAAATATAACATTTGAGAACAGATGTTTTGTATCTTTTCTAATTCATTCTAGAACAAATCACATATATCTCATGCATAATTTGTTTTTATTTCTCTTTTATGTACATATATTTTTCTCAAGTAGATGTTAGTCTTTAGAAATACTAAACATGCCTTCAATTCAAGCTGAAACTCAAGAGCTGCAGATAAATGACACTGCTGAAATGTAGGCCATAGTCTTGGTGAAGACTAGTTTGCAACGGACAGATACTAATGCTGTCAAGAAAAGTAATTCAGGTAGTAGGGATCCTATAGGCTGAGATTCTGCATGTATTGTAGAACATCTTCAAGAAAACTTAACAGCCAGATAACAGGTTGTAAATGATTAGAGGTGGGTTGTACACATGAGCATATCTGACCTCTTAGTGGATCACTGTTAAAAAGTGGAGTCACAATTTCAGAAGATGAGTTAGGTAATGGTGTCCCAGTTCAGCAGTGCACTTCCTGCCAGCCACAGCCTGACTAGAAACAACACCCATGAGCAAAGCTGAGAATGCAGATTGTGCTATGTGTCATTACACACTGGGGGTGTTGCATGGTTTGGACATGTAGGGGTCCTGCCTTCTACTGCAGTGTTGTCCTAGAGAACCAGGCAGGAAGATTGTTTTGGTTTTTTGTTTTTCTTTTTTTTTCCCCCTTATATCCTATAACATACTTTATTAAGTACTTCTGAGAATAAGAGACCAGATACAGTACTGCATTATCCCTGGGGTAGATTAGCTCACTTGATTCCTGATCAGGATGTGCTGAGCAATGTTTAAATTGCCTAATATTAAATAGACATGTCTAGTTCCCTAGATACAGGAAGTTCTGCCTACTTCAGGAAGACCTGGCAAGAAGGTACCCAAAAGATATGACTCCCTTTATTCCAGCCTGTAAGAGAAATATAGGGGACTGAATATATGATATTTTGACACCTCTCTGTTCTTGTTTTCTGGCTGTTTAACTTCCTTTTTGTTACTGCTGTGGTCCTGTGGTGACAGTAGAAGCTGGATGAGCTGACATATTCATTCCCATCTGGCCTTTCTGGTAGGTGAGCTGATTTGCTGTTGCTTTAGGAGCAAGTCCCACTGACTTGAGGTTGCCTGGAAGAATGGAAAAGGCAGAACAACTGGAATCACTAGATGCAGATTAAAAAGCTTCTTCAAAATACTGAGTGATATTTCAGACTAAATGTATTGCTATAGATTTACCACAATATCATGGGAGTTTTTAATTGTGCTTAAGCCTGTAGTTGGAATCAAACAAATTGGATATAAGTCATATGGAGCACTCTTAATGCTTCAACACATGTTTGGCAGAACTGTACTCTAAAGGCCACCTAAGTGATCAAACTTCCCAGGGGCAGTGGGAGAAACTAGCTCTGCTTTGGCAATTCCTCTGTCCTTTTGTGAGTGTGCAGACAGTGACAGCAGTGGGATTTGCTCCTCACAGCACTGCTCCAGAGACTGGAGCTTGCTTTGTAGCCTCTCAGTTTCCCATATGTGCACTATCACCCCACATAAAGTGTGGGGTAGCTCTTTGGTTTTTAACCACAGATAATCCTTGCATGTCCCAGAACAGAAACATGCCCTGCAGTCTTCATGTGGAGGGAAAGAGACACTGTGGATAGTTACAAACTGGGGGAACACTACTGTGATTCTTGTTAGAGCTTTTATTATACCAGACAATGTGCCATCACCTTAACTGACATGAACCTTAACTGCCTCTCTGCCTGTCCTAACATGCTGGTGTGATGATAAACTATCTATATTCAGTTAGAGGCACGTCCATGCCACAAAAAAAACCCCTTGCTCAGCAGTTTAACCCCATGGTCTTTAAAGAGCACGGGTGTCATCAGTCAAGTATGATGACATCCACCACAATCAGTCAAGTCAGTAACACCATTAAGGTTGAAGTACTCAAAACTGATGAGAGGTTTTCAAATCACCACCAGAATGGCCAGTTACTCCTACTACTGAGAAGGTGTTCAAGAAACAAGGCCAAAATTGGTTTTTTACAGTACTCTGGTAGCGGTTCATTGTGGACATCAGGGAATGCCCCCAGAGGTAAATGTTGCTTCAGACTGGCAGGTGGGAATGGTAGTGCTAATGCTGTCAAATAGTTAAGGTGAACTTCAGAAGGAAATGAGTGGTAACCTTTGGAATGATTACATTATCACCCAAAAATGCATTTAGTGTTTGTATATGAAATATACATCTGGCAAAATATGTAAGTGCATGCCATAGGGAGGTTTAGCTGAACCATCCGCTACAGGACCAATCCTGCCAGACAAGAGTTTTGTCTGGTATTGCTGAAAGCTTCTTGCTCCTACAGGAACCACAGTGCAGGATATTGAAGAGCTATAGCTGGTTCAAGACAGACTGCAGTGGCTGCCATAACAATTGCTTATTATTTTCAGAAGGTGTAACAAAAAACCAAATAAATAAACAAACAAATAAACAAGAGAATATGATAGTGAAAATTAGATGCAGGGAGTCTAACCAGTGAATTTCCAGTTTTGCCAAACTGAAGAGATATGTTAATAATTCTTATAAAAGAGAAGGATCGCTTTTAGGAGGTTCCAAATTCAGAGAATTCAGAAAGAAGTGGGGCAGCTAAGCTCAGGCCTGACACGTTGCCTGTCCTCCTTTCTTGGCATTTACTTTCTGATATACCCATCTGGATTCAGAATAGTGGTTCAGTGCCGAGTGCTTCCATGACCTGTAACTGGAGCTGTTATAAGTGACAATAGTTCCCTTTCTCCTGTTTGTCATGATAAAAAAAATCTTTTTCCTTTCAGTGTTTGCAACTTCTCTAGGTATGCTGCTTTCCTCAATATCAGTGCCTGTTTGTCTGCTGGAGCCCTTTGGACTCTGCACCACTCCTATTCACATGATGCTCTCACATTCCTTCTGGAGACAAAAATGCATGCTCATGCTGTTGGAGAGTGGAAACTTACTGATTGTACAGAGCTTGGCAGAAGCTCCTGTTCCAGGCTCCTGACAGGAGCAGAGGCAGGCTGCATTTCTGGAAGTGCTAAGGCAGTAAAAGCCTTCTTGTCTCTACACGGATGTTTCTTCTCTTCCTGTCTGTCCCTTCCTCCATTCTTACGTCAAATGCAAAGCAAGCGAGCTTCTCTTTTCTGTGCTTAGTGATGGAGACAAGGTTTACAGTGAAGTCTCACTTCTGCTAGAGCCCTGCAAGTGGAACTGCCTGCAGCAAGTGCTCAGATTATGTTTAATGTCTGACACATTCATCTATTTTAACATATTACAGCAGAAGATGGAGCTGTTCCTTCAGAGTCCCCAAATGAATTAGCAGTACCAACTGGCTTTCTAATTCTTAGAGCTCTGTCTACACTCCTTTTAACTCTTTGCTAGCCTTAATGCCGAGTACGGAGAAAGCTGCAGTGAAACTATGAAGTGGCTGCTCTTTACTGTTACAGTTCCATAACTGCATGAACTTAAGTTTTAATTTTAACATTAATTTACTTAATCTATTGCTTATAGGGGAAGTAGACACCTGTGTATTGCAAAAGCAGCATCAATGTGTGGCTGTTTCCCCCTCATTTTCCTTTTTAAAACATTCCAACTGGTAAGCTTTAAGAAAGCAGTTCAGGCACATCTGTTGACCCCAAAGCCATAATTATGCAGATATTTTAGGAGAAGGCTTGGTGAATTACTCCTGAAGGTTCAGAGCAAAGGCAGCCTGTTACTACCTTTCCTTCCATTTCTAGATGACCTTTTCGTGAAGTCCTATGAAAACGCATTTTGAGTGAGTCATATTATGGGCATTTACATAGTCAAATCTGCACATTGATTAATGATCAGCATTAAAGGCACGTCTCCAAATTTTCAACAAAGTATCTAAGACTAGCTTTTCAGCTGGACTGTGATAAACTTTTTTGCAGGCATGCATTTGCATCCATATGACTTATGATATATGTAAACCTAGCAGAACAAAGTAATCTATAATTGTGCTATTAAAACTGCCAGTCTGATATTTGGAAATTTAAGTCTAGAAGCAGATATTCTTATTGTGATTCTCACTGGATACTAAGAAATGATAAAATGCTGTCTGAGTTTGGCTAAGTTGCAGTGAAGTACTGAGTGCAAATACACTGTCAATAGATCCTTGGTGGGTATGAATGCCAAGAGAGAGAAGGATTGGTGCTGTACCATTAGTTATGTTGAGATGTACTTTGAAGAATGTGAAAAACTATTTTTTGTTATCAGCAAAATCCATAAGGCTTAGGTTTAGTTAAAAGGTTGTTTTCCTAAGAAATTTAAAACCCTATTAAGCAGAGAAAACCAGCTTATGCTTCCAAGAAGATAAGATACATGAGCTCAGACTTTTCCCCTCCCTATCTTTCTGTTCTGCTTGGCTGCTGACTGTGGCCATGCTGTGACTCAAGAGCTGTTCTGTGTGAGGAGTATTTGGGCTGGAAGTGAGTGGTTGGAGCCTCTGTCCCCACACTTGTCAGTCAGTTCCTCCCTTGAGCTGGGGATAGAGGACACAGCAACATGACAAGAGTCACTGCCCTGTTTTGCTGGACTTACAGTTCAGCCCTGTTTTCAGAGAAAGAAAGTACCAGACTTGGTAGGCTTTTCAGAATATTGATAAAACAAAGATTTGCTCCAGATTTTTATCCCAGCTGTGCCACTTTCCCCTGTCCTACTGGCACACACTCAGTGCTCTAATGGCACAATGCATTTGTTATTACTGGCTGTGCTGCACCACTTTTCTAAAAGGCAGCTTTCCTCTGCTGGTACCACTTCTGCTGAGAAACCACAGCCTTTGTAGACTGTAGTAATTTCTAAGTGACAGAATTTCCAGAACACGTGATGATGGAGAGGCTGGCATGGCTAAAGTTGGGTGGGCTCTGGTTATAAACTCTGAACACAAATGGGGAGAGAGAAAATGTCAAGGAGTGAATGCACAGAAAGACAGCTTGAAGCCAAATATGCTGTATTGCTTGGGTTTTTTTTTAAGACCATTGAATACTCTGATATTTTTTTCAGTGACTTATTTGCTTGTTGGTAGATGGTCCTTGCACTGTTTGCTTTAAGAGACAAAATATTTTTTTAATGGAAAACAGTGAAAGAACGTACAAAATTTTAAACAAAGCGAACTTGTTTTAAGTGGCCATGGCAAATATGAGAGATTACATATAGAAATGTTTTCTTTAGGTGAAAATAGTAAGAACAAGTAAGACTCAGAGAAAATAGAAAGCTCTTCAATTCAATGAGTAGCCTGAGGCCTTGCTTTGGTTAGCTTGTTTGATTTCAAGATCAAAAAGAACTATAATGCTATGGAGGCAGTTGTTTGAACTTTGGATTTGCTAACCCTAATAGCAGCTGCTATCCTTGAGAGGAAAATCCTCAGCAGCAGTGCAAAGTAAGCCCACTGCTTTCATATGCAGTGGGAAAAGCTTTGGTGGAAATATCACTGACTGAGAATAAGAAGAAAGAGCTGTTGAATGGTCTGTCTAGAGAAATCACAGAGGTGAGGGAAGAGGTGTTCTGAGTCTGATATGGATAAAAACTGAGAACTAGGGTTTGATTGCCCTGTAGTTATGTGAATTCCCTTGAGAGATTGCATGTTTGTGTAAAGCTTGTATTTCACTCAGAAGTTAGATCTCAACAGGAGATGTATCTTTGAGCTTACATAGGAAAAGCACATAGAGGTTATGGGAAAAATAAATTTTTCAAAAAATTGCAAAATGGGAATTCAGAAGTCCTAGTTTAGGCCAGAGATAATATTGAAGTCATATTGTAGCCTTGCCCTCCCTTTAACATGTAGAAAGATTTGGATTTGACCTTTCTGGTCTGACCTGCTCTGAAGAAAATTGTGTCGACAGCTCCTGATAAGGCAAAGCAGAACTTGTAGTGGAAACATTCAGGCAGTTATCAAAGTCCTTCCAGCTTCTCATCAAAGCAAACAAATCCACAACAATGTGCATTGAATGTGGTAGCTGATCCTGAATGCTTAAATACCAAGCAGCATAGAGGCATTGACATTTCTGCTTTGGCTGGTCCTAGCTGTCATTAAATCCTAATCCATACTTTTCCCACCCTTCACCTGTTTGGCTCATCTTCCACCTTGCTTTTGAATTACTCTACCAAGCTTTGGACTGTGCTTCCCAGCTCCCTGTGAACCCAGCTTCTGCTGGAACCAGGCCCAACCTGTGGTAGAAAGGACCTAAAACTTATTGTTGTAGCAGAGATATACTTGACTAAAAGCAGACAGGGATGTTCTTGAGTGACTGCTTCATGCTGCCTTCCAGCAGGACAGAGCTGAAAACCGGAGCCCCTTTCAAAGCACTAATGCAATTATGTATGGTAAAAGTTCTTTAAAATCGCTTTTTGAAAAGCTGCCTGCTGTGTTATTACCAGCAGTGCTGGGGAAGACAGTGTAAAACCACAAGGTGATATATTTCAAGGCTCTTCAGCATGGGGGTAAAACAATCAGAAGCACTCCAGCCCCTGAGATTGGTGTGTAGGGCACATGTTGAGCAGACAGCTACAAAAACATTGTAATAGTACCCTCTGCCTACTAAATATGCACTGGGTAAGTAAAAATTTACTGCTACTACTTCAGTATTGCTACTGATGCCACCACTAAGCAGATCTTATCTTGAGGGTTTAGCAAGTGTGGGTTTTGGAAAGTTGCTACTTGTTTCTGCTGATGGCTAAACAAGTGGATAGGCACAAGTTATTTGGCAGCATACTTTGAGATCTGAGGCATAATGCACATTATATTCTGTACAAACAGTGGCTTTATCTCTGTCATATTTGCTCCAGAAAAAGTCACTTTGAAAGGGCTTGAAAGCTGTGCTCTCTGAAGTCCACCTGGAGTCTATGTCATCAACAGGCTTGTTTCTGCTGACTTCGTGGGGCTTTGGTATAAGAGTACATATGAAATGAAATTTCTGTATTTCATAAGCATTAGATACATAATTAGCTTTACAAGGAATTGGAAAAAATACACACCCTCTCTTAATCTATATTTCTTATGCAAAGATGGAAACAGGCTTTTTTTTTAATAACCCCACAGTTAATTTCTAATATTAGTAACAAATTACATAAAGCCTGTTGTGTGAGTCAGAATGAAATCTGGATCAGAGATCTCACTTTCCAAAGGATGGCTTCTTGGAAAACTTCCATTCATGTGCTATCAGTGTTTTTCTGGAGATTTTACCTCAAAAGGTATAAGCTTAGTATCAGAATAATTAGATTCATGTAGAGCTTCAAAGAGAAAATAGATTTAGTAGTGGTTAGGATGAGATGAAACTTATCTTTTAGCACTCACCTGTTTAATTGAACCTCAGATCTCAGTTTTTCAAGTGGTTTTCACCTGGAAGAGTTAAAAATGTGCATGGCAGGACAGGAGATAAGGACTGTAGAAAAGGACCAGTTTTGCTGTCTAGGCTTATTTGAGACATTAAGAAGGAAAACAAAAAGGCTAGGAATACTTCAGACTAAAACACATTTTAGATGTGTACAAGGCTTTCTCTTTCCCTTTTGCCTCTATAGGTGAATGTCTCAAATATCCTCTCCTGATGTGGGGCACTCAGGCACCAGTTGGTGTCAGGCCTTGTGTAACTTCAGTGGCTATTCTGATCTCTTCCTTTGTCATGCCATTCCACTTGTGGGATAACGGTGGACAGAGAGGGATTCTGCTTCCTCAGAGAAGAAAATATGTTTAGTTTTGGGACAGGTTCTCTTTTCACAGGGTCTGATCATCAAATCTGCTTCCAGCATAAAGACAGTGGCATAAATGGGATGAATGAAAACAGATACTAAGATCTGGACTTTGAAACCAAGTGTGTGAGCAAGCCTGATCCTTCTCTAACTTCCTTTGCAAATGTCCAGCATTCCCAGATGCTGAGGTTTGGTGGCCAGCTGCCATGGTAGTGAAGCTGACCTTGCAGTTGCAATGCCACAGTGGTCAGTGTGCACGTAGCACTCAGCACAGTGATGCTCATTTACATGACTCTTAATTCAGGGCTGATGTGTTCTTTGGAGCACTTTTATTCCCGAGCAGAATCAGCAGTGATCCTCTTCCTGTGCAGCAGAGAAAGCTAACACTTTAGGACAAAAAACCTACAAATGAAACAGCCCCCCAAATTAAGTTACTTTTTCAATATTGTTTCATCTGTTTTATAACATGACTTGAAAATAATGGAAGATAGTTAGTGAGCCATGTTCTCAGCTGTTGCACATCTCTACTAACTATGGAAGGTCATAGTGGTGAATTTGGCCTACTCAGATAATTCATAGTTGGGCATTTTAATTTGGGTGATGTTGAGAGGGGTTTAGAAATTGAGCCACTGAAATTAATCCAGTTAGGAGAATGAACATTTAAAAAGGCAGTATAATTTTATGACTGATGCTACAGGCCCTGCAAGCTCAGGGTAATTGGATTTCATACTTCACTTATTGCACCTGAGCTGTTGCCTAAGGGACAGCAGAATCTCCTCTAGTGTTCATAAATATGGTCCTGGTTGGAGAACCTCTTGACAATTCATTTGACAACTTCCCAGTATTTTGTTTTCCTTACAGATATTTTAGTTGACTGTAGCCTGTAGTTCTAAATCAAGAAAATCAGTTGTGTAACCTTCAGAAGTAATCATGCCTATCTTGGATCTCAAACTTCCCTGTTGTTTTTTTTTTGTTTTGTTTTGTTTTTTTTTCCAAAAAGTAAACCAGGTGTGTTTTTAAGAAAGGTAATAAATTTAGCAGAACAATTCATTTTCTGTGAAGAACATCAGTGAAGGGTTCATGCCTGAGGAAATGAGCTCTGAGGAAAACCATGCATTGGGATGCAGTGTGAAAGAATGGAAACAGAAGCTGGTAGTGCTGCAAATACAAGGCACTGAGAAAGTCTTGGAGCTGGATCTCACTTGCCTCTACAGCATCCACTTCTGTGCAGGTGAGTCTTTAATTTCTTATATTCAGCTTCTTGAAAGCAGAGTCAAATTTCTTCAAATTTGCAGAAATGTGTAGAATGCCTGTTCTAGAGAAAGCAAGAGCAAGTCTACTCAAAATCAAATCAGTGACATTCATGGTCACTTCCATGAGACTGATTTTCAGCTCACCCAGTTGTATTCTTCTGCCATTTTTCCAGCTGAGTAATTAATATTAAATACTGTAGCTTATTTGAAAATAAACTAAAGGGACACTTTGTTCAGGAGAAAAAAAACACTTTACTCCAACATTTCCATTGCCTTCTTGTAAAGTAGTTTATATGCATTAGAACAAACAGTCCAAGATTTCTCTTTATTTTACATGTTTAGAAGTATTGTGTATAGACAACTTCCATTCATTTTGCTTGGATTTCTACACAAAGGAACATGGAGGAAGCAAAGTTTGAGGCACGTACTCCCAGAAGAAAAAATATTGTCAGGGAGTTAGAATGGGAAGAGTTTTAGAACTCCATGATCTTTTTAATTGATTTAAGCTAATGAGATCTAATTTTCATGCAGCAACCACACTAGTGTGAATCATTCACAGGCAGTTGTCAGGTACCATTGTAGAGACGCTACATTAGAAAAACCACATAAAACAAAAAGGACAGAGAAAGGGAAGGAATTAGCAAAGTTAAAGTCAACCTTATACTTGTGGGAATACTTTCCTTTTATCAAGTAAAGAAGTAAACAATCCTCCCTACCTTGTTGAAGAACAGAGGACAATGGCACTGGTTGTAAAAACTGTACATGAACAATGTATCTCTAGGAAATTAGGCACATCTAGGAAACAGTACCACACATCCTTCTGCTCTTTTAAGTTTTGTTTACTTTCTCTTAATGCTTTTCTCTCTTTGTCATGCAGAGACCATAATTGAATACTGTACTTAAGATATGGGCAAAGCAAGGATTTATATGGAAGCAAAAATGTTTTTTCTCTTCATATTTGCTCAGATAGCAGAATCCTGGAAAAACAGATACTCACACAGATTTATTTCCTCTGATTCAGACACAGGAAGCAAAAAAAGCATCTAAAGACTTGCTCAGATTGAATTAGGCAACAGTTATGCCTCGTGCATTGCAGGGCCTTATATCAATATCTGGCAGTAGCAGCTGTACTTGCAGTGACTGGTTCCTCATGAGTGCCAGTGGTGAGATACATTCTCTACCTCACTATCTCCCAGCAGAACAGTCCATGTGATGAGGTATCTGGAAAATAAAATGTTTTTTTGGTGACTATATCCCACATAAACAGGACATGTAGGTTTGTGGCTGTTTTGTGGTATTGAAGCAACATCCAGCACTCTGTAAAGAACAGGACCCTGCCCCGCTAAAACTGCAAGTCATCTCTGCACAGTCTGTCCTACTGGAGCTGTGCATCAATTATCTCTCTGGTCTAGGTATGAGTAATACATTAGAAAGGAGCTTAGTACCAGTAGTTCCTAAAAAATCTGTCAGTGAATTATAAAAACAAGTGTTTAATTAAAAGATTCACTCAATCTCATGGCCAGAGAAGCTCAAAATAGGGCACCTGAACAAGCAAGAACTCATTAAGACCAGCTTGTTCAGAGCACCACTCACAAAAGCACTGGTAGGGGAATTATTCTAACAATGCTGCTTTGTAAAGAGAAATAAATCCCATTTGTTCTTAAAAATGCAGGGTATGTTACTTACCAACTTCTGAAAATTCTTGGACCCTTTCACGAGAGTGGCATACATCTTATTATCGCAGGTGTGTTTTACTTTTCCTTTCCCAGTGCTGCAGGAAACAATTTAAATGGAAAACTTTGGACTAAATAGGACTTACCTCAATCCTGTCCTCCTTCCTATACTGCCCAAACCTACAACTTCATTGTGACTGATCATTCTAACTCAGGACAGGCGGACTGCCCAGTGAAGACACAATGGAGCATCTGTATCCATTCCTTGTCACTTTGCAGGAGCAGAGGTCAATGCATATCTCTCTTAAATGAAGTCTTACTTCACATCCTAATTCTTGATGCAAATCTGGAAGATCAGTCATGGTTTCCCTTTCTGCTTTCCAAAGATACTTGTTCCATATGATTACATTAATTGTATCTAACAATCTTTCAGGGTTTGAGCTATGTCTCCCATCTGCCTACACAGATCCCAGTAAGGACCCCACAGGTATACACTGATGATTTACTCAGAGCTTTCAGCAGCAACATTTCCTCTGAAAAGGCATTGGTAATTTTACTTCAAAAATTCATGGTATGGTTTGACAGTAAAAACTGTTAAATGTTTCCTTACTTTTGGCCCTAAGGTAGTCCTTCCATGACTACTGTACACAAGTTTTTTCCTGTTATATATCATGGTGTGCTGTGTAACTTCAGCCCACTTCTCACGCAGTTTGTGTGGCTTTAGGAAACCTGGGACTGGCCTAGAAAGGTTTGTGGCCTTTGGGGAGATAATGTGAGATGAGTTCCTGCTATTCTCTTTCTCCGTTGAGTTACTCATAAAAAGATTGAGAACGTTCTGGCCTTTAGCACGAGATGTTGTCTGGCCATTAACCACTGCATGAGCTTTTATTAACACTTTAAGGTTTGCTTTTAGGTAGGTTGATGCTTGCATCCATCTCTTATGAGCTACTCAATATATGTTGCTTGTGCACATCTGGTGGATGAGGAAAGATGTTACACACTTCCTTTCTCTAGTCATAGCTACTGAACTTTCACTGGAAAGGTATGTTTCCTCATTGCCAGTGGTGTGGGAATGTAGTATGGGAAGAAGAGAGCTATAAAAAAAAGCAATTTTATTTTGTAAGGATACATTTGCAGAGGGAAACACTTTAAATCACTACTTACTCTGTTCCCAGTTCCATGTGAATCCCAAGAGTTAATTGTTTGTTTTCTTTACTGTCTCAATTTCTTTTAATTAGGATAGTCAGACGTGTTAGTTATAAGAGTTTTACAGGATTTTGGTATATCTGCATCTATGAACATGAGTGTGTATTTAAAGCTTCTTTTACATGAACTCAAAAAGCCAACCTCTTTAAATACTAGATGGTAATTTTCCAAGAATTTCATCTTTTGCCTTCAGGAGTTACTACTGAACATATAGTCTTTCTTATTCTACAGCATGGTAGGTACCTCTGTTCAAAGGAGTTGGAATCGTGGATGGCTTGGTGATGAGTTAGAAATCATGAATGCTTTTATCACCTTGGTGGGAAAGAGATAACCAAGCTGACAAGTGTTTTGGCTGCAGATCTTGTTCCTCATCTGGTTATCACTTACCTTCAGACTACTCTGCCAAGCTCTCAGCACCATTCTTGATCTCAACAAAACGCTGTCACGGGTCACTGAAAGGCAAGGCAGGAAACAACATTCTTTCCACTCCTTGCTTCTGCTTGTCTCTCACTGTCCTCTAAGCCAGTGTCTGCTTTCAGCTGCACCTTCTATACTAATGCTGTAGCTCGTCCTACATGTGAAGTCTATTATTTTTATATTTTTCCGAACTACATAAATCAGAGAAGGAACATATATGGGTAATGCCATTACTGAGTTCTTATGCACTTACACAAAACACTGAAAGAGTCTTTTGATCTTATGTGGTTACCAGAGAGACTCAGATTACGAACAGTTTGGAGGTGGCACTTCCAGTTGTTCCTTTTTATTTTGAATTGTTTTATGTGAAAATACACCCTGAGAGCCTTAAACTTCACTTCTCAGACTCCATTCACATTTTCTGCTCCAGAGTTCAGGTTAACATGTAAAAATTTAGGAGAAGGATGTGAACAAATGGTAGGAACCTGTAAAACAGGCTCTTACTTTGCCTAGAAAGCAGATTCAGCAGTGAGATTCAGCAGCATTGTTCAGTGGTTTAGATCTCCCTGTTCCATTGCAGATCTCTGGCTCTGTGCCTTTCTGTGATGTCTAAGCCCCATCATTCTATGGTAGTCAGTTCTAGGAAATGATTATAAAGTCCTAGAAAGGGAAATATTGTAATTTTGTTTGGTTTTAAATCAAAACCAAACTAAAAACTAGTCAGTGCTGAAAGTAATGCAGTGTAAATGTGTCATGTTTCATTAATTTCCTATTAAATTGTAGGAAAGCTGTTCAGTAAGGGTATTACTGTGTGAGCTAATGTTTCTCTGGCTTTAAAAAGATTCTGCAACCTGCTACTTCTTGCAGCAACTTTGAGTGCCATCTAATATTTATCTAGAATGCTAAGAAAGCAGTGGTAAGTTCTGCCCAGGAACTGTATGTATGATCAATTCTGAGAATTAATATTAAATTACCACTCTGTGAGATAATAGTCCTTAAAAAATTCAGTCTAGGAAGGATTGTCAGTGCAAGATAAAGATTCCAGAATTCATCCCCCAGTGCCAAGTGTGCCCTTGGCTTTCTGCTGCACTTTAGGCCTGAGAGTGATTTAAACCTACAGTTTCCTCTTGGAGTCTGCAGGAAGAGCTGTGCTTTAGCTACAGTTTAATATGGCAATCCACTGGAAAAGGGGCAAGACCTGAAAATGGCAATACTAAGGGCACCTGTACCTTCACAGCAAGTAGCTGGTGGGTCACTCCTACGTGGAAGGGTCTGCACCACAGAGAAAGAAAGATGGTGCCAGCACAGTCCCATCAAAGTGTGCCCAAATAGCAAAAGCAGTGGGACATTTCCAAAGTGGTAGAACCTTAAAGTGCTTGTGCAGAGGACAGATGGTCTCAGATTGCAGCACTGATTGAACACTTGAAAGTGAGCCTTGGTGAAAGTCAGGCCAAATGCCAGAGGGGTGTGTGTGTGTGTGTGTGTGTGTGTGTGAACCTGGAGGGAGGAAAATCCTTTCTTCATTTATCATGGCCTTGAAGAAAATACTTAATAAAAATATGGGAGGGGGTGGGGGCGGATATTCCCTCACACCTGTGCAGATCCGATTCAGACTCTGCATTAACAGATTGTACGTAGAAGCTCTGCTTATTCATGGTTTATTGATATTTTTGGCATTAATTCACTAGCAAAGAACAAAACATTGTGCACTAAAACGGTTTTGCTCAAGTTCAGACAGATATGAAACCCACAGGGCATTGCTATTTATTTGTAGTTACAGAAGAATTTTGTTCTAGTTTGGTAGCTTACAGAGTAATTGAAAAATGCAGACATATGATTTCAGGCTAAAGAAGGCATTGTATGGTTTCTGAAGATATATTTTGTTTGTCTAAGTTTTGGGGACTAAAATATTTCCTTTTCTTATTTTTGTAATCCTCTTGTTTTCAGGAAGGTTTATTTTCTTTTAAAATTAATGTTTGGGTTTGTTGGTTTTTTTTCCCCCCAGCAGTTTTATGAGAGCATCTTGCCCTCTAGTGGTGTAGAGAACTGAGACTGAGCTCAGACCTTGCAAGAGCTGTTAAAAATACTAAAAGCCATCTGTGGTATTCAAACACTGAAAATTCAGCTCCATAGATCATCACCCTTTGTGACTCGTGTTTCAAGGGCCAGTGGGCCAAGAGAATTGATGAGTTTTGAAAATGTTCTAAATAAAAGTGATTATTTTATGTGCATAATAAAAATTGTTCTGAAATGTCCAAGCAAGTGCTTCAGTATTCATAGTAATTTATTAGTGTGTTGTAAATCTAAGGAAAAGGCTAATAAAAGCACTCTTTAACCTATGCTAGAAAGCACAGGTGCATAATACACCAGTGTTAGAAACAGGCTTTTGGCTGGAAAAAGAGAATTTTGATCAATTTGTAGTCAAGATGTTTATAAATAACTTCATTTGAAAAGCCTCACTCTGAAAGATTAATATGTTAATTTAGAATACTTTTAATTCAGTTTGTCCAGCTTGGAGTTCAGCTAATTTACGCTAGAACATGTCTTAGTTTACTTGGTACTTTTCAATATCTTGTTGTAGTCAGAGAAGAACCAGAGAAACTGCAGGATTATTGACATGCTTGTTTGCCACCGAGGAGGCTTTTGGCTTCCATGGCACCTTTTTGCTTATTCAAAAACATTTTCAGGCTCCAACAAGGCTGAGCAATGAGTTGCTGTGCTGCTGGCAAGCTGTCCCCTCCTCAGCCCCTCGGCAGGGCCGTGCCAGCAGAGGCAGGAGCTGTGCCTGGAGAGCTTTTCATAAGCCGGGGGTTGGTTCTTTTCTGCCCAGCTCAGCACCCACCACCGTGTGAAGGAAAGGGCGCAGCTGGGACTCTGGCCACGCATGAAGTGCTCGCAGGGGATCACATGTAAGTCATTTCCATTCCCAGGCCTGGCAGCTATATGAGTTCCCACAAGAGCTGCACCTTGCGGGAGGTGCTTTGCTTGAAGCCGTGCGGGGTGCGCATGGTGTGCGGTGGAGGGCTCTGACCGCAGGGAGGCAGGGCAGGCAAGCTTTAGTTAGCGGGAAACACTTCGAAATGCCCAGCGCCTCTGCACTCACCGCATCCTAAAAGCACGAAAGGCTGACCCTTGTTCCCATCGCAGCGTATTTCGCTTGTGCCCGTTCCGAAAGACGTAGAAAAAGGTTATAAAGAAGTGATGAGAAGTCCACCGAAGCAGTGAGAGGAGGGGTGGGATGCTTGATTTTCTTTCAAGCAGGGCTGAACAGTGTCAGGTGTGCAAAGGAGCTGTCACAGATGAAGCAATGCTGATATGCACTGTGGGTTTTAGGAGACCACAAAAGAATCCCCATTCAATTTTTCCATGCCCTGACCTTCAAAAAGCACTTAAAATTTGCGTACAAGGATAGGCATCACAAAGGGAGAGGGAAGGTGGCAGAGTTCCTCCCTGTGCACATTTTTCTATTTTTTTTTTAACTTTCTGCTCAGTAGGCTTGAAACAAACTGCAAGGTTTCTCTTCACATATACAAATAGTTACTTTTAGAAGGTACAGTTTTCTATAGCTTCTCCTCAGCTAAATTAGGTCTAGTCCTGACGTTTCCAGTTTTAAATTGAACACAGGCCAAGATCTGCAACACATTCCCATCATCACAGTAAATCAGATGCCATTAAAACAACAGCTTCTTCCAGAGCAGCTTCTCTGTCTGTTGGGAAATTACACTCCCATTTAACATTTTGAGGGCAGTTCTGTGCCATATTGCAAACAAATAAGATTTGGACGGAATTTGGAGTGGTCTTCAGCCTCTTCAGCTTTCCCTGGAATTTGTTTATTGTTCTGGGAATATATAAGTATTTGGCAGAGGAATGTTTTTGGGAATCAGTGCTGGTGGTTGTGACAGGAATTTCTGCCTATGTTAATGCCATTGAAATTGTTCACTTTTCCCCCTTCCAGGCTTGAAATACAAGAGGCTGAAGTTACAGCAGTTGAAGAACTGAGATTTTTATCTCATCAGCCAGTTAATCCATATTTTTATATATTTATATTTGTCATTTATAACTTCATTTTACTCACACTGAGTGAATGGAGGGAAACAAACTGCTCATACAAAAGAATTTTATGCCAGGGCAGGATGGGTTGCACAACTAGAAATCCAGTTTTGATTTGAAAAGCATTAAAGGAATTGCTCAGTTCAGTTTTGCTTATGCATTCCTTAGTGTTCAGTGTTTTTCCATAGGATCACTAACAGCATAGATTTTCTAACTCCTTGGGAAAAAGAAAAAAAAAAGAGAAGATAAATAGTAAGGAAACTGTCCAGAGTCCTGGTTCCCACTTCCTATCTATGCAAATAGGTCTCATTAAGGAAGAGATTGGCCTCCTGCATTCCCCTTACATCCATATCCATAGTGCAATAGGACATTTCTATATTTGTCTTCCAGAGTCAGCTTCCTCACAAAGACCCTGCTCTCTCATTCATCTACTATTGAAAAATTCTTACTTTCTCATCTTCCCAAGCAGTGTTTTTCTTGTTTGAAACACAACAGTGTGGCTTCCTTTTTGGGGAGAGGTTATCAGACTGAGTAACTTACCATTCAACAGTCTGGAGTCCTAGCAAAGAAGCTGCAGTGTAGGCTGGTGGGAGATTGTCTCCTGTACTGAAGTAGACTGGAGTTAGCACAAACTAGACAGTCATCCTGGCTGAGGGAGAGATACTTTGGGAAATGGTCAGATAGCTTCCTCATAACCCCATTTTTTTCTGAACTTACAGAGCAAGCTCCAGCTCCTCCCAGGACATTGCTGGCGGAAGAGCAATTGTTGTTCCTCACAGAACTATCAACAAAGAGTAAGGAGATGGATCTCCAGGAGAAGCAGGTATCTTAAGTCATTTAAAGCCTTCTATGAAACCCACAAAGTTTGCTGATGAGAAAGCCCTTGTTTGAAAACTTAAGGACTGACTCTGCAGTTCATAATTCTGAGGCTTATCCCAAGGTCCCAAATGAATCCTTGTCATTTTCCCTTTCCTCTTAAACCCTACTGACCCCTTATGTTCCACAAAGTTCCTTGTCTCATTGCCCCCCCAAATCTGCTTTGTCACAGCACCGAGTCTTTGCTGCTCAAAGGGGTTTTGAGCCAGCAAAATAGTCTGTTCTGTTCTTCTGGGAAGCTTTGAACCTTCTCTGACCTGTCAGAACCACTTCATTTGGAATAGACCAACTCTGCCAAGGCGACTATTCAGACTGTTAAACAAAATAAGGGTCACTGGCTGATGAAATCCAATCTGCAGCTATATGCACTAGTGTGTCTCAGCCAGAATTCCTATGTGTCTTTCCCATGCTGTAATTCTTGCTTAGCTTGGCATTCCTGTGGAAGAAGCTGTGGTTCGTGTTCTTCCCCATCAGTGGTGTGGTAGGGAAATAGGAGTTTGTGCAATCCATCCACCCCTGCACGTTGCTAGAAACTTTTCATGTTCACAGGGCCCCTGCTCTCTCCAAGAAAGAAGGATATGGTAAACAAGGAAAGGAACTTCACAGGGCTTTTTTTCTGCTCCACTTTCCGCCCCTCTGCTTTCAAAGCAGTTCTGCTTTAGAAGAACAGTTTGCTCGAATTCTGAGTTCCTGTTTTCTGCTCTGCTGGTCCTCTGAGGGGCTGCAACATAACACGACTGTCATTTATGCTTGTTTCCTGCTCATGGTACTGGGACCTTTCAGGTTCAATATTCACATTTGCCTGAAGTCATTACTGCATCTGCTAAGTAGTGAATAATGAGGTTGCCAATAGAGCAGCACTTTACTGATTTCATGAGGAAAATCTGCATTGACACTTAGCTGGGAGTCTATTTTGAATTTTTCTGGCTATTGATCTACGTTCTGGAGTGCACCTCAGACCTTCTGTCTCTTGACCTGATCATAATTCTTAGTCCTTCATTTGCCATGAACTAAAGGATTGTTTCCAGTAAACCCAAGTATACCTCTGGAAAGTTGCCTAATTTGCTGGAAAGTAGTGTAACTGCTGTTTGCAGAAAGAAATTTGGACTTACATCCTTAAAACAAAGGCCTAGGGCCAAATACTGACTTCATTTGCACCATGGTAAGCCTAACATAATTATTCTGCTTGTAGTGGAACTCCTCTCTCATCATCCTCTCCCTGTTTGGGGTTTGCAGAATATTTTTTAGGAGTAGTAACAATTTTCTATGAAAGCATCTCCAGGAAATGGTCAGAGTGGAAAACATTACATTGCTTGGCCTCTGGTAAGTGATGTCACAAGGTCTGTGGTGTGCAGCAGTTGTCAGAAACTAGAAAAATACTATCTGGTGCCTATTTTTAATGGTTTTTTTACTCTTTTTTACTGTTTTTTTACTCTGTTTTTAGCAAAGAGGCTCTTTCATCATCCTCATTAAATTCTTAATTCCAAGGAAGAAACTCTGTCTGCTCCGGGAATAGGAGGAAAAGGGAGAGTTGCCAGGACATGGTGAGAGTATCACAAATCTTCGGCTGATCAGTGATGACTTTAGTGTGGCTCCTTGGCCGTATTTTCAAGTATGAGGTAAATAACTTTGAGTGTGGAGGGAAGCAGAGTGCCCATGCAGAGGGCACTGAGAAGTCAATGCACATATTAGAATTCAGAGCACTCTTGTGTGTCTTCTGTCCCCCCCTGAGAGAAGGCCACAGATGGCTTGTAAAATGTACCTCAGCCCTTGGAATACGAACTTAGAGCTGCCAGCTGATGCCCCGTTTCCCCACTGCTGGGTGCAGAGTCTGGTTGGTGGAGATCAGACAATATTACAACATCAAATTGCCTGATTTACCTCCACCACATGCTTGGTCTTTAAAAAATACCCTTCAAAGCTCTGATGTAAAAGCATCATCACATATTCCTTGGGCTAAATAATTGCAGGTAGTGAGTATGGATAAGGGAGACCAACTTGAAGGGTTTTATTTTTTTTCCTGTCAGAAACACTGTTTTAATTGCATCTTCTGCGGCCAAGCAGCATCTAAAATACTGACTTTAAACAAACATGTCAATTGAGGGCTTTAAAGTAATGCATGTAGGTCTATATTAGCTTGCTTCCTGGCATTTAAATGTAGGGTTTGCAATGATAATGTTTCTAAGTTTTGTTCTAAATCTGTGTAAGCTTGAGAAGTTCAGAAACACATCAGCTACCTCCAGAAAGCTGCAGGCCCCTGGAGCTAGCAGATCAGCAGCTTAAATTCACATCACTGCCCATGGATGAAATAGTCATCATCTTTTAGAAAAACAGCCTGCAGGATTGGACACAGAAATTTAATCTCTCTCATAACAGGAGGAAGAATGAGAAAGAAACGGGGTGGCAAGAATAAAACAAAGAAAACCAAGCTATTTCCCTGGAACGCGGGCTAAGGGAATGGGTTTGCCTTAGGAAGGCTGCTGTGCTGATGGGGGGAACAGCACCCAGAGGGGCAGAAGAGCTTTCATTGTACCCATCCATCACAGGAACCAAACTAACCAGTGTCTCTGCTGTAGTCCTGGCAGCAGCACAGAGGTTGAGGACAAAGCTGCCTTACGTGTAGCTCTGATGTAGCTCAGCCCAGCTCGGAATAGGCGCAAAGCGAGTTAGCTCTGCCTCTGCATGTACGAAGGCAAAGTGGGCTGCCAAGAGAGCACATTTATGAGATGAAAGGTATTTTGAACAGCACTGACAAAAAGTGGCAGAAAAATCCTTGTTCTCATTCTACAGGCAATAAAATGGGCCACACAAAGGCTGTGATTTCCTCTGTTGCTTTACACCGGCTCTGAACAGCCTCGTTCTGCACCGGAGGCCTGGATGTGCCTGAGTAGCTCCCAGGTGCCAATGTCAGCCTGAAACCCCCTGAGTGCCTCACGTGGAGTCCTTCTTTTCTGTCTGCTCATTTGATAGGGACAGGCAGTTGTAATCTATCCAAAACTATTTTCTAGATTTGGTTCAAGCTTTAAGAGGAGTTTTTTGAAATTTGGATTTGCATTAAGGGAGGAGGGAAGCTAAGCCAGTGGAGGCAAAGACATCAAGTGCGCTTCAACATTTGCTCTTATCAAAGTGGCTGAGTGATAGGCATCTAAAAATCCCAAACTAACAAACTAATCTTTTTTGTGCCTTGTGTGTCAGAAATTTCTGATAATTTTCAGATGTGTTGTTTTAGGGGCAGCACTGTGTGTGGACCCATATACCAATGCCTGTCTCTTCAATCCTGGTTATCTAAAGCATCTGTTCTGTACAATCACAGCCTTTGCACTGTCTTTCTTTGTTATTTTCTCTCCCTATAATCCCCATTTCATTCCCTGCCCCCAAAATGCATGCAGAATGCCAGCTGAAATGAAGAGTACTAAGACAGGAGTGATTTCTAGACACACTATTACAGTATTGTAGTGTGGAAGCCAAGAGGATGAAGACAATGCTGCTACAACCTACACTTGTTGTAAGCAGCAAAGTTTAAACCAAATGAGACAGATGGTCTGAATGGACTGAGCCACAGAAACACATTTTGTCCTTTGTTATTTTTCTAGGAAAAGTAACGTCAAGGCAATTTTGGGATACAAAACTAAAGAGCTGCATCTGGCAATTAGGAGAATTAGAGGAATGGTGGAGGGTCTGGAAGAAAGCCATTTTGATGGTCACATTGTTTACCGCTTTCATTATGTCTCTGTTATGGGGATGGGAGCACAGTTGCGCTTAACACTTGTTTACCAGCTCAGATCCAGCTGCGAAAATGCAATCAGTAGTCCCATAAATGAGAGGTAAAGTTTCTGAGTTTGATACATGTCCTGTTTGCTAAGCACTGAAGGTCTAAAATTCCACCTCTCTAAGGTATTTTCTGCTTTTCAGGTGAATTGCACTGAAGATTTCTGACATCCTTTTGACAGCTTCCTTCAGGAAAGATGTCATTTCAAACCTCTATGTTACCTGAACCTTGATCACATCTTGTCTGCTATTTAAATATATGACCCAGAAATGCTTCCTGATGAATTAGACTCTCATCATGCATTTTAACCTCCTTGGAGAAAATTATGCAGGTCTCTGAGTTGCCTGCATGAGTTATCTTTTATTCATTAGAATCCTAAATATTATTGACATGCATTCTTAATTATTCCCTGCTGAAAACAGTAGTGTTCTTGAACAAGTATTTTGCATTTGTTATGTCCTGCTGCTAGCATAGTTAGTAATGTATATAATAATTAAATAAGAAACTATCAGAGCAGAATAAGAGAATTTATTCATATGATTCAGTAAAGAAAATTGTTAGTTCTAGCTTTCAGAGCCTAACAACAGCATTGCATGAGCACTTCCAGCATTCAGAATCTTTGCTCTAGGTCTAACATAGAAAAAGAAGATGGTAAGACATCACCTGCTACGCTCTGAAAGCGTTAGTGTAGTACTACCTGACTTGATGGAATTCATTGCTAAAAGCTTTCAAAAGCAGTCTTATGACTGGAATTAGTGGCTGTTTATTGAAACAGGAAATCACAACCCTAAAGATTATATTTGTGCTTCAGTGTTTCCCATCTTTTCTCTTTTTCCATCTTTCTTCCTCTGTACACACACAAGAGTGTCTTTTCATTTGGTGTTCTCTGTATGGGAAACCAAAAAGTATATAAAAATTGAACAGTTCTGGAAGACTGTACAATATTCAGGGTTGCTCTCTGGTAGGAAATCTAGAAGGATCAAAGAATCAGGGAAAACTGCAGCCTTTGGTTGTGTTGTATTTCTTGTGCAGCTGCATCATACCTCTTTGACTCACCAGCCAGAGTGTGAGTGATTTGCCAGCGTGTCCAGATCTTTTTCCTTAGTCGTTTCCAGCTGGCTGCAATTCCTTAAATACATGGCTTTACATGCTGTGCAATTAAATATCATCCAGGGTCCGTGCTGTCATCACAAAGATTTTTCATTTCATTCTGTAGGTTATTTCAGTGTTCTCTGATACTGATAACATGTCCCACCTTTGACAATGACAAATATCACCTCTTGCATCTTTTAATGGCAATGGCAAAATTAAATATTAAAGAAAGGCAGTTCTAATTTCAGACCTTGAAAAGACCATCTAGGAACCAATTTTCAGACTTCTCTTTTGGGCATAAATTATCAGTTCTTTGGTTTAATCAGATCCCTTGCTGCTTTATGCTTATTGCACTAAATGTTTTCCTTGAACTGAAAAAATTAAAGTGCTATTTAAACGCAGCAAGTCTAAACTATGTGGAATTTCTTACCAAAGGAATCATCTGAAGGGTGTGGTACTGGTAACCTGATACAGGCTATTATCTCACTGTCCATTCATCACTTCATCTTCAGTCCTTCTTGCCTTTAAAATGTATCCTAAAATCTTAAAGCCTCTTGAAGATAGGCCAACAGGCTCAGAGTTGATAAGATTGTTTTTCTTGTGGTTATTTTCCAGTCATGTGCAGATTAACTGCTAACAGTTTCCTGTGGTGTTTCTTTCTGTATCTAGAAATCTGAGTGTTATGGAATAAATTGGTTTGGATGGGACGTCCAGAGGACATCTGGGCCAACTCCCTGCTCAGAGCAGGTCTAATAAAGTCAGGTTGTGTCCAGTTGAGTCCAAGGAGGGAGGGAGATTCCATAACTGTCTGGGCAGCCTGCACCTGACCATCATTTGACTACTTCCATGGTAAAAAAAACAAAACAACCCAAAACATTTTCTTTATAGTCAGTCACTTTGCCATGTTCCAGCTTGTGCCTGTTGCCTTCTGTCCTACCTCTCTGTACCTCCAAGAAGAATCTGACTCCATCTTCTCAGTACCCTCTGACCAGGGAACCATAGGCTTCAGTAAGAACTTGCTGCAAATGTTCTCTCTTCCAGGCTGAACAGACCCATTTGTCTCTGCCTCCTCTCTTACATACGTTCTCCAGCCCCTTAACCTTCTTGGTGGCCACTCACTGTACTCACTCCAGAATGTCAATGTCAGTCTTGTACTGGAGAGACCAATACTGGACCTCAGAGAGGTCTCACAAATGCTAAAGAGAGAGAATGATCACTCTCCTCAACCTGCTAGCTACAAGAATACAGCCCAGGCTGAAACCTCCTAAGCTTCTTTGACCCAAGGGCACACTGCTCATTGCTGTGAACTTGTCCACCAGGGCCTTCAGATATTTTTCAGCAGGCTTGCTTCCCAGAGAGTTGGCTCCAGCCTGTGTGAGCTGTAAGGGGTCATTTGACCCCAGATGTAGGAAATGTACTCCTCAAAGTTCCTGTCAGCCCCTTTCTCCAGGCTGTTCAGGTCCCTCTGATAGGCTGCCCTGCCATCCACCATGCCATCCAGCATGGTCACAGCTCCCCCCAATTTTGTGTAATCTGCAAACCTGTAAGAGTGCACTCTGTCCCATCATCCAAACCATTAATGAAGGCATTAGACAGTCCTGGTCCCAGCACTGATTCTTGAGGGACAGAGTAGTTGCAGACTGCCAAGTAGACTTTGCATCAATGGGTATTATTGATGATTTCTCCCTCAACATGCCAGAATCAGCAGATCTGATGGAGGTTTGTGTGTCTTACTCGGATTTGTACTGAGATCACCAGTGGGCAAAACTAACAGTTTCCCAGTGGAGCTTAGTTTGAGTAAAAAGTCCTGGGAACACCATTCAGGTTATGGAATTGAAGTAGGTTGGGAATAGAAAACATTGTCTAAAGCTGAAGAAATTCAGCTTGAAGAAGCCTTTTCAGTAATGATTTCTTATATTCCACATATTAATATGTTTTGTTTTTTTTCCAAGCAAAATATGTACAGTTGAAAATATTTTAACAGAATTCAGCTGGAGATAATTGAAAAGGTCATCAAAATAAAATACAGCAGTGGACTGAAAACAAAATATTATTGTAATTGTTAACGCTAAATGATCCTCTCTACCCTTGTCTCATGAAGAAAACCAAAAGAAAAATAGCAGGAGGCAAAACTGAAAGCAGAGTATATTGTGTCCATTGTGGACAATTAGGTAACCTTTGAGTTATTCTCACAGCCAGAATAATTGGCTGATGCCCAAATAATCACTTCTCAGAGTAGCAAGAATCACTAGCCTAAAAAAAATTTTTTTTGCAGCACATTTGATATCAATGTTATCAACTATGGGACTTGTGTTCTGTCACTAGTTTTGACAAAGAAGAGAAAGCAATTACAGAGCTGAAACATGTTTGCCATCACTTGTATTTGAAAAGCCTTCAAGTTAAAAGCCTGTATGACACCAGATTGGGTAATGTGTTAAAAGATGTTTAAAATGTACAGGAATAAAGGCTGAATTAAACTCTTTCTTATAACACTCTTCAAGAAGCAGTCAAACTAATCCATATTTGATGTTAAGTAATATTTCTGCTCTTCATCCATACACAAATCACCTGAAGAAAACATTCTGCAAGATCACATAGGCATGAGTAGTTTCCTGACCCTGTAAGATTCCGGTTTAACAAAATAATGTCTCGGCTGTAACCTGGATCAGAAGAAAGAAACACACAAAGAGAACCTGCAATAATTAGAGGCAAGGCTGAGATACAAAGTATAGTGGTTTTTCACACTGTCTTTTTAGAGAGAATATTTGTAGCACAGCTGTTTCAGAGGCATTACCTGGGAGCTTATAAAGTAAAACAGTAACCTTGTGGGCAGATCTGTCTGACCTCATCATGTTCCGATTTTTTGAGCAGTCAGACAATGAATGTCTCTTTCACTTTAGGCAAGAAATTCCGCAATTTACCACTACTGTTTCAGCTCATTCGAGTCTGAATTTTCATCTGTGTTTTAGCAGGGAGCTCACTAATGAATGCCTTTGTGCCTCCATTCTGTTGATTTTGAGGGCAAGAGCTGTACATAATCACATGTGACAAACAGGCTGCAACTCCAACAGGAGTTTGTCCTGTAATAACAGTGATTTGCTGAGGAAAGGCAGAGGCATCACAATTCAGATGTCTCTGTATTTGGTGAATGGAAGTCTGATCCTTCTTCCATTTCTCTTTAATTTGTGTTTGGTTTTGGTTTGGGTTTTTTTGTGTTTTTTGTTTGTTTGTTTGTTTGGTGGTTTTGTTTGTTTGTTTGTTTGTTTTAGTTTCTTTCTTTCTAAAGGGGTGGGATGTGTGTGCATGTGCTGGTTGACACTAAATTGTGCAACTTTAAACCTGGTTTGCCAGACTGCTCTTCTAATCTTTATGAGCTGCCACCAACTGACACACAGCAGAATCTTTAGGGGATGAGATTAAACACACCATGAGTCTCCATTTCTAATGAAAGCTCCATGGGAACACCGCTGGGAACCCTGCTCTTTGCTGCAGTCAAAGTTGTGTGAGCTCATGTGCCATCCCTTTGTGCATTAGGGAGACAGCACATCACAGACACAATGCAGAGTATTCTGCTTTCATGCTGTAGGGCATTCATTGCAAAGAATAGCAATGTTTTCCTCCTATCCTCAAAGCTACTTGCTTACCCAACTTCTTTTTCAGGACTGAAATATTTAGTTTTAAAACCAGAGGGGAATACTGTCATTATTTTTGTTAATTTATCAGCAGTAGGAAAGTCTCACAAAATCACCATCTCTTTAAATAAACTTATTTATTTAAGCATGCAGAGTGTTAAATTATCTTTTTTGTCTATATGTGGTTTAATACCCCTCCCATCAATTGGCTGAAGACAGAACAGCCCATAACACAGTATTGCCTGCTGTGACAAGTGCTGAGATGAATTAGATCTTTAAAAACTGAATTACGAGACCAAATATCACAAGGGCATAAAGTGTATTGAACCCTCTACTGACTGGACTATGAACTGCGTATTTGTCATAAAAGTAATTATGTACATTAGAGAAGAAAAACAATATGCTCAAGACTGCTAGTGCTAGATTTTTTTTGGAAATATTATCTTCCACCAATTGTATGGCCTACTTACCATTTTCAGTGAGAAAGCTGTTAAGATGCTGAAGGCTGTTACATTTAAGAAACAAATGATTCAATGTAAGAGCTTGAAGGTGTCCTGGTTTCAGCTGGGATAGGTTAAACCACATCAGAAGGCTTACTACAAGTCTACAGTTAAATATTTTCACCCCTGCATCTGCCAAAGTAGAAAAACCAAAAGAAAACATACTTTCAATGCACTGTAAATGGGGCCTCTAAACATTAGACGGTACCCTTAGAGAAACATGGGTTGTTGCACAGTCTGCTAAGAAACAATCATTTGTTCCTGGTATGCAAGATATCAAATAAACAAGCACATACAAATAGTACAATCTCAGTATACTCAGAGAAGGTTTAACCCATAAAGCTGATTGAGATTTTTACAGTGGTTTTACTATTTTTAAATACAGGGAGCCAGAAAGAGATAAAAGTTTCATATCACAAACTGTGTAGGTCTGGTTGTAGTTGCCCTTTTCCCCAGTTGCACATGGTCTCCCTAAAGGGCCCTAGAGTCTTAAAAGGATTTACCTGAGTTACCTGGCACAGTTGTTGTGTCAGGTTTTGATTGTTCTTTTGAGACACCCCAGCTCATCTTCATAACTCCCACATGGTTTGGTTTTACTTCTCATGTAGGGAGGTGAAGTCCATCTGACACGGCATAGCTGAGAGCAGAATGTAAGAGGCAGCTTGCTTTATGTCTGAGCCAATATAAAGGAATTTTTTTTAATAGTATTTAAACATATACCTAATATTAGCAGCAGCTCAGTGGAACTCACATACTAAATGTAAGAATGCTTTCTTCATTCATTACTTGCACTTGACTGTGGGCAAGAGGCATGCATCGCTATCTGGCTTTTTAAAAGGGCTAATTCTCCTCCTCTTAGTCATGGTGATGTAAACTTGAAATAACTCCACTGAGGTCACTGGGGAATGGCAGAGTCCTTTTTGTGTGTCTGAAATCAGCCTGCAAAATAAGCACAACCAACACAGACTATTTTAAAAGCTCTCAGAATCTACTAAGACTGCCATTGCATACAGAGACAAAAAAATATCACTTAAATTCTATTTCAAGTTCAAATTTAATTTTAGAACTTCAGTTTTTTGAGGGGGAAAAATAGGCAAATTTCAGTGGCTAATATTATTTTCAAGCTTCTGGAAAGAAATATCAAACTATTGCAAGTGGAGAAGGGCAACAAAAGTCTCAAATAGAAAACTCTCTCCACTTGAAGGCTGTCAGAAAAACAGCCCCTCTGTTTCCTGCAGTTATGAAAACATCCAGAGCTCACTTCACCGACAGTCAGTGAGAGAGAGGCAAGTTGCTCTATTTTCTCCACACTTGGGCTACAGCTCACAGTGTGTACAGATGTTTGCACACTGGATCTTGGATACAGATCCAATCCCCAGTTCTCCCACAGCACAGACATGGAGAGGAGGTTCCAAACTGGAAGTTGTCTGTAGACCTTTGAATATGTGACAGAGTACTACGTGAGCTCTATGGCATGTATTCCTTACCATGCTACACACAAAGAAGCATTTTGGTGGATCCCTCTGGTCTTGATCCCTAGACAGGCCCTGTGATCCCTCAGGGGGGATCCCTAATTCATATTTCAAGGGATCTGCAGCTTTTTCTGGGTAGTAACATTCTCTCTGTCTGTCCTATATCCGAAAATGAAGCTCTAAATACTGCTGCAGCTGGGTCACTCTCCATTTGGGATTGTGGCATTAATCCTGTCTCACTGACAGCTCCATGGATATGAATATGTTTGTTTTCAGACATGTACTTGAGCTAATAAGCATTTGGGCCATTGCTGCTTAATTCTTTTCATTATGGGCAATCTGATGCTCATCCATAGGAATTGTGTTATTTAGCTATTCTCTGCAGTGACTGTGATCTAATGATCCTTTCTGATCATCACACAGGGCACAACATAGTTGTCTCTCTTTCACATTCTTGACTCAACATACTCCCATCTTTTCTTGATCTTGTCCTGCCCTTGAAACATGCTACTTAGCTGTATGCAAAAACTAACAAGACAAAGAAAGCACAGTTTTTCTGAAAAGAAAAAAGAAGAAAACCAACACAAGTCCCCAGAATGACAATGACAAATGATTTATACTGGCAGGCACTCTTCATTAGCACTGAAGGCTGACAGGCTGCATTCAGGCTAGGGAGAGGTGACCTTTAGGGACATAATTTGGCCTGTTATTTGCTTATTTAACCTAGAAAAATTATGCTATCTTTCACATACTAAAAATATAAAAATTACATTCCCCTCGCAACATATTTAATGAAGGGAAATCTCCAAGTAGGCTTTTTAGCATCTCCAGTTTTACAGAGCATCCCAAAATTACAGTTTTTCCAGCAATCATGAGACCCACCAAAGCAGGTTTTGTTGCCATCCCATTGTACATGCTGGACCTTCAGCTGTGGGAAGGTGTCATTCTCCTGACTTACATTGCAGCTTAGTGGCCTGGCCCTTTGCCTCTCTTGTTTGTGTTTGCCACACTTCACACGTACCTGAACTGACAGTGGAAATACTGTACGAGCTGAGTGTTGAGAGCCAGTGATGCTACTTGCAGCATATTAAAAGAACAGATTAACACACAACACAGTTCTCTGAGAAGGGTGTCTCTGTGCATGGCTGTAAGCAAGAAATGTTGCTCACGTGGAGAGGAAATATGTGTTATGGCATTAATGGTCGTGACCAGCCTCACCAGGTGCCCCCATCCAAAGGGGGAATCCAAAGGCAAGAGAAGAATTAGGAATAAACTGGCTAAAGTGTCCATAGTTACAGAGTAGAATGAGGATATTTTTCTTTTGTAGGCAAAGATCTGTAAGAGCAGGAGAAGCTTAAGTGACCTGAAATGAATCAGGCAGTGCTACAACTGCAGTTTTCTAGATATTCTTGGAAAACTTTCTGTTGCCTGCTTATCAGTAGTGTTCACAGTGGGCTCATCCATGCTGAATCAAGTATTAAAAAAGGGATTTTTCACTTCATTGTCTGTAAAGCAAGTTCTCCTAAGGCTGGAGCAACTCTTAAGGTTACGGGGTTTGTTCATTTGGCAAATCTTGAAGTAGTGAGGAGGAAATTAGTTCTTGAAATCCTCACCCTATGTAGGTGTAAAACAGAGAAGCCTGGCTTAGCCTGGCTGCTGGTTGCTTTGCCTCTGACATGATGAGAAAATACTCCAAAACTCATTCACTCCCTACATTCCACACGTTTTCTTATTTACTCCTTCACCGTGGTGTAGTGCCTTGTGTATGTTAATGCAGAAGAATTGGGCACTAAGAATGATGTGTATTCCTGACATGAATATTAAATGGAGTTAGAAATAAATTACATTGAAGTGTCTGGCTTTATATCTGCTGAGCACGTTACCAGTCATGCCTTGGAACAAATTATATGTGTACATACTGGAAGTTCATCTGATACAGCAGTAGGTGCATGTATGTGTGTAGAAGCCTTCTGCTGATTCACAGTGTATCAGTCAATGTTATTTATAAGCAGGAAGAATTAAAATTTTGGGAAGGTGGATCTTGCAGTTCTATTTATCTTTACTTAAACTAGGACATGGCTCCAGACTGTATCTGTCTTGCATTCTCAGCCAATGGGTTTGTGCACAGAAATAGGATGCTAAGATGCTCAGATACTTAAATTATTCAGTGTTATTCCTATTTCAAGTAGTGATGCCTTAGTATTTTTATTTGAATGTTGTTTCTGCTACACCCACCCATGTTGTCTGTGTTCACATACACATCCTTTCCTGATGGAACAGCAGGTCTGTGTGCCACATGGAGCTGTACCTGCTGGCTTTAATGCAAAGCAGTGTTACTGACTATAGGCTGAGGAAACTAAAATGTCCTGTTCCACAGGGTTTTTCTGCCTCTCTGGTGACAAAGAGTACATTATGAATAATATTTGTATGCCAATATGAACCTCTGTTTGTGCCTCCATAAAGTATTCCAAGGCTTTTCCCATCTTCCCATTTTGGACAGCAATGTAGGAGATATGTGCACCCTCAACATTGATTTTAATGGATGAACAATGACTAAGGAGGAACAGCCACCACTTCTCATGTCTGGCTGGGGTCCCTCCTGAGCAGGCTTGATGTAAATCAGAGAATGGGGTAATAAGGAAGCTGGCAGTGATGATGTCAGTGCCGAGGGCTGTTTTTCCAGGTAGATTTTCCTAATAATACTTTTTAAGGTACCAGTTTCCTTGAGAACTAAAAACAATAGGGTAATAATATAATGTGCTTTAAGTTCACCTAACTTTATGGACAAGTCTTAGCTTCCGATACCAGAAGGGTCAGAAATCTTCCCCAGCATGGTACCTGGGCATTCCTCAAAACCAGGAAGGGTTCAGATTCCCTATAGCCAGTTCTGCTGGCATCCAGCCATCTGGTCCCAACATGCCTGGCAACAGAAGGGCTAAAAGCTGTCTCTGCGAATAACTTTACTGCCTACCACTTTGGCAAGTCAAGTCTGAATTTAACTAAAACCACAGATTGGAGAAAGAATATTTATGAACTAGGAAACCCTCCTGTAAGCATATAAGGGCAATTGTATATATATATATATATATATATATTTTTTTTTTTTTTTCCCACACTCCCTCCCCTTCCTCCTATCTCCATATTAGCAGCCAGCAATGTGACCACCCTGGTTGCCTAGGAAGCTGATTGCTGCTCCTAAAGGATCTGTTTAAAATTCTGATCTGGATTCTAGTCAGGTTTGTGAGACCCTGGGAATGGAGCTCTTGAGTGGTGGGTGCTTTCCATTTTTTTGCCTCTCCTCAGCTCCTCTGCACTGAAAGAAGGCAGCTGTGCTGCTTTGCTAGACAGAGCAGCTGGACTTGGTTACCCCTAGAACCAATTAAGTGGTGTAAGAATAGCTTGCCTTATTCCAGGGAGACAGAAGGAACTGTTTGGGATCATAAATGACACTGGAGAGTAGTTGTGTATGTATGCAGTTATTTTAAGGGCTGTTTTTGAGGCTTTTCCTAAGCACCTGCTGCCTTTTAGGGCAATTGTATTTTCATCAGCTTTGTCTGACATGCAAATAAAAGCCATGATACATATTCAGACAATCTGAGACCTGTGTTTCGGAGGACTATGCTAAACCCTTTGTGGAGTTTCTCTTCAGGCACTAATCCTGGTGGAAAATTACTAAAGGGAGCTTTAGGTGAAATAATAAACTAGTCAAATAGCAAACCTCTCTATTAGAGTGCCAAAGGTGGGTGCACTCTCCAAGTTAGTGTCTATCTGCACTGCTGACTACTATTTGGAGAGGTAGAGAGGGGTGATTTAAGAGCAAAGTTGCTTAACATTTAGTTTTGGCTAGAGGTTGTTCTCGGAGTTGTCTGTCATCTCATTATATGTGCTGTTCAGACTCAGGCATTCAAAATAACACCTGGATAAAAATCTGTGAATAGAATTTCCTGATTACCAATGTAACTGATATTCATTAAAAGAGATCTGAGATGGTAGCAAAAGCTAGAGTTTGAATCACTTGTTTATGCTCTTAAATGAGTGTAGGATCTCAATTAAAACTGCTTTGAAGTGCGAATTATGAACAGGAGCCCTTTGATCAGAACTGAGGTATGATGTGTCATAATGCATTATGCCAAAACAGAGAAGCCACTTAAGCTTCCTCTCCAGAGGCACTGAGCAAGATGAGAGCTATGGTTCCCATACTGTGTCTTATGCTAACAAGTGCATGCTGGAGAAATTTGGCTACGAAGACTATGGTTGAACCTCAGCAAAGTGGGAAACAGCATTTGTTTTCCTGCTGGGGTGAAATCAAGAGTGCATGATAGAGATGTTTTCTTATAAAGCCTATTTATATTGCAAACATCCCTCCAAGAGTGTGGTCCCACTTGTGCTTCCTCTTTCAAAAATTTCAGCCCCAAATTTAGTTTGTGGTTTCTGCTGCTTGCAGTACTTTCTCCATAAATGAGTGACAACAAGCTCCTTTCTTCAAAATACGCCACTCTGCGCACTTAGAAAAAGCACAATTGGAATGTGCTGGGCAGAACTGCCATGGGGTGATGCCTGTTGCATGAGTGCTAAAACTACCTTTCTGGTTGCTGACTGCGTTGCTGCTGAATGGCTTAACTGGTCTTTGTTATTCTGACATGCACTGGCAATACTCTTGTGGCCGTGCTGGGTCCTGCTGGGATAAGTCACAGACCTGCTGGGATCAGAAGCCTGTACTTTAATCCAGTGGTTGGTATGCATCCACCTTCATGACAGTGAGACTTGGAAAATAAAAGGAGGAGGAAGTAATGAGCCAAACCAACTGTCCAAGTTATATTTGTTCAGAGGTCCTGATTTATTTTTTAACTCCTGAAACTAAATAAGTGATTTTCCAAATGAAGGGTTATGATATACTCCAGGATACAGTAATGAGCAAACATCAGTCTTCTGTTAACTCTGAAAAATAAATGGGGTTTTCTATGATGTTATCCAGAAGAAAGGGAAATATTGGTAAGTATAGCCAGATAAGGTATATTCTTCTGTGTTTGTTTTTTTTTTTTTTCTTCACCTAGAAACAACATAGAATTTGTAATTGTTATATGGAATTTAATCAACTCTTGAAAGAGTAGAGGAAAATAATGATACGTGTGGTAATATTCCTAGTATGTACTTTAATTACTGATTGCTTGATTACTGCTGAAACTGATGAGGCTGTGTGATGATATTATCAGGAAGTTAAGTCTGATAGCAAGAGATGAAAACATAGCATTTAACATGATCATGATACACTGCAAAATGGCATCTTTGCGGGTTGGATTGGCTGATGCCTGCAGAGATAATCTAAATGCTGCAAAGCCATATTTGTAGAAATACTGATGAGTAATAACCTCTGAGGAAAACAGAAGATGATGTAATGCAATAGAAGAGTTACAGAAATCTGGGTGAGTGGCTGTGGAACCATGTCCAGACCAATGGTTCCAACATTATCAGAAGATTCCAAAAGATCCAATGAGACTTGGGGTGAGGTCATTTAATGGGTAACGATATTGTCATCCCAGGAGGTTATAGAAATATAGTGTTGAAGTAAGTATGAGTCATTAAGACATTCATAGCTATAAACCCAGGGGTAACTTTATAAGACATTGGATAAATACACTACATGACACCTGGAATGATGCAGGAACATGCACAGAGCAAGTGAGAGAGTTAACATCTGACCTCAGGCATGTGGTGAGAAAAAGAAGGCATAAATTACTGTTTTCAAAGGGGTTTCCTTCCAGAACTGCCAGTTTCTTTAATATATTTAAAAGCAGTAGGACTGACACACAAAGTTGGTAATTAGGAAACTGAAAACAGTGCTTGCTAAGAATGAGGAATTATCAGGAGCCACCTTTTACTAGATGGGGAGAGGACTCTGAAGCATTCAGGCACGTAGCTGAGAAATCCAGCCCAAGTCAAACAGTGGAACTGAAAGAATGCTTCAGACCACTGAAACTCTTCTGTTCTTAAAAGAAGAAAAAACTCCACCCCCAGACTTAGAGGGTCTGAAACTGTCAGTGAAGAAATAACCCTAGAACTGAAACACCGCATACAAATACTACATCTTTTAAAATATTCTCTCACAGATCAAATGTACAATAGCTTAGAAGTGCTCCAAACCTTTCTTTAGGTGCAAAACTGACTGTAAAATTGTCTGTTGAGCAGTGATTTGCCTCTCCCCCTTCCCACTTGCTTGTGGTTGTGCTACACTCCATTGCTGTCAGGGCTTTTGGGAGCAGTAGCTGGGATCTAGCTGATATTTCAGGTAAAGTCTTTGGGCTTACTTTCTCATTCTCATTTCTTGCAGAAGTATTAGCTGTCAGATTAAACAGAAAACTGACTTATTTTATGCTGTGAAATGTAATTGATTGTGTACCATGTGTGTTGGAATTTGTCCTCAGGACAGTTGTGAACCAACCCGTAGCTTCTCCCAAGGGTCTCCTATTCAAAAAACTGGCAAACAGAGGGATATGCGGTTGCTCTAGCTCAGTAACTAGAAATGAAGGAGAGGGATAAAAAACCCCATCTAACAGTTGGAATATACATAATTCCCCAAAAAAACAACAAAAAGATTGTGACCAGAAGCTTGAAAATCTAAGCAAACCCTGAAATTAGAACTATCCTCCCTGGCTAGTGGGGCTGCATTTCACCATGACCTATCCTCTCTAATTCAGGTTGTCAGTTTACCTCTCGGGACTGGGGTCAGCCAGAGGAGCACTACAGTGTTTTGACCACATATAACAGTGGATTGCCTCAGTAGCTGTTTGTTGATGCTAGTGAACAAATGTAATGTTTTAGCATCCAGACAGCCTACAGCTGCTGTTTTGTTAATGCAAGAAAACTTTTGTTAGTTCATAGCTAATTCACTCTACTGCAAAGACATCCTTACAATATTTGCAAACCTTGATGATATGAAATGGTATCTGCACTATCACTGGATGCATAACAGTGCGTATATCAGAAAGTAAATCCAATTTATATTATCAAATGAGGTGATATGATGGGGCTGTGCATAACTCAGAGTCTGCTGGAGTAGTTCTGCCCTGTGAGTATTCACTTTTGCTTTCTCTAATTTCATCTTTGAAATCCAAGTGTATGTGGTTTCTGCAGATAAATTTTCAGGATATTAGCAACTTTTGAGTACATAGTCATCATCATCATCATTGTTTTATAAATATCATAATGACTATCTAAGGAAGTTGAATTCTTTTGTGTAGACAATCTTATTTTATTCTCTAAAGCAAAAACATCCTGTGAAGAAAATTAAATCCTTTTATTCCATGGAGAACAGATTGACAGTTTCTGAATCCCAAATCCTTTTTGAACTGCACTTTGCTCTGGAGGGAGGTAGGTGAGTGCCCTGGCAAGCATTTGTCATCATGGTAAATCACTGTTTCCATATGGAGATGATTTTCCTGTAATGTATCTTCTGCTTTTTGGGTAGGAAAAGGCCAGATTTCTTGTGCTGTTGTTGGGCATTATGCAATCCTAACATGCCCTGAAGTGATCTGGTGAGCGGCAATCATAACTCTCACTGTCCACATCTAGGGGCCCATAGTTTGCCTTCTACATTTGTGCAAGCCATTCTTTTTCAGATGGCTGGCACCAGTTTTACGAAAAGAAGAAAATCATTATGATCAATTAGCTCTAATCTGATGTGATGCTGGTAGCAGGGAAGAACAGCTGCGCCTGCGTTTGATGTGCAGCAGTCGGCTGGCAGGCCAACCACCCTGCTGGCTGAGCAGCTCTGGGGATGGTTTTTAGAGAGCAGCAGTTGGTAAAGGCTCCAGTCTTCTGGTCTGCAGCTGCACAACCACTTTCCACACCGCTGGGCAGTCTGTTGGTTAAAACTAGATTAATTCCTCCTTGTTATCCCCAACCGAAGGAGGGAGAACCTCAGCACCTTCCCAGGTGATATCATACCAGTCAGGCAAAAGCATGAGTTTAGCCAGAAAAACATGCCCAGTCTCTTTGCTGGGTGAGCTGATTTTGTGGATGTGCAGTATCAGAGAAAGAAAATTTGGCTCCATGCTGCAGTTTGCAGGGCAGTGACCACTGGTCACCCTGACCCGAGAGTAGAGGCCAGAGAGATAAGTGTGGCTGCCTGTCAGGCAGAGCAGCGTGACAGCACAGCTGGAAGCTGGCAGAAGCATCCAGGGTGGCAAGTGGAATGTCGGGAGTATGAAAACCACATGCACTGTTTGAGGTGCCTCCTGACTGTGATGAAACACCTGGCAGCCACTTGCCACGGGCACTGGTGCCAAATGCCTGGTGCCAGTGCATGCCCTTCATTCATGTGGGTTCTGGACTGACAGGTCCAAGTAGATATGTAAAGGGGATTAGGGCATTACCCAAATCTGCAGAATTGGTTTTAGAATCTGGTTTAAGGATAAATGAAAAATTGGTGTATTTGAAAAATGACCAGTTTGTAGGATTGAGTAAGTGCCCCTGCTGATGGAGCAGAATCAGCTCCTGCGAGGGGACAGGCTACTTAGCTGGGAGCTGCTTTGCAGGGAGCACAGGGCAAGTTATGGAAAGAATTTACTTGTATCAGCTGTACCAGAGAATATGTTTGTTTTATCTTCGTACTGAAATCTGTGGCATTCCAAAGGGCCGTGGCAGCTTCCAGCCGTGCTCCCGGTGAGTTAAGGATAGGGAGAAGGTGCCAGCACAGCCTCTGGCAGGGCACACCTCGGGGTGCGGGAGGTGTTTGTGCCGCCCCTGGGGGACCCCCACGGCCATCCATCCGCACCAGAGAGCAGCGGGAGGCTCAGACCCGGACTGGGGAGTGGGCAGCTCGCCCGGGGTGCCTGCGGAGCCTCTCGCTGCGCCCCGCAGCTGCGGCCGCTGAAACCGCCCGGACCCGCCCGTGCCGTCCCGTGTTCCGTGTCCAGATCCACGTCCTGTCCCCTGTCCCGATCCACGTCCCGTGTCCCGATCCATGTCCCTTGTTGCGATCCATGTCCTGTCCCCTGTCCCGATCCACGTTCCGTCCCGATCCATGTCCTGTCTCCTGTCCCGATCCATGTCCCGTCCCGATCCACGTCCCGTCCCATGCCCCGATCCATATCCCGTGTCCCGATCCCTGTCCCGCCTTCCGATCCCTGACCCGTCTTCCGATTTCTGTCCCGTCTCCCGTCCCGTGCCCTGTGTCCCGATGCCTGTCCCGTGTCCCGATGCCTGTCCCGTGTCCCGATCCATGCCCCGTCCTTTCCCGCCG
>VXAU01000760.1:717295-746319 GCA_013399695.1 Formicarius rufipectus
AGGGCCGGGGCTCGTCCCCGCCGGGCCCCTCGCTGACAGTCCGGCTCGCGTCCACTCCTTTGGCCGGCGCTGAGCTCCAGGGACAGATACTTTGTTATCTCTGCGCTGCGACCGGAGTTGGAGTAACTCAGTGAATTCACCTGTTTTGCGCTGCCTGTTTCTTTAGTGTATCTCACAGCAGCCCCTTTGGCTGCGCATACTTAACCTGAATGTTTGGAGAGCCTTCAACAGGCTTCGTAATGTATTTGTGTGCTTCAGGTTCCTGAACGGTTTCACAAGTGTGGACTTTATATTGCAAGTGTGTTCTGACGTGGACATTGTCTTGGCCTTCATGCAGAACGTGGCCCTTACAAAATAATAACTAAACCCACCAAATCTCTGTGAAAGTGTATTTTAAAATGCCAGCAAATAAAGGGTTAAACAGTACATTTGTAAATACCATAACCTGAATTTCTGGACAGATCACTTTACATGGAGTCTTTGACAGTGGAAATGACAGGGTGAGAAGACCATGCGTGATGACTTTGCAAGCCTTTTATTTTGTCTGGCATCATAGTCTGAGATGAACATCTGAGTTCAGACCTTAATTTTTTTCTTTTACCAATTTTACAAATATAGTTTTATGTGCTGAAAAAAGCCTGCTGAATAAGTGGCTCTATCCTTTACTAACTGCAAAAGCTGTCACATATAATAAGTTATTGTGCCAGTATTACAATAGTAATGGGATATTAAACCAGCACATTTTGGCAGTAAGTAGCTATAATACTTATGCCCTGTTTTGACGTCTGTAGAAGGAGGATTAGCTCAGACAGAATTTGTAGTGGGAGGGTGTGAGTGGGATGAAAAGCAAAAGCTGCTTAATTTTAATCTTCTCAAAAAGGTAACTACTAGTAGTGCACATGGTTAAAACACAGATGCTTCACTCTCTAATGGCTTTTAATTGTAGTCTCTTAAATATTTTATGTAAACTCAGTAGTGCTGAAATGTTACTTATTATAAGATTCAGTACATACTACCCAAGCTCCCTGTTCTGGGGGAAAGGAAACATTGAGGAATTGCAGGGTCTCCTATCAAGGTCTGACAACAACAGAGCTGTAAAAGTGCTCTGGTGTGCCTGAGCTCATGCACCTGTGTCCCTGGCATGGGTGTGTCTCAGATCAGGCTTTCACTTCTGTTGCTTCAGTTTCACAATTGTCAACTTGCTTTTCTCCAACAGCCTCCGTTTGTCTTTTGAGCTTTCTCTTTTAGTTTGGGCATCTCAGAGTGAAGGCTCACAAAAGCAATGCTTCAGGGTGTGCAAACCCACTGTCCCCCATGAACTTTGCTTCCTCCAGTGGTTTTACGATGGGGTTTGCATTTTTACGTACTTACCATGACCTCCTTAGATGAATTAAACCTTAAGTGTCCTGTGAGATTTCTTATGTAGGTCTTTGTTCATTTTCATAATCTCTTGGGGGCCTTTGAAACTAGAGTTGAATTTTTTTTGGATGTTTTTGCTGCTGAAGTTGCAGATGTAAAAAAAAAAAATAAATGAAAAAGCTATAATAGCTTTGCATTGTAAGTGTATCTGCGTGTTATTGCCCAGAAGATGAATGGTGGATTCATGTGGTCCTAAGTGTGGCTTTTATGGGTATTTATGGTCAGTTCTAGTTGCCTATTCTCTCATCTCCCATTTTATCTTTTGACTAATGAAAAAATGTTGGCAATTAATTAAGTGAAAAACCACTGTGAGATGTGTTGCTCACAAACACGCATCAAATGAGTAGGAATTAAATGTTAAGCCACCTACTAACATATGCTTTATGATTTAGATTTATGATGGATGCTACAAAGGAGGTGGTGGTATCTTAATTGTTCAAGAAGGTGGAGTTTTCAGGTCTGGCTCTACCAGAAGGAGGAAGCAGGCACCTGAGTAGCACAGACAAATGCTGCTAGGCAGCAGCCTCAAGGGTGGGGAAAGATTTGCTTAAAAAGAACCTCAGTGGTCCAAATGTTGGATAAACAGTGTAGTTTGGGTCCAGACTGTTCAAGCAGTGCATCCCATTTGGGAAGTGTTTGAATATAGCCTTTAATCTTGACTTTCTGGGAGAGGGAGTCAGTAAATGAGTTATGCATTGATGCCCATTCAGAAGGCTGTGTTTGAAAATGCTCTGGTTTGGGTGGGAAATTATATACAAAAATTAAAACTTAAATTTTGCAGCAAAAAGGGAAGAAATGTCAGATACTTGGGAGGAGACTTTAAATGTAGATTTCATGCAAGATTTCTATTTGCAGGGGTTTTAGTGTCATGTTAATTTCACTGGATTTGTTCTAAAATAAAGCACAGTGTTTTATCAGTACTGCAATGAAATACATATTTACTTTTTTCTTCTTTGAAATGCTTTATGAAATGCTTTCTGTAACAGGGAAGGTAAATGCAGGCCAGTGTATGGTATAAATTACACAGAAACAGAGCTGGAAGCAGTTGATCATAAAGCTCCATACAGGATAATGACAACTGAAGGTTCACATAGCAGTTTTCCAGAGAGATACTGGAAATGTCATACAGACCATGACACGCTTCATATTTAGTTAAAATCAGGCTGCACTTTGGTGAATCCCCCAGAGAGTGCCCTGAAATAAGCATTTAGGGCTGAAAAGTTTGGGAAATGGTATTGTCTAAAAATTGTAGGGGAGGATGTATGTGTCCTGACTTATGACAGTGGAGGAGCATGTGAGCTTTGCCCATGTGGCTTGTTTTGTGGCATTTGTTGTAGGTTTGAATTCAAAATTAATGTTCGTGTTTGTCTTGAAAGTATTAAGTGGTCCCTGGTTACAGCTGGGTGAGACATTTTCTTGTTCAGTGAAGAAATAAAGAGTGGGAAGGTGTGCTGTGACAAATGATATTTATGATTCTTTTTAAAGAATCAGATAATGTCTGAGTCATCCATGTAATAGATCATCCTAAGCAGCAAAAAAAGAGCATTTTTTTGTATTGTGCAAACTAATAATAGGAACATTTGCCAGGAGGGCTACAAAGGTGGATGGTAAGTGTGTGATTATACACTAAGTGGTTCTGATGACAGGCAGAAGATTCATGGTATGATTGACAGGGTATTTCATATTGATTAGAGAAATAAACTGTGCTTTGAACAGCTAGTCAGCTGGTATATTTCTTAAAAATGACTGATTTTTGGAAGCTGAAATAACTAGGCCTACTTGTTTGTGCCACATGGTGAAGTCATTCAGTAGTGCTGTTGTGACATACTGCTCAGCGGCTGTTTTCCAGCTGGTCCATTCATAGTTTCTACAGCCACTTAAAACTTTCTCATGTACCAAGAATGAAGTCACTTTCCCCTGGAAATTGTCACCTGATTCACGGCTTCCCTTGTGAAAATGTAAAAATAAACACCATAACTTTGTTTCCATGTCTGCTGTGAGAAACTTCACAGGTACATAGTGGAAGATACTGTGCTATTATTTCCTAATGCTGCCAGACCCTGCAAGTAATCTGGTACGTTCTGTTGTTAATGATCGTGTTAAAAGGGCAAAGCCATAATTTTCTTTATTCATCTTTCTTGCATCTGGCATTTGGTTTACTGATTGCTCCTGGAGTCTGAGCACAGACTTCTGTCTCTGAAGACCTGTGGGTACCTTCATGAGGAGGTTCTGTGGGCTGATAAATTGTAAAGCCAGCTTGGTGGAGCTAAGAACAGAAATGTGGCCCGTGGGCCTTTCTGAGGAAATGCTGGGACATTGTGTTTGATGCCACCACTATTTACCTAAAATTGTTTTGGTTTCTCTTTTTGAAGAAGGAACTCACCTGACTGCACCTGCGTGTTCAGTTGTCTCGAGCTGTCGGGTGACGTGTTTCCAGGGGCTAACTTGTGCTGCTGCCGTGAGGATGGAGGGAAAAGCCAGGCATGCCCTTTCCCAGCAGCTCAGCAGCTTTCCCAGTATGATGCCTGTATTATTCCCCATTCAGCTACCCAGCAGCCAGGCAAGCTGGCACTTGTACAGTGTTGTGGAGAAGAAAGGGCAGCAGAAATGCTGACTGTCTGCTAATGCATCTGTGTAATCACCATTCTGGGGCTAGATTGCAGGAAGATGACAAAATTACTGAATAAAGTCTGTTTAGTCCTTTTTTTATTTTTTTTCCCCTCCCTTTTTCTTTTTTTTATCCTTCCCTAGTATGAGCTGCCAGTTGTTGGTGCTTCCATGGATAATTGTATAGCCTGTGGAGAGCACAGGTTTACCATTTGGAAAAGACACAGAGACATTTATCTACCCTGTGATTCTGAATCCTTGAGGTTTCATAGAGGTGGTTGAGTATGTAAGTCTTGGGTGATTTGGCGTATAATAATAGGATGGAAGAGGTCTCGTACCAGGGCTATAGTCAGGAGAAACATCTTTTGGGATGAGGGTCAAAACACAGCTTCAGAACAAGGACAGAATAAAAATGCAGTGGTACTGAAATAAATATTACCCCTTCCATCCTCCTGCACAACCACTTCTTACATCTTGTTGTCGCGCTGCCATTTTTCACATGTAGAATTTTGCTAATTGATTACAATTGTGTTTTACTTCCTGACGAGCCCTTGGTAATGGCCAAATCATCAGATGTAAAATGTTAAGTTTTAGGGTGAGCTGAACACATAGCTGGGTAGTGGTTACAGGTGTTGTGGTTGAAGGGCCAGGGGAGCTGGGCTGGTCCAGAATCCAACAATTTTCCAAGGGTGAGGAATGAAGGACCAGCTGAAGATGGAATGGTGAGCATTTCCCCAAATTCATTCAGTTGGAATACTGTGAGCAAATCAGCCTGTGTCAACACCTGACAACTGTGGGGTTGTAACCTCTCATCACTAGAATAGGTGTGTGCAGCTAGGATACAAACTGACCTAGTATAAGGTCAGCAGGAATTAAATGAAAGACAGATTTAGGACCTCAGACCCCATTCTCAAATCCATCTAACCTGAGTGGAGGAGCTGACATGCAGAGAAAATACTTTTTAGTAACATTATCTCAGACATTGTATGGGATAATTTTGAGTGAGTGTGGTAAAATAAGCATTTTTCTGCATTTATGAGCCTTCTTCACTGAGCTGTCTGTTCAGTGTGACTTTACTGGTTGATCACCACTAGCTTTGAGTGCATCCCTGCAGTGTTTGCTTTCAAAATGAGTGCCAAAAGAAGGTATTTGCAGCAAAACACAACCCCTGACCCTGGGGCAGAGGGAGGCAGGTTCCTGTTCAGAGGCGTGTTCAAAGGAAATGAATGCAGAGGGGAGTGTTATAGTAGGAGATGGAGCTGTTCAAACAATTGAAACTGTAAAAACTAAAAACGTAACCCCCCATAAGTCATTAAATAATGCAAGCACCTTAAGAACTTTGCCTTTGTGTGCTTTTTGGAGCTGTGATGTTATCTGATCAGCCACTGGCTGTGATCTGTGTGTGATTAGGATCTCTGCTCTTCCCATTATGACCATATGGTATACTATTTTAAAATAATTACATTCTGGTGCTGTTTTTTAAGAATTATTTAAGTATCTCTATGTTCCGGAATGGTTTCGCTGCCAGTTAATATTCAGTTCTGGCCTGGAGCCATCCGAATCATAAGGTTTCTTTCAAGTTTCATACTAATGTTAAAAAGGAGTTGCTCAGTTTCCTTTAAGGAAGTAAAAGAACTTCCTTTGATTTTGTTTTTACTTTCTCTGATGTTAAGAGACATGTATGACCTATTATTGCATAGGGAAAGGAGTAGTAATATGGTGACATTCCTGAAGTGGATGACAGAGAGTTGGGCTTGTGACAGATTTTCCTTTATATTAAAATGTGGTTCACACAGACCCTCCCAGCGACAACTGGGTTGTAGTTGACTGCCAACTCTTTTCATGTTTCTGCACAGTAACATGGACAGCTGTAGGACACTGATATTTTTTCCAGCAAAAAAAGAGGTAATCGAGGCCAGATCAAAGCAGTTACTGAGAAATTTGTCTGAATGTAAGTATCTATTGAACTAAGGGTTTAGGTGGACCAGAAGAAACCAAAGTTAAGGACATCTACTTGAAATGCTTAATTCTGTCATACATTTGCTGTTCAAAGGAGTAAACCATGTGATACCTCTAATATCATAGCTGGAAAACTAAAGGCCAAAGCAGGGAGAACTTTCAACAGTTGTTTAAAGGAATGTGAAAATGAGAGAAGTAGTGCAGGAACTGCAGTAGTCTTTTCAGTACTTAGGATTTAGATATGCCACGAAGTCTGACTTTCTAGAGGGGTGTATGGTTTGTGGTCCATTGTTATTTGAACTCTGTTATAAGCTTTGTAATTTGGTAGATTTTATTAACAGACTGGATTTTATTGGTGGACTGTAACACAAGAGGGAAGCTTTTCTGTGGTTTGAAGGGACACAGTCCATGCTGTATCATGTTCTGTCTAAAATGAAGCTTCAGATTGGAAACCACATCCATCTTCAGAGGTTCTGCTGCACTCGGAGACCTCACAGTGTTGGTAGTGCCAAACAGACATCTCTGCTGAAGGACTGGGGTTCCAGGGTTCCTGTGGGTGCCATGTGGAGCTTTCCCTGGGTGTTTCCCATAATGTGGAGCAGAACTCCGGTGAAGAGGTTCTTGTCTCTGCCCTGAGCCCCGAATGAACTGGCATAAGAGCATCAGTGACTGACAAGTATGACTAGAGGAACTAATCTAAAGAAAGACAATGCATGAGCTGGAAAGCATGAATTTTGATGCTGACCATCACTTTGTCCTCTGATCTAAACAGATGTCTAACTCTGGGAGAAAGTAGAACATAAAGGAGACAACAGCAATTTTGGAATAAACATTGTTTATATGTGCAATGCTGCTTTTTGTCTTTGTTTACAGTCAGAGCTAAATTAGACTCTTGTTAAATTTCTGCAGGGAGGGGCACGTCACCCCTGTGTCCTGGCCGATGGGAACACTTGATGTTCTGTATAAATAGACTAGTAAAGCTGGTAGGAGGAAAAATGCCTGTGCCACCAGGATAGGATGCTGCTGGAGCCTGGGCACAAAGGCAGTAAACTGTCTCCAAGTGGAGTCTCTAAAGGGTAGGTGTTCTGGGAAGAAGGGAAAAGGAGACTAAATTTAAAGTAATTTTATTTATTTATTTATTTATTTTTAGGGATAGGTTGAGCAGGACGTGGAAATTATATGTGAATTGCAACTGTTCAGAACTTCTCTCACATATACTGATAATTTTAGGAAGAGCAGAGAATGGAGAAGGAAAAGAGTGATCTAGGGCAATTACTTAATCCCAAAGGAATTACATATTTGCTGTACCTTATATTTGAAAACTATAGTTTTCTTCAAATTAGTCCATGTATTTACTTATATTTTTTTTCTCATTAATAGTTCTAGGACTCATTGATTATGTAGAAATAAATGCAGCACTGATCCCCTTTAGTGTCTGCATGTCAAAAATTACTGTGCTTGGTCTTTCAAAAAATACTGTTTTGCTATTTAGGTGTTTATAGGTGTGATTTTTGAAACATTACTGGATAACAAAGGGTATTTACAGGTGACAATTACGGTATTTCTTCCAAAAATTCTAGTTTGAATTATCAGAAGCATTTGGTTTTAGAAGTGGTTCCTTGCAAGGTGATTAGTGGTCAAAATATAGGGGAGGTGAGCTGGCACACCTAAAGAAATATGCTGTGCAAGGATGAAAAATATATAAAATCCAACACTTTATGGTCTTTTCATGCTTTTTAACAGTTCCCACAGTTTTCTTTTTTTCCTCAGTTATCTTCGTTCAAGATAACGTGGGCATCAATTCATAAGAAAACTGATGTAAATTTAAGGAATTCTATTCCAGAAATGGGAGATCTCTAGCTGCAAAATAAGTCAAATTCCAATACTGGGAAACCTGTAAAGGGTAGTTGTGATGTTCTAACATTACATTATATTAACTGTAACATTCATGCACAAAACTTGAATATAGATGTCTCTGCTTGATTGTGTTTATTGCTCAATTTCAAGAGATTCCTAGACTTGTAGGTTCTAATTTAAATAAAACAATCAAATTCTAAAGGACTTAGACTGGCAAAAATCAAACGCAAACCTAAACTGCATAGACACTTGTTCTGCCTGTGTCTCTGAGCATCTGATCTTGAAAGAAGGCAGCTCATAATGATGATTGAGTAAGAGTTGAAAAGATGGAAGCAGCCCTCTGAAGGATGTAAGCTGAAGATGGTTTTTCCAGAATTTCCAGCATAAAACTAGGAGAGTCCTGGTCAAACCACAAAGCTGATTGGGGGAAATGTGTTTGAAATGGTCTCTAATTCATCTGCTCATGCACCTTAAGATTTAAAAGCAAAGATCTGAGAGTCCAGTGGACATTTTATATTGAGAACAGCAGATTATCTTCGAGGTGTGGTCAACTTTCAGTGTTGGTAATGGTCCCTTCATCACTTCTGTGTGCACAGCACACAGTCACCTTCACGGACTGATTAAATTCAGTGGTAAATCTGCTGCACAGTGACAATAATGAGTGCTGCCGAGAGGGGCAAATTGTTCGAGTAAGAGCTCTGGTCAGTCAGCTTTTATGAAGTGGGAGCTTGTGCTGGTTCCTTTGACAGACTGGGCAGGGGTGCTGGGCCATTGTCAATAGCTTTTGTGCATCACAGAACCAGCTGGGCCAGTATGAGGATTTTAGAACTGACTAGATAAGGAAAAAACTTAAAATTGGAAAAAAGAGAAATTTAGATGTAGACATTCTAATGTACTAAAATATATTTTAGCAACTTAGCTGTTTATTTTTTGTGTGTTGTTGTTTTTTTTGTTTGTTTTCCTAATCAGATACTGCTAAAATGTTAAGTAATTAAAAAATAAAATTATAAGTAACTATTAGTGTTTACATATCAACATGCAGCCATGCTCTGTTGGACAGGCACTGCTTTCTGCCTGGTTACTGTGGAGTGGTATACGCTGCCTATTTTTACCATGGCATTCCTTATCTTCACTTAGGTTGTCTGTTTGGGTTTTGTTTTTGTTTTTAATGAGGCTGCCGACCTGTTGGTACTTTCAGTTGAGTTTTGTACATCCTGTGGTTACTGACTCCCAGCTTCAGTCATGAGGGGGGCTGACACAAGTATCATTACATAGCAGGTTTTATTTAGTATTTTCAATTATGAGCTTGTTTTACTCTTTTTAGAAATACATTTTTTTTGCACCGAGTGTTGAGACCTATTTTTCATAAACACTGCTTTTAAAAAGAAAGAATGCTTGTTCTTTTCCAGTGGAAAAATGAAGAATTGCCATGAACAGTATCACAGGTGATGGCTGTGTTACCTTGTAATGCTGTGCAAAATGCACCTGCAGTGCTGCAGGGATCCCATGTCTTGCTTGAATTGCTGCTGCTACAGTCAGCTTTGGGGGTTTCCTCACTGAGACAATTACAGGCATGGGCAGCTGAGCAGGTTGTGCTGACCAGGGAATTGGTTCTGCTGAGTGTTCCCATTTCCTCTTGTCTGGTGCTTCCCACAGATCTTTATAGCACTGGTCGATTGGGTCGTGACCAGCACATCCCAGCTGCTGGTTTTCATTCCTGCAGGGGAAAAAACAAATCCCTCGAAGCACCAAATAAAAGGTTTGCCTTGTGCCATGTACTGACACAACTATTTTCTGCAGTTGCCAGTTCAAGAGTATGAGGTTCTTCACTGTCTGGAGTTGTCTGGGTGCTGAACTTGTGGGTTTTAGTAGATGAAAAATGTCCTGCCTGGTTGGCTGCTGTGCAATGGCTGGGGAACAATTTATGGAGCATCATGAGTTAAAGCGAAAACCAAGGTGGAAATTTTCATTATAATTGTATTGGGAGCTTTCACCTTCATTTCAGATGTCTTCAAAACAAGTTTTGTCAAAAAATAAGCCTACAGATGTAGCTGAAAAATGAAAGATAAAAAGATATCATGAAAAACTTCTGCAGTGAAGAGACATCAGACTAGTAAGTGGGTCCCTGACCCACTTATTCCATGACCTTTTCTATAACTACCTGTGAATGTTAGTCCAAATCAACCTAATGTTTTCTGTAGCCTTTTATTTTATCTCCCTCCTGCAGTCTATAAGCTTGCTGCAAAATATTCCTCTGTCTCAGGTCTATAGTTGGGCACAGACTGAGCACTGCCTGTTTTTTGGGGGGCCCAAGTCATCATTTCTCTTTGCTGTTCCATTGTGACCACTTCTGCTCACTTGTGTTTCAGTGAACAATGTCATTTTGATATACCACATCAGATAAATTCAGTAATTTTATTGAGGCAGACTTTGAGGAGAACTATTGATTATTTATGGAGACATGCTATTTTAATCAAGTAGATTCATTTGAGCTGTCATGGTGAGTCAGTATAATTCTGTGCTTACTCTTCGTGCTGGAGAGTAGGTTTGTGTTATAGATGGACCCTGGTGATTTAGAGGAGGTAACAGAATCAGTCAATTGGCACAGAAGTTTGGCACTGGTGCTTTAGTGTCACGTCCAACCTCACACAGGCGCTTTGAAAGCATTGATGTTATTTTCAGGGCCTGACTTAAAATAATCAAAAGAATTAGTTTAGCTGGTGAGCCCTGCAGAAAATGCCTTCTCTCTGTTTTGCTCAGGAGGAGGGGCTGTCAGGGGGCTCTGTGTGAAGCACTGGCTGGCAGTGCCCCATGAGTGCTGCACAGAAAGTAGGTTAGTGCTGGCAGCATTTCGAGGGAGTTACTAACTTTTCCAGGGGCATGGCCAGGTCTCCTGACTCCCTGGCCTGGCCTTCAATCATAAGGCTATTTTACCTTTGTGTGACCATGCAGCAGCTTAGCACCTTACACTAGCACGGGTGTGAGACTGGGTAAGAGCTGAGGGTGCTCTAGATGCTGTGGGTCATTCTGGCATGTTTTGATGAGCTGAGGTTCTGGAGCATGTGTAAAAGGAAAAGTGAAATCCTGTTGCGAGGTAGGTATACTACAAAAAGTGACCCAGGAGTAGCCTCTTACCTGCATTTCAGTATAGGATGCCTAATTAAGGACTATCCTTATGGATATCTAGACAGTTTAAGTGTGCAACAATTCATATCACTGCAATGTTTGGAGTTCTGGAGGTCATTTTTATTAAGTCCTGCATTCACAGAAATAGAATTGTCGAATTGTTTTGGTTGTAAGAGATCTCTAAAATCATCAGGTCCAACTGTTCCCTCAGCACTGCCAAGCCCACCACTGAACCCTGTCCCCAAGCTTTACATCTACACATCTGTTAAATCCCTCTGGGAATGGTGACTCCACCACTGCCCTGGCCAGCCTGTTCCGATGCTTGGCAGCCCTTTCTGTAAAGAAATTTTCCCTAATACCCTATCTAAACCTTCCTATCTCAGGGATGTGTATAAATCACTGCATTTTGGGCACCCAGCAGAAGCTTCTGCTGCTCCCAGCACAGAGTTCCATCTCTTCTGCAGAGGTGTGGTGCTTACTGTCCCGGAAAAGCATTCAGTCATCCCTATGTCCAAGCACAGAGCCAAGGCCCGTTCCTGGAGACTCTTCAAGTGCTCATGGTGGATAGAATTGACCTTTGGGTGCTGGGAGCTCCCAGTGTGGGGATGGTGAGGTGGGGCACGACCTGCACTCTGGCCTGTGCCAAGAGTAAATAATAAAGGTCAACATGACCTCAGTGTCCCATCACCAGCAGATGCTCTGTGGCACTGCAGCCTCTTGCTACGTGGTAGTACATCCTGAAGACCCAAAACATGCTTTGCTGTGTGGTTTGTTTTCTTGTTTCATCTGCATGTAAAAATAGGTTTGTAGGAAGATCAGGTTGATTTGCTTTTATTTTTTTCACCCTCCCTGCTTCATTTTATCTTTTTAAGCTCCCTTCAGTGAGTACTCACAATACTTATTGTGCTGCATTCACTTACTGTGTTCTGCCTTTCCCTGGGAGCACCTCGAGTGCCCGTGGAGGAGCAGAGGCTGCAGTCCTTGGGCTCACATCTACCTGATTCCCAGCAGCTTGTTACCAAGGAGGAGCTGATGACAAATTACACTGACAGGCTTTTAATTAACAACTGCTCAATGGGACCTGTCCCTATTCCTTATAAGTTGCAATGCAGCAACTTTTAATTTGTTATCAAGCAAAAGTATATTTAAAAGGAAAATCTTTCCACCTTGTTTATCATTTCTTGACTGATGCATTTCAAACTAAGTGTTTTAAAACTTCTGATCTTGCAAGTAAGGCTTAGAGCTGATTAAGCTCATTCTCAAACATTTTGCTATTATGAGGTGTGCATGATCTCTTTTCCAGTCTTGTAATTTTCCCCTTTTTCTGGCAGCTTTATTTTATGCAAAAACATTATTAATGAGTGTAGACTGTGCACAGGACCTCTTGTTCCTGAGAGCTTTTTAATAGGTTTTACCTTCTCCTCCTTGCTAAGTCTATTTTTGCTTTTTCCTGTGGTTCCCCTTCTGTTCTTCCATCTGTTTAGTTGAACTGCTTTATTCTCTCCTGGTGTTTTGTATACACTAATCCTTTTACCTTCTACCCTTCACAGCTTTGTTGAGTTGCAGTGCTGTAGTTCAGTTTTGTTTCTAAGATGTTCCAGGATGAACTATGATTTTGTGAGATTGAGACTATTAAAATTGTTCCTTCTGTCTTTCTCTCTCTTTTTTTTTTTTTTTTAACTTCATTTTTATTACCGCTTGCGCATGTCATTTATGGTGCTGTTGGCATTTGGGAAAAATACTGTAATGGCTCTGTTTTTTGCTTCTCAGAATCTCCAGATCTTTCCATTTCTCTACAGTTTCCAAAAGCTGTAAAGGTAGCTCTCCAAGTCAGAGGAGATGGAAAGACCTCAATCCTGCTAAATGTACATGCATAATGGATTTCACTTTCTGCAAGCCCCACTGCCTTTGCTTCTGTAAGATCACCAGTGGTGCTCTTGGGTCCCATTGCTTTGTACTATGAAAGTCCCCTTGGGCCACATCATAGATCCCACAGCTCTTTTCAAGGCCAACCACAATAGATAAAATAAGTTCTGTGATTCCCAAGACCTTTTCAAATACAAGTAAGAATATTAACTGGGGGGTGGGTGAGAAAATCTGAATTTTGAAGTTGTCATTTTATCAGCACTCAGAGATAGAGAGTAAAATCTTACTGAGGGGGTTAGTTTTTGGAGTGCAGAAGAGTTTTGGCAAGCAAATATGTATTAATTGCATGTATGTGTAAGCCTTTTCATTCTCAAAAGCAGAAAAGAAGGAAGGGAAATATGTCTCTGAGAGGAAATAAGTGCTAGGGCAAAAGGAAACATTGGTGGGGGAGAAAAAAGTTGTTTTCTGTCAACATGTTTGAATGTTCTGTGATAAACAGAGCTCATTTCAAAGGATCTGGGAATCTCAGAAGATTTCTTTCAAGACTAACTAATTTCCTGCAACATGCTGTCAGTGCTAGGAAGAGGCATCTCCTGCACATTAGAGCAGCTGGTTCTTAAAAAAAAAGGCATGTAGGGGGAGAACAACCCCCCTCATCCTTATACAGAGCTGTTTTCCAAAGGAGTATGTACATCTGTGAGAACAGGGCACTTCAGCAAATTTTGTGCACTTTGGAATGTCCTTTTGCGAGCAAGGGAGTTTTTTCCTAACAGTGCATGCTTCTTGTTTGAATGCTTTCAGAAGGCTTGGGGTTTTCTGTGCTTTCATTTTGGCAAATTTGAGTTCTGATGTTTTATTGCTTTTCCATTTTCTGTGTAGTAATGTTGACAGTTTTTCTTACTCTTTATTCTCTCAAATAAGAATTTTGAATGTGAATATTAACCCCATGTTAGCAGGAGAAAACTTAATTTTATGGGAAATGGCAATTTATTTACTAGAAAATTCAGTCATGTGGAAATATAGTTAATCTCATAAGTAGGTTGAAGGCAACTTAACCATACTGTTGTTACCAATTCGGATTCCTTGTGTTTTTGCCTTTAAGAAATAACTTGACACTGTGAAAAGGATATTTGAATTTTCTTTGTTGTATCTGATCCTTCCACATCTGAAATGTTTTGTTGTTTGCAGGAACCATTGATATATGAAGATGAAACCATGAGGAGAAAGCAGAAGGAATAATAATAATGCTTTTCCGAAACCGCTTTCTGTTCTTGCTGGCCTTGGCAGCTCTATTAGCCTTTCTGAGCCTCAGTCTGCAGTTCTGTAAGTGTCCTCCCCTTTTGTTTTCCACATAGAATGATCTGTAGATGTGTTGGAAAATGACTGTAATTATATGTTGTTTAAGCCTTTTTTCTGTATTTAAATATTTGGCGTTTGTTTGCCAGGGGCTTTGTTTGTTTTCCAAAAAGTAAGAAAAACAGTTTTGTGTGCCATAGAGGAATGACCTCAAATCAGGCTATATTATAAAAAAAATTTAAACCCCCCTGCATTTTGTAGTGCAATTAAGTAATTGAATGTGATTGAATCTTTCCATGAAAGTAGAGTAAAAACTGTAGCAATTCCTTTGAGTAAAAACTGCTGCAATTCCTATTTTACGTTGCATCAGACCAGACGGGATTGAGGAAACTGCTGTGCGGGGTTGAGTGTTGGAACTCCTCCTTATTTGTGCCCTCACATTAGGAAACTTTAAACAGTTGAATTGTCTCATCACAAGTGGATGGTGTGTTTAAGAAAAGATAATGTATGTTGTGCTTCTGATCAATTACTCGTGGGTCAGTGCAGGGGGCTCCATGTCCTGATGACTAAGCAGGAGGGTGGTGCTGAAGGCGGGTCAGGGTGGGTGACAAACAAGCGTTGTGCCATCTGACTGATTATCACCTTCTTCACGAGAGATAACATTTCCTACACAAAGCCATGTTTTGTGTAAATCTGGTCTCTGCTAATACACGGCAATGTAATTAGTTGCTGTTAGAGGACGAGGAAAAATACATATCCATAGGTTAGGATAACATTCTTTGGTTTTGTTGTTGTCTTGCATCGTGTTTTAATAAGCACGATCCTTCTGGGCTATGGTTTTTTGGCATGGTGTGAAAAACCCCCATAACCCAAAAGAATGCTTTAGGTTTAGAATGTGTCTTTTGCAAATGATAGACAGCTTAGAAGAAAGGGGGAGAGAAGATGAAAGAAACTTTGTGGTTTTCTGCTACTGTGTTTGTGTATTTAAACTCATCTGCATGAAAGACAGGGACCTGTGACTTTTTCAGCCTCCTGTGGGCACAAGCCAGCGGGTCTCAGTGCAGCTTGTTTTGCCCATGAGACTCTTTATGGCTCTACCCTTGATGTTGTAGGGTTGGTTATGAATTGTGCACAGGGTGAAGGTCCTAGAGGAACTGCAGCTGAAACATGAAACTGAATTGTTAACTATAATGAGTTCTCTTTAGCAATGAGGAGAGTGAGTCACATTTCATCTAAAGAGGAAATTATTTTCTACTTAATTAGAACATGACATTTGTGAAGAGGAATTCCAGGAGCTAAAGATGTTTGAGGGGTGCTTTAAAGAGCACATAAGCTATTGCAAGCAACTATGATGAAGCTCAGAGCCGATACCAGCAAATAGAGACACTTTGCCTTAGTGAGAATGGCAGCACAGTCTCACAGGAGCCAAGACATACAGGTAGCCTGGTATTTTAACATCTACCACCTTCAGGTTGTGGAACAGTTTGTTCAGTCTTGGAACAAAGACCAACTCTACAGCAAAGACAAAGCTCTCTTCTGTCACCATGTACTTTTAGACTGGCTGTGTCAGATGAGCAATCTGTAGCTCAGCAGCTTTAGTCAAGTTATCAGTGCTATCACATGTTGCTTTCTTTATCATCAGTGCCGGTTTCTGCCAGGAAACACTGATTTTCACATCCTCGGAATGTTTAACTTCGGGATTGTTGGGTCAGGCTGGTCTCAGCGTTCTTCAACACCAAAAGCAGTGTGACTCTTCCTCCAACCATCACTGACAGCTTTAGCAAATAGGGTAAATTTCGATGTTTTACCCCTGCTGAGGCAGAGCATTCTGCTGCAGGCCCCTCACAACAGGACAGACACTGAGCTGCTCCAGAGAGTCCAGGGAAGGGCAGCAGAGCTGGGGAAGGGTCTGGAGCACAAGTCTGATGAAGAGCAGGTGAGGGAGCTGGGAGTGTTTAGCCTGGAGAAGAGGAGGCTAAAGGGAATATTACTACTCTCTACAACTACCCAAAAGCAGGTTATGTGGGGTGGGGGGGTCAGTCTCTTAACCCAGGTGACAAGTGATGGGACATGGGGAAATAGTCTCAAGTTGTGCCAGGGGAGGTTTATATTGGATATTAAGAAAAATGTCTTCCCTGAAAGGGTAGTCATGCATTGCAACAGGCTGCTCAGGGCAGTGGTGGAGTCATCATCCCTGGGGGGTTTAAGAGATGTGTACATGTTGGGGGACATGGTTTAGTGGTCAACAGGGTGGTGCTGGGTTAGCTGTTGGAGCTGATGATCTTAGAGATCTTCTCCAACATGAATGATTCTATGACAATATAATTGATGTTCATGGAACGAAAATGGGCACTTATACATTTAGAGTCAGGGAATTGCCCAAGCCACAGATTTACTTTGTTTTGTTTTGGTTGACGGGAGTCACCTCTTGAAGCATTTGGAGTGGAAATGGGTGTTTTATGCTGTTGTGAGATTGTGCTACCCTGTTAGCAAGCAGTGCACAGCTTTGTGGAGGAGGGCTGGTAATTTTAAAACACACTACTGCTTTTCTAAGCATAGAATGTTGAAATAATGTCTCTTCCTTTCTGTGATGAATTTGTTTATAAAAGTGAAACAGTAACACTGAATGTATAATTATACAAATGGCGTCTATCTTCCTTTTTCACCCTTCTGCTTTAGGGCAGAGTATAACTCCTGTAAATACTTGAGATTTTATCCCTTATGTCCACCTGTGGAACTGTGGCAATTTGAAGCCAGACTTGTGCTGACTCTGAAGTGAAGCAAAGACCAAGTGCAGCTGATTTTTCCATAGGTTCTGCCTCAGTGTTAGAGACAGCCCAAACTGGGAGGGCTGACAGGATCACAGTCTGGCCGGTGCTCGAGCTGTGAGGGTTCAGGAATTGCTTGCAGCAGTTTGCCACACAGTCAAGCAAAAAAGGATGCTGGTTTACTTTAATAGACTGTGCTGTGAAGGGTCTGGAACTGCTTTATGAGCAGTGATTTCTGCAGCCACGATGAAGTGGAGGTCAGGGGTGTTGTGCTAGCAGTCCTAATGTAAGTCTGTCCTTCCTTGTAAGACAAACCCCTGAGGCGTTTGTGTCAGAGCTAATAGCTGTCACATCTGGGTTTAGAACAAAAGGAGAAAAACACAAGAAAACAACCAGTATCAGACCTCAGAATCTTCAGGATTGGTAGGCTGGAGATGGACCCAGGAAAAGAAAACTGTGTCCCCTGTTTTGATGTTTGTTTGCTCTTGGTCTCTTTCTCTTCCATTGTGGTTTCTGAGTTCGGGCCTCAACTAGCCTGATTTCCTGTGCTGTTTTTTCACCACAAGGCTGGTGCTTTACGTGCATGCTAACAGTTTAACTTACAGGATAAATCACCGAGAAAGTTTTCCTCGAGGTCTCTCTTGACAACAAACAACAGCTCTGAGTGCTAGAAATATTTTCTCCCACCAGCAGCTGCAGTGGATGGAGGTGGAGTGGTTGGCAAGGGTCGGGATCGGCAGCCGCCTTGTGTGTGCCGAGCTGTGCACCAGAGGAGCAGCAGGCAGCTCTGTGGAGCAGGGCTCATGTTTGTCACACATTGTGTGCTGGCTTGGCTTGCTGGATCAAATGGCAGCTGAATTTTCTTCATCTCCTTGTGCTGCAAGATGGAAACCTTTGCTGCACAGTTGGAGAAAGGACTCATTCTAAACTGTAATAGTAATTTTTCCAGGTGTTGTAACTGCTATGGATCCCAGAAGACAGACACCTTCCCTCCTGCTGCCAGAGTCCTCTGTCCTGTAGGTTTGGGGCAATGGGGCACTTGACCAGTTCTGCTCTTTATGTCCTTGTTTAGAAGCAAAAGGCATGGAGGCTCTGCATGGTCTTTGTGTATTCTGTGTCCCACTGTCCTGGGTTCCAGGCTTGCCTGCCCAGGCTGCTGGCTGCCTCCTTGGGAATTTCCTCACCTGGAGCAGCAGGGTGAGGGAACTTTCTTCAAGATGTCTTACTGTTTTCAAGCTATGTGTATTTATTAAGATAAATAATGCATCAGGCTTTTTTTCTGGACTTGTCTTGTGGATGGTAGGAGAAACAAATTTGAGACACGTTTGGAAGTTTAATGGAATACTCTAATACCTAATTCATATTTTTGTCAGGTTTGCTTACCGTTTCTAGTAGGCACATAGATTAAAAAGTAGTTCATACCTGCTGAAAAGAGGTATAAACTACTATGAAAACAAGTATACAAGCTTTAACAGTTCTATGCATCTTTAACATAATTGTGTGGCCTGGACTTTGAAGCAAAAGACTGGGGCCAGATGTGCCCTCAAATTCAGTTTGGCTGTTAACACTCTATACAGTGTGAAGCCTGGACCTGATCAGCAATAGAGGGAACCTCGTTTGAATGGCAAATGCTTCTGAATTTTTCACATGTTTGAATTCTTAAATGGTATTGGAAAATGACAGTGTTAAAACTCAAAAAATGTTCCACTGCTGGCCAGAAACATACTGCGATGTCTCTGATGGATAATTATATCAGAGTTTTGGTTTGGGAAACCCATTGGACAGGGAGACTGGTTGTCTTCCGGCTCAAATATCACTGGCAGCTCAAAGTTTTATTGCAAATTGTCATTGTTCCCCTCCTGTTTTATGCTTGGGGGCAGATCTATAGAAAAGAGTGGAGAAGTATTTTCCTTATAGTATTTATAATTCCACACGTTTGTATTTCTCCCATCTCTGTTTATGTAAATGGTCATGGTTCTAAAACGATTTAAAACTTCAGCATTAGAAACAAAAGGAGAGCTGATGTTGATAGATTTGTCAGTTAGACTCTTCTAAAATGGAATTATGTTGTTTTTATCTAAAGTCTTCAGTGCTATGCTTTGTCAGAAAACCTGCAGAGTGGAAAAATGACCTGTGCTAGACTGTGGGCTGTATTTTTGTCTCTGTAAATATTGTCTATAATGCTGTTGACTGAAAATGGGCAGTTTTCTCCTGTACAACAAGAGGGAATGCAAGTAAGGATACTTTCTTCTTTTTTTCCAGAAGAAAAGGTTGCAGTGGCTGAGGATCTTTCTTCCTACTCTATGCTGTGTAAAATGGCCAGAGCAGCGCAAAGGGATTGTAAGTGCAGAGGTTGGGGAAGTTTCTGAAGTTCAGAGGTGTAGGATGGCAACACAGCTAGATTCAAGTGTGTTGTAAGGGATGTGTCAGTCTGGCTGTGGTCCTGCTGCCTCACACTAAGGGCAAGAGACAGAATTTAGGACCCTGTCAGTGTTAATTGTATGGGTTAGTCCTTAGGTCAGCTTAGGAACAGAAGGTTGCAAGTGTACCTGAGGAGCTGCTTTCTTTTTCCCCTTAAGTTTGGTGTAGTACATGAGAAACCAGTTACTGGGCAAGCACAGACTTTCCAGTACATTGGAACATCTGTGATTGGCTGTGGAAGCCTGACGGTGGGACTTTTCAAGATGTTTCAACTATTTATCCTTGAGTTAACTTGAATAAACCAAACTGAAATGGAATTAAAAAGCTGGCTGCTAAGATGCCATCTGTAATCTCTGAAATTTTCTTGACAGTGATTTTTACTTTGCAATTGAAGGCTTGTAAATTGATGTGTTTTTTTTTCAATAAAAAAACCCTTTGTTTTACTTTGATCTTTTTAAAATTTATTTTTATTTTCACTTACTAAAAGTCTGTGTTGAGAGAGGAGGGCTAAAACTATAGTGGGAAAGCATCTCTTTTTACAAGCTGTTTGGCTTGTGGCTGGCATCAGTAAGAGACTGTCCTCTCAGCCTGCCTGCTCCAGGCACAATTGTGTAGCCCCTCTCAGGCAGGTCCCGCAGCTTCCTCTCTGCTTTGGAGTTTGTTTTCCTAAATACTTTGATGCTTTGATCAGTGACTCAGGCCTGTCTTTCAATAAAAAGTGTTTTGGTATCCACTACTGCTTTTTAGGATGTCAGCCTCTGCCCCAGCAGGGTGCTAGTTCCTGTGCAAAGTGTGAAGAGGTGTTTTGTGGTTTTTTTGGGGTTTTTTTTTAAATACTTTTGCTGCCTTGATCATTCTGGCTGGGATGTTGGTGCTTCAGCATGTCTGGAAATGACATTTTGCCGTTCCAGTAATAATTTCCCTCTACTTTCCATCATCTGATCTTGCACTGGAGGTTTTGGTTTTAAAGATGAGTCACTGGAAACAGAAATCGGGATCCTCCACTCGGAAAAGTAGTAGAGTTTTATTTTATTGGCTCGAGTGCTGCAGGCAGCTCTTGTTTTATGAGGATGGTGTGGGCACCACATGCCTCACTGGAGTGTTTGGGGCTTAGCCTGGAGTCCTCGCCGTGGTTTCCTCGGGCTCCTGCTGTGGCACAGCCCTGGGGCTGTGGGTGCTTGGGTGGTCCAGTGCCGCTGGCTCACAGGGATGTGCAGGTGGGATCAGAGGTGGTTCCCACCTGCTGAGGGGGTGGAGCATCCCTGCTCAGCCTTTCCACTCCGGGAAGCTGGAGCTGTGGTGCTGCAGAGACCAGCAGGGGCATGAGGGGAGCCGGCACATGCTAAGTCTGAAACAAGAATGTCACCTCCTGGCTGTTTCTGGGCACGATACCGTATCCTCACCATCTCCCTAAGGTGCATTCCTTACCATCCCTTGCAGTTCTGTACCAAGAAACAGCAATGAGTCATGTTTCATATTTTAAAAATGTAATTTCTTTATAGGGAGAAAAAGAGTTTTGCATTTTGGCATATACTATATTTAAAAAGCTGCAGTTTTAGAATTCTTGATGTAGAGAACTTGTTTTTGTCATGTGTTACCAGCATATGAAATTAAAAGGAGACCAGATATCTTCTTTCCTTAATTTTGCCTTCAAGCACAAAAGCATGGCAGATTTTCAGTCCTGACAAGTCTCTCTGGGTTTTCTGAAAGTACTAATTTCATCTGAATTTAAGATTAAAGGGAAAAATGACCCATAAATAACATATCCAGGGCTTTGTAAATTGTAGTAGTGAATGAAGGGAACTAACTGTAAATATAGAGTTTTTTGTTAGAGGTTTTTTATAGTGTAACTTGAGAATTAAATAACTTTTTTTTGTGATTCTCAGAAGTGGTTGTATAATGTTCTCATCCAGAAATGAACTCTTGAAGGGAGAGGAGACATGATGAGTACATGGGAATGATACTATGGGACAGTCTTTCTTTCTCCCAGAAAATAGAGCAATTGTTTCAAAATACCTGTTTTAAATATAGGTCACGTTATGTTACTTGAAACAGGTTTTGACTGGTAGAAGTTACATGTCAGGTTACAGAATTTCATAATTCTTCTTTAAATATAAACTCTGACTTCATCCATGATAGTTGACCTGTATTTAAGCAGAATTAATATGAACTCTTACAGCATGTGTCTGAAGGCTACTGTGTGGTTGATTCTGTAGGAGTAGGTCAGGTGATTTATTTATGTTTTAGCAAATTCTATTCTTAATCTACTTCTCTGCCCTTCGTTTTTCACAGCTCTCTAATGCTGAGTCAGGCTGCCTTCTAGGCCACTGCTGGCGTGGCTTGGAATAGCACGTCTCTTCTTTAAGCCAAAAAATTTGCTCCCGGCATTTTTCCATACATTAGTTGTATACTGTGCTAAACTGTGTTTTAACAACTGAAATGTTGTTTTTAAATTTAGACATTTGTAGAAATAGCAAAGTTTTCTTTCTAATGTGCGGCTGTTACATTCTTTATAACTGGTGATTGAGTGTTAGTCCGTGCAGGTGAAATCTGCACAACATAAAGCCCCAATTCTCACAGGAATATGGTCCCTTCATGTGGGGTTTGCATTCTCGCCCTTCTCTGGGGTTTTTAGGAGAGCAGATTGCAGTGTAGGGTCCAGTCCCCACAGCCCCTGGCTGCCAGGGATCTCTGGGAGATGGGCTTTGCTGTAGGGCTGCCCTCCCTTGTTTCATGTTACAAAAGAAAACCTGGATGTCTTGTGCTAAGAAGGTAGAGACAGCCGTGTCACCTGCTTTGTTCTTATATGAGCTCTATGTTAATCTTTTGTTGACCACTCTGATGTTAGACTAGTTTTCTGTGAATTCACAATCAATTCACTCTCTATTACCTTTATCCCTCTTACTTTACTTTTATCAAAGCCTTTAGAACAACTGTCTCTTAATTGCAAATGGATTAATCGCACATTAATCATTTGCTGTCCTTTGAGATTTGTGTTCTGCATCTTCATGAGAGGATGTTTTGACCCAAATCTCTCTTCCCTCCTTGTTCAGTGAGCAGTTTCAACTGGACAGAACCAGGAAAACTGCCTTAACATCAGTGGGTGTAATGCAGTCACGTTTGCCCTGTTTCTAGGCCATGTGCAGCCTTCAGGAAAGCATAGAGAACTACTTAAACTTTTTTTTGATGATAGGTTTGTTTTTCTGAGCAGTACTTTGTGCCTGCCTTAATCCCCACTGTGCTGCTGCAAATTGAGTTGAAAACCATCGGGTTTATGGATGTGCTACTTTGCCTGTGTGTATCTGAAACAGAGATGCTTAATATTCTTCATATAGTTGTTGTTCCTGTCTGTTCTAAGTCCTTTTAATTTTTCTTTTGCAAGTTATCTTTCAGGAAGTTTTGTTCTTTTATCTGTGCTTTTGCTGGGCTTTCATTGCTGAAACGATACAGTGACTGACTCAATCCAGTCTCTTCATTTGTGAAGATTTTTAAAAAACTTATTATTTGTTTTTGGATTTGTGGAGTTTCTGTGATTAATAAGGTTTCTTAAACTGTACTGATTTTGAAGATTTTAATGCCTACAGGCAATTTTTATTGCTGCTTTTTTTATACAAGTAGTTGCTGTTCCTAAAGTTATTTGCCTCAACTTTTCAAACCTCACTCACTGAGAGAAAAGCAGTGCTTGCACATACTAAATGGCATTGTGGTTTAATTTAAATGAGTCAGGGTCTAAGTAGTTAGTATTGAAAAGACTCAGGCTTTTGTGGACTGGCTGCAGTGAAATATGAAGTCTTGGAAAGTGGAAGTGATCTTTATGATTTTTGTGAGATGGTTGGATTAAAAGAGCTGGAAACGTATGTGGTGTAATTTTGGGTTTACCAACTGTTCACATTAATGCTGAATGAAGACAGGAAATAAGATTCACCATCTTGCCTTAAGCTGTTTTATGGCAAGAGTCCTAAAGATACCAGTAATTCTCTGATCCAGACGATACTGTTCTGAATTTCTGAGATTAATGACTACGTCTGTCATGGCAGGCTTTCCCCACACAAAAATCTGTCAGGTTCTACTGTATTAAACATGTTGTTTCAGGGTTTGCTGCTGTCAAATCCATGGCTGCTTTCTGTGCCCTGGTGCTGACAAGGACAAACAAGTGAGCTGGCTTGGCTTGGGTAAGCAGTGGCATATGGTGTTGAGATCCCTTCCCTGAGCAGGTCAGTTTGTGGACAGAAAACAGTTGGGATTAGATGTGAAACATAGAAGTGCTAATTTAATGCAGTACTGAAAATATTGATTTGAATTTGTAAGGCTTTTTATCTTGGAAGGACACTGCTATAGAGAAGTGCCAGATGTCTGTGGATTGTGTCTGACTGATGACATTAACATATTAAACAGTTTGTGTGCCCTGTGCCTTCACAGGGGTTGTGGCTGAGCTGCAGACAGGGGGTGTTTCTCTGCCTTTGGGGTGGCAGCCCTTTGAGAGACAGAGATCACTGCCTCTGACCCAGGTGTGCAGATGCCTTTGCCAAGGAGAACGTGTAGTCTGTTGCAGCCCCAAAAGCTGCTGACTTGGTGCTTTGATGCCAGGGGAGCAATGCTTGGTGGGCAGAGCAGAGGTGAGCTTTTAAGTCCTTTTATTGCATTGCTTTACCTATGTATTTTGTGATTTCTGTTTCAATAAGTGGATATTCTAGTAAATGCCCCAGTTGACATGAATATCAGAAGACATTCTGAGTATTTTGGAATGCTGTCTCAGGAGAACCCTAAGGAAAAGACTCAGTGACGTGCACCTGAAGCTGGGGATGACTATATGCTTCTATTATTTGGTCTTTCAAAGGGTGAAAATCCATTTTATCCAGGATGATAGAAAACAGTAGAGCACACTTCCCCCTCCTATCATTTGAGGAGTGAGAGCTTAGTGAATTCTAGCCGCAGAGATCCCTGTGGAAGATGTGAAATGTTAGCAGCAGATTGCTGGGTAACAGAACAGGAGCAACTGTTGAACTGCCTTGAACTTTGCTGTATAGGGCATGGTTTTGTGTCATTCTCAGCTGCTGTAGATGAAAGGATCACTGAAGCCAGAGGATTTGTAGTCCATGTTCCTGAGAAAATACTTTTTGCTGTGTTTTCTTCTGCTGTGCTGAACACTTAATGTACTTGGCCGTTCTTATGGTGTTCAGTTCACATGTGAAATCTGCCAGGCATCCTTTTTTTTTTCAGTCATGTTGCAATCACTGCTGCACAGCATCCCACTCCAGTATTTGTGAGAATCATACAGGACAAAAAAACCAGCATATAGAACAAAAGGGAAAAACAGAGCTTCCCTCCTCCCAGCAAAGGATGGCAGTGGCACTCAGCAGCTACCTTTTCTTGTTGATCTTTATTTTGAGGGAATACTGTAGAACAGGGAAGAGTTGTCAGCAGTTGCTGAACACAGCTGATAAAAGCTGGTTTGAAAATCTGTTCCAGGACAATTCAGCTGGATTAGTTCATTAATCAGTTGCTGAGTTGTGTAGACAGAAGCAGGACAGAGCTTTAAAATCTTACTGTAGCGCTCATGAATCTTGTTAGTTAAGTAGCAATGGCTGGATCTACTGTTGTTACAAAAACCATGTGCCCAGGCCACAAAACCTCACCCTATTTAGCCTTTGTGTATTTAAGCCTTGTTTGGTGGCCCCCAGGACACTGATTTGATAGAGCTGAAGTCACCTCACAAGCCAAGGAGATGTGGCAGCTCTGTGGACACAGCCATAGGAGGGACTTCATTCAGAGCGTTGTGGCTGATGGTGTTTGGTGCCCTTCTCATTCCTGAACCCCACTGATCCTGGGGTGGGCAGGGGACCAGCGTGACTCCCTCAGCATATGCAGTGATGGGGCTTCTTTTGCAGCTCGTCCCTAAACAACCAGCAGCAGGAGCAAGATCTGACTTGAGTGATATGTTTATAGAGCAGGAAATCTGTCTGCTTGTCTTGATGTCTAGGAGGAACCTCCCCCAGCCCCTTCAGACCGACTGCAGAGCCAAGCAGTGAGGTAATTAGTGACAAGCTGGAAGGGAAAGCTCTACTATGCTTGTATATTTATTTCAAAGAAAGTGGCATATTTATTTGGTGAAAGTATAAATCTTTTCCGTGGAGAACATTATAGAGCTTCAGTGTAGTAGGAAAACAGGATAAAATACAGAGAGTAATTTTTCACTTTGGGAGGAGAAGTGGAAAATGATTGTCATCTCTAGAGCTTGAAAAGACTCAGATATGCCGTCAGCATTGCTGTGTTATTGCTGTCAGGCTGAAAATCCTGGAAGCTATTTAAGCAGTGCCATATGCCCTTCTGAATTGTCCAGTGAAAAACAGTGGGGGAGAACCTCTAAAACTATAAAGGTCTTTTCAGAGCCACATCTGGACTTAATAAATGCAAGCACCCATTGTATAATTTAATGCATCTGCTTAAATTAGTTCTCCAACACAATAGTACAAGGCCTGCCATGTCGTGTTTGGTGCAAAAAGGATTTTCTTAATATATTTATTTACCTTGTGCAAGTGCAATTGGGACCTTGTAAAAAAATCAGTAAAGCATGCAGCTAATGCAGCTGGAAATAGGAAAGCTTGTTCTCTGCAATGCTGGTGTGAGTTGTTTAAAGCTGGTAAACTTCCAGACATGGTGATTGTGTGTAGTTCTCTATCTTTGAACATGAATACACAGACAAGGCAATCTAGACTATTTCCCTGAGTCTGATATGAAGTAAGGCCCTGGGTCAGTATCTGCAAGTTATGGTGCTCTGGGCAAGGCAAAATGAGGAGGAACTTTAAAGAAGTTCACAGCTTGTGAGGCAGAAAATAGGCAAATACCCCACTCCTGGACAGGGGTGGAAGTTTGTCTGTTTCTGTCCAAGTCTGTGAAAAACAGCTAAGAAAAGCAACTGTTTTGTAGTAGCTCTCAGTTGTCCATAGGGAAATTTACATCTCCAATGGAAAACTGTAGAGATCTGAAATCGAAGAAAGTTGCAAATTCAGCTAGCATTAGACTGAAGAATATGCTTTTGGTTGGATTTCATGTGAGAAAATGACATCAGTATAGATTAGAAAAGGTAAAATGCACTTACAAGTTGTAGCTACATTCATATTATGATTGTACTGGGGAGAAAGAAGGGACTGTGAGTCATACTGGGTTTGTATGTGTAGAGTTCCATTGTGCTTGTGCATGGCAGGAGAGCACTGTGAAGTCCTTAGTTTTTTCCTCATATCCCAATATATGTGATTCTCTTCAAAACATGTACATTTAAAAAAACCCAGATACTTCAGTGCTCATAATTGTTTCCCCTCAGTCAGATCTGACTTCCACTAGATTAGCTGAGGTACGTCTGCAACCTTCAGTCCTCCCTGAGTTCCCATTTTCTGTCAGTAAACCTGTGATATACATGATGTTTCCAAAAACTTTTTTTTTCTATACTTTAAAGAGAGAAGTGGCATTTTTACTTACTCGAATAGTTAAAAGTGGCTCAGACTTGTAGAGGGGGAATTGCCCTGTAGTACAGAGGGGTAATTGGAAAAAAAATAATCCAAGATTAAGGGGCTAGTTAAAAAATACTGGAAAATGGAAAACTTTTGGTTGCACTTCTTTAGATTTCTTATTTCCAGTAGATGTACCCCAAGGTTAGCTCAGCTGGTTAGAACTTGGTGCTAATAGTGCCCAGGTTGTGGGTTCAAACCCCATACGGGCCATTCACATAAGAGTTGAACTCAGTGATCCTCCTTGGTCCCTTCCAACTCAGAACATGGTGTGATTCTGTGATATGTCCATCTCAGCCTTGGACAGGTGGTTTTCCTCTGGTTACAAATTAAGCAGTGGCAGGCAAACCAAAAGAGAGCATTTGTTTTATTGTTTATTTGTTTCACTGGGAGCTGAATAATAGCGAGCAGCTGTAGCTGGTACTTAGTTGTGTTGTCTGCTGTGATTTTTCCTCTAACAATGTCCTTGACAGTCTTTAAAAGACAGCTGAGATGCCTTTATTTCTAAGTAATTATTGACAGCAAATGTGGCACGGGCTGATGTTTTCTAGCAGTCAGCTTGATGATGATGAGTTAATGCTGGAGCTGAGGAGCATTAGCACAGCAGCCGTGTGTTTGCTCCAGAGGGCCATGGGGAGCCCTGCTGGCTCCCCTCTGGGTTTTGCTGCTCTGAGGGTGCCCACTGCAGAATGATTTTCTGCTGAAGAACAGGTGAGGCAATGCTGAAGTTGTCTCTTTGTCTCTGAAGAGTATCTGTTTATCCTAAATCTGAATTCAAATTGCCTGTGAGTATTTCTCCAGCTGGAGGAGATTGGATCCTCATGTTGGCTGCCCTGCTCCCAATCTCCAGCGTGTTTTGGGGTGAAGACTGACTGTAGCTGAGTTGTCCAGATGGAGGAAGGACAGCAAGGGACCTGGTGATTCAGGCTCTGTGGTGGCTGAGTCTGCAAGGGTAAAAGGAAAGGGAAATCCATCTCTTGTCTTTATTAAATCACGAGAAGTAATTGAGGGAAGAAATGAGACTAACTTCTGTGTTGTGACTTTGAAACAGTAGATGTAGTTTAAGAAATATGAGGAAATAAAAACATGACACTTAACAGAATTTTAAAGTGGCATTTTTTACGTATTGACCCAAGGAATGCAGACATTCATCCTGCAAAGACTATGGACACATGTCCCCCATCCACCCCGCTCACCAACTTGGTGAATATAATAAAGTCCTCTCAGCAGTTTAAAATTCATATGTAAGAGTTCAAAGTAGGATGTTGTGTTTCACAAGTCTGCTGCAGGATTCCTCTTGGTCTTCAGAAGTAATTGTTATTCTTGCTGTAGGATGGGACTATGTTTATGTTCACTTGATAGGATGGATACAACTGTTGTTGGGCCTTAACTTCTGCTATCAGAATGTGCCGTGCTGAAGGCTATGGCAGCACTCTGAGGTTCTGCAGTGTGGAATGCGGGTACTCAAGGCTGCCCTAGCAAGCCTTCTTAAGCACTTTTGATTAGAAGCACTAGCTTGAAAGGAATATTTATTCAATGATGTCTGCTGCTTGGCTACTACACTTAAATACTCTCTGTGAATATTTTTAAGTTTGTCCTAGAACTTGACACCTAGGGTGCTGGCAAGAGGATGGTGCTGTTAAGTCAACGGGCTCCTTGAAAAGTCTCTAAACTATTACAATCTCCCTTACAGAAGAAAGGGAGCAATCCAGAAACTGAATAGGCCCAGTAGGTATATGTGCCTGAGCATGTCACAGTCCATAACTCACCACTAGTGCTGAATGTTTGCAAACTGTTGGAAACTCAGAATAAGGGATCTGTAGTCTCTGTTCTCTCTTTGCTCACATTTGACTGCTCAGTGGGCACTGTGAAGTTGGAAGTTCCTACCCACTTCTGTACTGAGGTTGATGAATTGTATTTGAATCACCCAATTTCAGAGCTTTGGGTTGGTAACATTCCAAGTGTGTGCTTACTCTGGTACAACTGCAGTCTGAAGGCTGTACCTATGTGTGTATCTTGAAACACACACAGTTGTTAGGTTAAAGTATTGTGGTGAAACGACTCCCAAAGGAACCTTCTTTATCTTGTCAGGGGTTTGTCAAGACAGAGCATTTTGTTGTTGCTTTTGTAGGTGGAATTTAGGTGTGTGTGTCCCTCTGCCCCGGCACTGTTTGTCTTTCTGTTACCCCCCCCCCCCCCC
>VXAU01000760.1:746327-812492 GCA_013399695.1 Formicarius rufipectus
CCCTCCTTTGGCTCCCTATACTCTTTTTCCCTTTGTAGTCATGCTCAGGGAATTTAGCAGCACTGTGGGAAGAAAACCTTGAAGCTCAGACCCTGCTCTGCAGCAGAAGGGGCTGTGGTTGCACAGGGAGCTGCTTGTGTAGGATAAATCTGTGCTCCAAAGGCCCCTGCTCCACTTGGTCCGAAGCAGAAGGGCAGAAAAGGGAAGGGTGTTTTCCCCTGTTCAGGGAAGCAGGGATGTGGTGAAGGAAGTAGGTTCAGACATGGTTGGTTAAGGGATAGAGACTGCAAAGACACTGAGGACTGTCACTTCATAAGTCCAGTATGGTCAGATGTTATATATATAAAAATTTTCATCAGGCTCTGTAAGCAAGAGGTTTGATTTAACATAAAAGTTACTGGAGGGTTTGTGTTTTTTTTTAAATTGTGTGCTCTTAATAAATAAAACCCAGTGAAATTAAGAGTTTAATAGCTCATATTTTATATAAATATAAAATCTGAAGCTTAGAAGGTTATATTCACAGGCTTAGGAAGCCTTTTAAATGATTTTTATGGTTAATTTTTTTTCATAGTACTTGGTAGTTTGACCAATGTGAGGTTAATGAGCCTTTTTTCTATTTTTGTTATTACTCAGTATTCAAATACAGCACATTAGTGACTGTGGTGTTTTGCATTATGGATGAAGGCCCTTGCTGTTATTGGGGATCTCACCTTTGAGACTGTCAAAGCCTTTCTTTAGCTGTACAAAAGAGGAAAATGAGAAAGGTGGATTGCGTGTCACACAGGCGCGTTTGAACTTCCCTGGTGTCCAAACGGTGCCTTTTGAATCCAAAGCAGAGCTCTGAAACTGACCCTGGGGATGTGCTGCTCAGGCACAGGGAATGTGGGACAGCAGGGATGAGACCTGGGGAGACAGGGATCAGACTCAGGATCAGCCCCAGGATGGCAGGATATCACAGCTCTGGCAGTGCTGTGCTCCTGCTGCTTCTCCTCTCCGCTGGCAACGCGTCCCTTCGCTGTTGCTGTGTGTGCTCTTCAGCCCATGTGTGCCTTATCTCCCTTGGCCAGGTTGTTTTTCTTGCTGCACACATCTTCACCTTTCTCCCTCATCTCAGTCATTTTGAAGCATTCCTGTTTCTTTGTGGTTGTACTTCCCTGTGTTTCTCCTCTTCTATCTTCCATTGTTTGCAGGGAGAGAGCAATTAGAAGAGCAGCTGGAGCCGTGGGTGTTTAACCTGGACAAAAGAAGGCTCAGAGGGACTTGGTCTCTCTCTAACTACCTGGAAGGAGGTTGCACCAGGTGGGAGTTGGTCTCTTCTCCCAGGTATCAAGAGGCAGGGCAAGAGGAAATTGCCTTAAGTTGTGCCAGGGGAGGTTTGGATTGGATATGAGGACGACTGCGTGGATGTGGCACCTGAGGATGTGTTTTAGTGGTGACCACAGTGGTCCTGGGTTAATGGCTGGGCTTGATCTTAGAGGCCTTTTCCCATCTTAATGGTTCTGGGAATCTATGAAGTCCATATTCATCACCAGACTTTGAGAAGCCCGAGTGTTGAGCTCTGTACTAGGCAGCCTTGTTAGTGCCCTGGTAGGAGCAGAAAGGGGTGGGGGGAAGGTAGAAGGGGATAAATAACTTTTTGTGCTGTCTGACATGCGCGTTTGCTTTTCTTGACCCATCAGCACAAGGTTACCTACAGTGGGGATGCTGTGTTTTTTCATTTCAACTATGTGGCTGCATTTCTGTTTGACTGTTTTGAATAGTCTGTTTGCATGGGGCTGAAAGAACCTTCTGTTTCATAAAAGATGAAAACTTCAGGTCTCTGTTCAGTCAGAAAATCGAGACTAACATGGCTGCTGCTTCTCAGACTGGTTGGAGCTACAAGGGAAAAGAGCAATGGCAACTCGTTGTATTGCCCATCTTTCTGGTTTTAGGTAAATGTTAATGATTCTTTATTCATGGAGAAGTCTCTTGTTGGTAAACAGTGGTGCTACCTCTTGTTTCTCAAGCTTTGTGCTTGAGTAGGACAAAGTAGGACTGAAGGAGAGTGAGAAATGGATAAGGAAGTGATTTGGTGCTTAATTTGGTCTTTCTTCAACATGAAATGCACTTTGCTCTGTGTTTGGTTTTCTGCTGTACTGAATTCTGTCAAATTCTTGTTAGTTTTGTAGCCCTAGTACATGTCAGACTGGCTCCCAGCTTGGGCTCTGAGCACAAGAGCTGATTTGTTAAACCTGACGTTCTTCCAGGGGGGATTAGTTGCTATGTAGGAATTGTTACAGCCGTTCCACTGAAAGCGTTTCTGAATGATTGTCTCTCTCACTTGGAAAATACTTATCTAATCCTTGCCTTTTGTGGTATATTTTGTGGCATTCTGGACTTGAGGGGAGGAGGATTGTGGAAGTCAGGAATATTAACTTTTTGTCCTTTAAGTAGATCTTACTTCGTGTACACTGGAAAAAAGCTGTACATCATAAAGTTTGAGATGCCATTGGGTTTGTTCATAAAGACTTTTCTAAGTCAAACTGGTCACTTAATTTTAAAATTTGGTCCTTGTGTTCTGTGGTGTCATTTAAAAATTGCTGGAGGTTTTTGGTTTAATTAAACTTAGTACTGGAGTTTGGATTTTTTCTTCTGAATTTTATTGACTTAAAAAGAAGCCCCTTAATTTGGAGCTGCAAGAGTTCTTGAAGGAGTTATTCTGTGGCAGTATTTAGCTGTAATTCCTTGTGACCAGTGACTCTCTGTCTCTTAGAGGACAAAAGTTGCTGTTTGACTGTTCAATCAAGTCTTACTTTTGTCTGATAGCAGCCCATGTGTTGAGTTTTACTTTATGTTTCAAACAGCTTTAAGCTTGGTCAGAGTTGGATTGAGGTTTCTTTCATTTTATTGTTTCTGTAACCTTTTACTTGTTTTTCCTAGAAATAAATTTTCAAAATTTGTTTCAAAGTTGTTTTTATGTAGCTTCTTTATAACTAAAGATAAGTTTATGAATATTGGGAAATAAAATATATTGCCTTTCCCTTTTTGTTGTCAAGCTAAGCTACCTCTGTAATAATATGTACATATTCTTTATAGTTTCAATATTGGCAAAGCTTCCAGTTAGATGATGAAATATGTTTCAGATCTATTTTATTAACTACTCTGACTGTGGGAAATGCACATCAAAATCATCCGTTTCATTTCTAGTTTGTTGTATTCCTGTCACTGTAAAACATGAGCTCTGAAAGGCACAACAGTGGAAAAATCCTGCTCAAAAGCTCTCTTAGTCATAGATTTAAGTACGACCATGTACACGTTGGCAGACTTCTGTTTTGGACAAGTGCACGTAGCTGTGAACTAATAGAGCAAGTCACATAAAACTGCTAAGCTATAAAAAGTGATGTGAAAACTGCGTAACAGAATTCTGATCTTGTAATGATTTACAGCTGGAAAAGCAGAACTGAGTTTGGAAAAAAAGATGAATTTCAACTTCATATGAGGGGCTTTTAAAATTTGTTTTTATTTATTTTTTCCCTTTCTCCTCAGCTGTGTCAATCCAATACTGGTTTGTAGGTTTACTTGTTACATGTGGACCAGAAAATCCACTTGGGAGACAGAGGTGGGTTTGGCACTGCAGAGGAGGATTTTTGGTAATGAAATACTTGGATACAGAGAGCCAGTCAGCTCTTCAAAGAGCTGTAGATAACTGCTCCATGTGGTATAAGGAGGACAAAAATGAGGGAACAAATTGAGCCTTCTGTGCATGGGGAGCTGGAGAGGATGGGGTGTGCAAAGAAGGGCTTAAGAGCCAGCAAGTGGGGTAGATGAAGACAGCAAGGGAGCATGAAGGACAAGTATTTGAAATAAGAAGGGAGAGAGACAGGAGAAAACATCAGAAACATGAGGCACTAACAATGTGCAGGCAGTGGCAGAAGATGAAACAATTGAGAAACAAGTGAGAATTTAGCTTTGTTACAGAAAATACCTCTGTTGTCCAGAGCAGGCAGAAATACAAAGAGGGGCTGCCTTGCTCGGGGGCCTCATCCCAAAGCACTGGAACTGCAGGACTGTTCCAGCTCCTGAGGAGCTTTAACAAGGGGCAGGGAGGACCAGCCTTGCTGGGTGGGCTCTTTGGGGTCACCGTGCTGAGCAAGGAGAAGGCAGCTCCGACTGGAATTCATCTCTCTTTGGTCTTACGTCATCATTCTCCTCCAGGAGTCTCCCTGCCCTCCATTCTGAAATTCCTGCTATTTTCATGTGTACACATTCAGTGGAAATTTCCAGTAGACTGCCTAGGCTGGAGCCCAGTTCGTATGGTTTTGTCCGTTTCTTTTGAATGTATCGAAGTAGAAGACACAGGTGTTTGCACAGGTAGTTTGGTTGATTTTGTTATTACTGTTTTCACCCAATATGTGTTATTTCAAGGGTGCCAAAAGTAAGTGCTACTTGTCACAGCAATACTTATTTGCACTTATTTGGGTGACTGGAATTTTTTGACCACCTTGATAATAATTTCTGTCAAACCTATGAACAATTTGAATCATGTAGGTTGAACCATAGTTTGTGTTGGAAGGAACCTTTGGAAGAGCACCTAGTCCAATTCCCCTATGAACCCCTGGATTTCAAGTTAGAAGCTCCCTTAGGCTGAGATACCTGGACATGGACAGAGTGGCAGTAGTTTAGTGAGGAGATGCTGTGTTCCTCCTTCCCTGGCATAAGCCAAGCTTGTTCACCATGCAGTAATGACAATACTTACCAGTTATTGCATGAACTATGGGTATTTCTATTCTCTAAAGCTGTTTCCAGTCCATAAAATATTCTTAAATGGCACCCCTAGCTGCTGTGCTGACTTGAGTCTCCTTTAAGGGTGTTCTGAGTGGCTTTTTTAACTTCAAACATGTAATCTGGCAATCCTGTAGATGTTATTTTTAATATTTTAGAGTAGATGCTTCTCTTTAAGATGTAGTGCTTTTCTTTATTCTTAAATTTGTCTGGCAGTGTTAAGGTATTTATTCAACTAGTTTGATTAGAAATGAGATTTGCTGTCTGCATACAGACTATTTGGCCTCAGGAATCATAGGCACTTAATTTTAATAAGCTAATGTATGCATCTGTTGGCTTCTGCTGTTAATACTCTCAGTGTAAAAATGTTATCTATTCAGGTTTTTTTTTTTTTTGCAGCTAAAGCTACCTTATGTAAACAATGAGGATCTTTATTTTGCTTTTTTTCCCCCCAGCCAATTTTAGCACCAAAGTCTGTAGTTTTTGCTCTTGGGGTGTGGTTTCCATGTTTCTGAAGCAGTGATGTGTCTCAGCTGAATTGAGTTACATCACCTCTGGAGTGCTTCAGCCAGTTCTGTGCATGTCTGTGACATGCAGTGAGCAGCAGCAGTGTTGTGAGTTGCTCTAGAGAAAATGGTTATAGAAAGCTGAGGGTCGTTGCCTCTAACCTTTGCTGGCTTGGAAACTTGACCAGTGTAATGTAACTATTGTAGTTTGACATTTATGCTCTTTAGATAACTACTGTCTTGTAGTGCTGTTTTCTTGCAGAGTCCAGCAACTGTTGTAATGCATTCTTAGCTTTGGGATTTATACCCCAAATACAAATTTGATGCAAGCCCCTAGAAGCTAAAAAACAGTGGCTCTGGTAGATAAGTGCTGGAATGGCAACTTGAGCTCTGCAGTTTAAGTGGGCAAAGTCAAAATTATAATTTAATATTCTCACCAGGCACAGCTGTATGCAAAATCTGGAACAGCTTAATCAAAAGTTTGAAGTCGCTGCACTTTGTGGCTCTTGGCCTTGTCAACAGCACTAGCAGGACTATGGAAAATGCTTGGGTTCTGGTTTTGGCAGGCAAAGAATAACCACATAAAAATATCTGAAGTGCAGTGTGTGTAGTGTAAGAATGTCTGTGTTACGTGCTCTTAAAATCTATGTGTGTTTCACTTTGCTTTGTTGACTTCACTGGTTTTCTTGGTCTGCACAACTCTCTATTGTGGAACAAATTCACCTCTAAAATTGCAACTGGGAGTCCAGATGGAACTGAGGAACTGACAGAGAAGAATTAGTAAAGTTTTGCTTTGAAATTTATCTTTTTCTTTCTTCTTCCTCCCAGCGTCCCCCCCCAATAGAAAACTAATGGGGTAAGAATATGAATACTTTTCCTCCTTGTTTTCACCTCTCAAACTTCTGATTAAAATCCTAGAAGATACTAATAGGAAAAAAGGGCATTTCTTATTACAACATGTAATAACAAATTACAATATGTGTGTCTTGTAAGGCTCGTAAATTGACTAATGCTTTCACATCAAGGCAGGGTAAAGGACACTGTCATTGCAACTCTGACCTTAAATTCAGATATGTTTCAGCTTGATTCTATGTGTCTGAAGACTTAGTGGTGGTATTTCTTCCCCCACTGTGTGTAAGCATTAACTGCATTTCTTTGTATTTAACAGTTTTTGGGTAGTCTGAGTTATGTTTCAAGAAATATCATCTGTGTGCTTTTTTGTTTGGGTAAGCCAGACTAATGCTGGCAAGGTAACAAAGTCAGGACAAGGATTAGTGAGGAAAATGATGAATAATCCAGCTCCTTCAGTCTTGACTACTTTGTATTCCCAATGGTTTGTACTACCATCATCATAACTGTGCTGTGGCTTTTGCTGATGTCCTTCAGTGTCGGTTTTTAAATTAAAATGATGAGAAACAGCTGGGCCTATTGTGGCCACTCTTTTCCAGTTCGTGCTCTTGGAGCTTCATCAGACACTGGCAGAAAAAGCAGCTTCAAGAAGAGTGTAAAAGAGAGCATTGTTCTACGTCCAGGTCTATTGTGAAGTCTTAGCCAAGCATTGCCTTTGCCAAAGAGCCCTTCTGGGCTATGTAAATCAGGAAAAAAATAACAGCAAAGTTGTATACTATTGATGGACATCCTTCCATGGAAACTACAGTCTTTGTGCATAATTACTTATATAAACAAGGAAAAAAAAGTCATAGTCCTGTATGTCCCTATACTCTCCTAAAGATGTATGGTGTATGTTTTATCTCTTTCAGTGCATTTAATCCCAGTGAACCCCGTGAGGGAAGATGGGTTGAATCCTAAGAGCCGAAAGAGAATAATGCCTGATTTGCTGACTGAGCCTCCTGCCATTGATCCTGTCTATGAAGCTCAAGTTTACTGCAACATTCCCACCATTGCTGAACGCAGCATGGAAGGTAAGCTTTGGGAGGGCAAACCACAGGTTAGTTGCTTCTTTCCGTGTGCTGTCACTGGGAATGATAACTTTGTGCATGATCAGTTCTCTGGTGCTTAGAGAAGGTACAGCAAATACCAGCAGGTTGCTGAATTACCTTAAGTCATTCAAAGTACATGGTTTTTCTTTCCTTCCCTTTTTACCCTCTCTTTGTCTTTTGGAAGTGGTTCTGTCTCCAGCCAGGAGTCAACTGTAGGCCTAAAATTGAAAGGCTTGGGAGAGGTATAGATGTTTTAATATTTTAATTGTAATTCCTATTACAAGTGAGATGCATTGCAAACATTTGACTTGGAATTCTGAAAAAAACCCCTGCGGAAGTAATTAATTTTGGAATTCCAAACCATTAGACATAGTCAGCTAGAAGGTATATTTGCCTTCTTTGCCCTGCGGTAGCTGCAGCAGCAAGTGAGTCTGAATGAATTCCCTCATTAGCATATCCCACTAATGCATATAAAATAAATTACAAACTACTGTATCAAAAACCTTCAGATTAGGCACACTGCAAAATCCATCATTATGATGGGGTCTGGAAGAGGAGCATTATAAAGGTGGAATAACTTTATTGTGTTGGCAGAGTTCAATGCTAAGAAACTCAGTCTTGTGTAACTTGCCATTTGAAGTGAAATCTTTCTTGGGATGGTAACTCTTAGTTTCTTAGAGGTGTTTTCCTTCATTGTAATACCAAAGCTATCAAGATACTTATACCTGCTTTTTTTACTAAAGGAAGTGTGTTCTGGTAACATTTTTTTTCTGTTTCTTTTTTGTTTGTTTGTTTTGTTTTGTTTTGTTTTGTTTTTTTTTTCTTACCCTTTCTTCACTTTAGGTCATGCACCTCATTATTTTAAATTGGTGTCTGTTCAAGTGTTGATTCGACATGGTGATAGGTATCCACTATATGCCATTCCCAAGACAAAGAGACCTGACATCGACTGTATGTTGGTGCCCAGCAGGTAAAATTCCTGGGTTTTGTCATTAATAAGTGCTTGTTTTGCTTGAGAATTTTGTTCCTCTTCAGGAAGCAATTGATGCAGCCTGAAGTACATTTTGACTCCTCATCTTTATGTCTTGTCATGGTTTAAAAAAGCAATCCCTCTATTAGTAATGCACAGTACTTTCTTTGAAACAAGAACTATTACCTGTTACCAGTTCAGACCAGAATAAGTTCTTTGCATTTCTTTAAAAAACAAAAGCTATTAATTGAATATTTAGGCTGCCATTCCTCTTAGACAAGTTTCTACACACTTTCAAAACCTAAGTGCAGTGTTCGAATTAGTGTCTTCCATCTCAACTCAGCATGCCTCCTTTCATCTGAATACAAAAAAGTCTCAGTCAGTTTGTAAGTACCATATGAAAATTGATATGTTTATTTTATATTATTATTTTTTCTTTTACTTTTCAGAAATACAGGCTATCAGTCCCCCTAAATTAATGATTTGTGTCAGAATTTGGAATAAAATGGGAGTTGTGCATATAACTGTTAATATGTACGTTAGCAGAAAATGCAGTTTGCTGCTTGAATACTGCCCTTTTCCTGTAGTTACCACTTGCTGTTGAGAACTGTCACACTTCAGTTGTGTCTGACTGACATTAAAACAGTGTTCTCCTTTCTGTACCAGCATAGTGTGCTTCAGTCTGACATCACCTTTCTAGGTTGCTGATGCCTGTTTTCATACCTAAGCCACTCTGAACTGTAGATAGGATCTGAATTTCTTTAGTTTCTGGATGCAGACAGAGTTGTGGTCAATGGCTCTGTGTGTCCAGGTGGAGGCCAGTGACCAGTGATGTCCCTCAGGGCTCTATGTTGGGACTGGTGCTCTGTAAGACCTTTCTTAATAACACGGACAGTGGAATCGAGTGCACCTTCAGCAAGTTTGGAGATGACAAGAAGTCTGTGTCTAGCTCTAGAAGTGGGTCCATGAGAAACTCAGGAGGTTCATTGAGTCCAAGCACAAGGTGCTGCCTGGGGTTGGGTTAATCCCAGGTCTGAGCACAGGCTGGGAGAAGAAGTCATTGAGAGCAGCCCTACAGAGAAAGGACCTCTGGAGTTCCGGTGGATGAAAAACTGGATGAAAACAGTGTGTGCTTGGAGCCCAACAGGCCAGACATTGGCTGCTGCTTTTCACACTTCAGCTTCCACCACAATGCCTGTTTTTGTCAAGAAGTGTCATTTAGTGGTCTGACTGAACATCCTCCAAGAGAAGTTTGATTTCCTTGAGAGGGGCCCAACCCCAAAAGCATTCTGTGCTCCCTGACTGTCTTTCTGAAATTAGATGTACAGTCCTGAGATTGCAGAGAGGAGACTAAACCCCAGTTATCTCTGCCATAGGGCTGAGCAGCCAATTAATTTCTCTAACAAGATGGAAAATGAATAGTTTGCTAATAGCTATGATAACATTATTAATGACTTGCCTTTAAGGGGTGAGACTATTTTCATCATGAAATACTAAATAAAGAAATATGATCCAGATTTCTATTGAGTTCTTAGAGGCTGTGATCTTGCTTAATGTATGTCATGTTAGAAGGTATGTGAGAAAGCGTTACTGGAAAGATGGTAACTGCAAGTGACAGTGTTGGATGAGTAGCTTTTCTTCTCAATATTAGAGCGCCACATGAGGCCTCAGTGGCCTTAAAGATAAGCTTTTATAGCTATTTCTACTTCAGTTTCCGTCAAGGAATACAATATAAAGGCCCTGGATTCATAAAAACTATTCACAAAAGGCAATTGGTGCAGAATGACCAAGTGGAGCAGTTAAGAGGGCGTGGTGTCAGTCTCTGAGGCTAGATACCTTTGGCTCTTACTGATTCGTGAAGCATTAGGGTACAGATGATACACCCCTCACCATTCACAGCCACTGTAAGACTTTGTCTCCTCAAGAACAAAATTTATGTAAAACAGAATCTCCTATTTTAGGGCAGCAGAAAGATGAAAGGAGTTGGCTCTGCACCGTTCTGTGCAGAGGTGTTGAAGCTGACCTTCCTCAATAAAGCTACAATTGTTACTGCTTTGGCCATTGTTTTGAGTGGAACATTCATTACTTCAGCATAAGGAAGCGATTTGCTGTGTTTGGCCGTGGGGCTTATATTCTTTGTGATGCCAATGTGGTGCTTGATTGTAAACATTTATAAGGAGAGCATGACAAGGTCTGTAATTGCTGCCTTTGAACTGCAGGCTTCTTGTTGCTGTGCAGTTAAGTCGAGATGTGTGATTGAAAGTCTGGCTTGTTTAAGCTTTCTGGACTTATAACATCAGATAAGCATGCTGCTCATATGCAGGCTATTCTTTATTTGCCTTGGCATTCAGCTGATGGAATTCATTAATTAAGCAGATTATGCTACAGCCCCATGGACTTCTAATGGATATGCAAAATAGCCTTGAGGTCACTCTTTGGTTTTGGGAATGATGGATTGTGACATAAAAGTGTGGAATGAATATAAGCAAGTGGATTAAATGCTTTAGAGATTTCTCCCATCTAAAACTTCAATTAATGTTGTTATTATTATTTTCATTGTTCTGGATGCAAATTTCCAAAGGGAACTGAATAATATATACTTTTTTCCTCAAGAAAATTAATTGAATGATGGTATGAAAATCTTCTCATTTTAGTGTTTGCTTATGTGGAAAATAAATTCATCTCCCACTTTTTGTTTCTTGTGTAGCTCACATCCGTAGTGTCAAAAGTAAAAAATATGCAGTGTTTCCTCACTGAGTTTCCATGTGAGAGAGGGAAGGAATGCTTTTTGGAAGATGCTAAAATGATTTCAGAAACCCAGTATAATTTGATAGTAAACTGGATTAATTAGCATATACTTTAAGGCATTTTGAGAGGTGTTGATGTTAATCACAAGAAGCTTACCAACAGATACTGAAATGTTATTTTCAATATGCACTTGTTTTGAAACTGCCACAAAGATGAGATGGAAAAGTGTGGGAGAGGCAAGTATCATACTCTGAGCTAAGGGAGGTGTGGATTTGGTTTGAAGTGAGGGCAAAGTATGATGCAGATCAGAATTAGGTGAAGGAAGCTCTCCTGACTCTACTCTAAAGACTCAGAGGAGCAGTGAAGTGGATGGATTTACAGAATCTCAAGATGGTTTGGGTTGGAAGGGACCTTACAGATCATCTAGTTCCACGCCCCTGCCAGGGGAACACTGTAGAGTTTGTTATAAAAATGTAAAAACTGTGAGAACCTTTATGAATAAATAATGCCCAACAGTGCTGCTACTGCCTTAGGATCTCTTTCTGTAGACTGCAGTGATCTGTGGTTGGGTTTTAGTGGCTCTTTCCTTCCATTTGCCTTCTAAAAAGGAATTACTTTGGTCCTTTGATCTGATGCTTTTTTGTCTACTTGAACTTCAAGCAAAAATAACTTGTATTTTCTGTGACAAAATAATGTTTTGCATTTTAAATAAGGAGAAGAGGGACTTGGTTGACTTTTCAGACAGAATTATGTCTTTTATGATGACAGAAAGGTCATGTCTGTGTGTCAGAAGCCTGGCATGGTCGTGGTTACTCACCAAGTGACACTGAGGGCTCTGCAACTACTTGTGAGAAGCTTTGTCCTCTCTGCTTTTACCATACATTTTTGTCTCTGAACTCCTCCGGGAAAAAGGAAATTTTATTGAGGACGTCAGCTCAGTTCCTGCCACAAATACACATATAGTTCAAATAGTTGCACAGTGTGATTTCTTTCCATGTACACTGGTTATGCTATAGCAATAAAGGGTGATAGTTTTAAAGTATCTTTACAAATAAGATACTTAAATGTTGAATAAGGATTTAAATGTTGGTCCATTTTAATGTGAGTGCATGAAAACTGCAGTATTAAATCCAGCATCTATTATCCCAGTGTTTAGTTAGTAAATAACAAAAGGATAAACTGAATTAATTATTTGAGGGAAAAGAAGCATCCTCAGCTTTGTTACAAATAAAATTTATTCTATTTTACAAAAATAAAATCATTAAAAGGCAAATTAGCAGACTTTAAATATGGGGAACAAATGTTCAAAATTAGGCTACTGCTGATGGGTTTAAGTGGAAAGCAGTTCTGTGTTCTGACAAAATGCAAAATATTTATTGTGCTAATACTATTTCCAAATGTGGTAGTTTGACAGTGTAATGCTGGACAAATTACAGAAAGATAGCCCTTTAGCCCGTTTTTATTTTCTCATTACTTTTATGGCAATAAAATTTTAAGGATAATTTGGTCTTTTAAACTGTGCAACTGAGCAATTTCCTTTGCTTCCTGCTCCAGCAGCCCCAACCGGGTTGCCTGGATACTCCATCTCCTGCAGCATCTGTAAATTGGCCAATTCAACAGGAGGATTCATATTCTAAATAAAAGAGAAATCTTGGGGTGGGAGGGGGAATGGTTTGTCAGCTGGCAGCCTGAATGCTGCTGGAAATTCTGCTGCAGAGACAAATGTGCTTATTTGCCCAGTTGTACAGGGTTAATTGAAGAGAATTTCTGGTATTTTCAGAACTCGGTTCCATACATGAGGATTACATTCAGGATAAAAGTATTCTGTAGCCTGAGATTTCTGTTCCCTTCAGGCAGAATGGCTCTCATTTCTATTGTTTGGTTTTTATTTTTTTTACCTTGCCTGGAATATATTTAACAAGTAGGAAGCTTAGAATTTGTCCTATTTCAGAATGTGATTCAGCAAGCAAGTGGTTATCGTATGCTCACTTTTAAATACAGTGTAATCCAAAAATAAGTAACTTGCGTCTGTGTATTTATATGAAAATTTATCTTGTGTGCCATTTTGTTAGATAAATCTTTTTTGCAAAGCACTGACAAATACTTTTCTTTCTTCTTTCCTTTCTTCCTTCCCACAAGTGATTGCTGGCAGTTTTATCAGCACAGGTTTGATTCCATTAACATTCTTTCAGGTTTTTATAAACAAAGCAGTGAAAGAAGCAGAATGGATAACACAGTTTTCTTTCACATGTATTTCCAGAACTTGCTAATTAACTAAACAATTTACGAAAAATTGTGATTGACAATTCATTCGCGTGTAGAGTTTTGTAAAGTGCAAGATTGAGAAACTTGGTAGTTCAGCCTTCTACCTTTGTAATAAGCTTAAAGAGCCATTTTCTATTTGGTTTAATTTAATTTTCTCAACTTCTTCAATTTTTAGATTGCACTGCTAGGCTGTGAAAATAGTGTAATGTGCAGTTGTACAGCAGGAAGCCTCGACTGCTTGAGAAAGGAACAAAGCCTGGTTTATGTACCTCTGCTTTGCAAATGTTAATCTTTATTTGCCTGCCTTATAATAGGCAGAAGAAGCTGTGGAGTTAGAATGTCATAAATTGACTGGGTTTCCTTTCAACTAGAAGTAAAAATTGAAGCATTAATTTGACTTTTTATCTCACTATGCTTTTTGTTTCATTTTGCATTGTTTCCTTACTGGCAGTTGTACCATAATCTATTGTAGCATTTTCCTTCCTGAATTTCGCCCCCCCCCCCCGAAGGTAAATTAAATACTGCAAAATTCAAGTTTTAAAAAAATGGTATGAGCTACCATTCTACTGACAGGCACTGATTCTTAGGACGCCTCCAGTGAATTCATGCTGTGAGCACAGCTTTGCAAGGGGTCCTCTCCTTCGTGAGTGTTTCTCAGTTGGCTCTTCTAAGTAAGCCGGGATGTCTTTGTCTCAGTAAACTTTGTCTCCAGACGCTCATTCCTACTTTAGTGGTGTTATTGCTCCCTCTAGTGGGTCCTGCAACTCTGCTTGGCTTCATTTTTGGGTTTTTGTTTTTGTTTTGTTTGTGGGGGGTTTTTTTGTTTGTTTGTTTTTTTAAGACCTGCTTTTTTTATCAAAATATTTTATCATTATAGAAAATGAAAGTATGAGGAATAAACACAAACACCAAGCTTGAGTAAAATATCTCTGACAAAATTTATCTTGTATTTATAATTTTTTTTTTCTTAAGCAACGTGAAAGAATGTTAACCATATTCAGGATGGGGCAGAGTTGGGTTTCCAGTACCCTTTTAGTTCTGCACAAAAGTAGAGAAGTGACTGTGTGACATTTGGTCTGGTGACATTTAACAAAGAAATCCCTACTTATGTAATGCATTTCTGCTGTAAGAATGGGATCATATATTTATTTTTTTTAAAACTTCAAATACCTTTGGGTTACTTTGTTTGTGGGTTTTTTGTATGTGTAGTTTCCTGCACAGCAGTACCACAGTGAGCTGAGTCCAGAGTGCATTTGAAATTTACAGAAGGGTTTAGGAGATCTAAGCATTCTTTCCCTGAGCTGAGTTCTGTTTTAGTGAGTTATTTAGACATTTTGGTATATATTTCTCCCAGCTGTATCCATGGTGGGGGGATCTTACCTTTTTAAGTGTCCAACAGTGTTGGCCTCTCTCTTCCTGGGTGGTAGTACAATACCCAAAACAGTGACCTCCAGTTTTAATAGGGCCTCTGGATACTACTTTCCAGATACCACTTAATGGAAACTACATATCCTATTTGATTTGAGCCCTGAAGTAATTAGAAATAAAGGCTGAGATTCTAGTCAGCATCGTACTGTACAGAATTTGATAATTCCTTCAAGATCATCTATATAAAGTACTTGTATTTGAACCCCTTTAGATTGTTAGTGCCCTTGGCTGTGCTGTTAAAGGGCAGTGGTACTTCAGAAACTGGAGAGAAGTTTGGTTTTTATAAGGATTTCATTTATATATATGTAAGTCATAACAGTAATATTGACTGCATTAAAAAACAAACAAACAAACAAAAAAAAACAAAGGAAAAAACAAACAAAAAACCAACCAAACAAACCAAACAAACAAAAAACCAAAACGAAAAAAAACCAAAACAAACACAAAATCTTTCCACATTACTTACTGAAAGTTACCATAATCTTAACATGATGTCTGTTTCCCTCTATCTCTTTGGTAGATAGTACATAGTTAGATTTCTTTTCCATATTTATATAAGTCCTGAGTAAGTGCAGATGTTGTCTCAGTGGGAAATAACCTCACACCATGAAATTTCTGAGCTGACATACTTGGAATACTCATGTCTCTGGAGCTATTTTTCCCATATGCTTTTTGGAGATTTCACATTCTGGTTTTTACCTCTCTAGGAAACCTTCTCATCCTCAGCTTGAAGCTTTCATTAAACATATGTCCAGAGGGTCTGCAGCCCAGATGGATGGTTCCCTGAGCAGCCTGCCTCGCTACCCCAGTCATTCTCTGTGTGAAATGGGAGAGCTGACACAGACAGGTGAGTTTCCAGAGCAGCTCTGTCCTCTGCTCAATGCAGTCTGCTTCACAGGGATCTTCTCTTTTTCTTTATATTGAAATAAATGCTTTTTTATGGAAACTTAGCATGTTGGTCATTGCATTGGTCATGCTGGGAGAAGAATAAGGTATGAGATTCTCTGCTGTAAAAGTGGCAACAGTTGTAGAAACCATGGCTTATCCTATAACCCGCCAGCTCTGTTACAGACTGATCAAGCTTGGCATCTCTTTTCACTTTATTTGTAACACCTTTCCTTCATGTTGCTCCACACCACAAAAAATTTGTTACAGCACCTTGTAACAAATGGCACTGCTAAGTCCCTCCTGAGGAAGAAGCTGGTGCTCTGTTACTGACTGGTTTGTGATTCAGAGCAGCCCTGGAACTGAAGAACCGTCACTTAGTGGCCTGTTTTTACCTGTGATGTAGCTGCTGTGTCCCTTACGAGAGATTTGGATATAACAAACTTGATGCTTGTATCATGGAAATACATTTGGTGCCTGTCAAATCCTCCTGCGTTGCCACTGGAAGAAATAAGAGATCAGTGTAAAGTCTTGCAAAGTGATGTCAGGAGAAACAGGGACAGGATACCACAAACAGTCCCTAATGCTTCCTAAGGCAGAGTGTTGTGTGTGAAATTGCACACCACACAAGGACTGTATCTAAGCTGCTATTTGGGGACTCCTGTTGCCTGCAGCAAATGTACAGAGATGTTCTGGTGCATGAAGGGTTCATGCCTGTTTTTTTGCTGCTGTGAGAGGCTAATGCAAGAAACACGAATTCTGGAGCAAAGGTTTTGGTATGTGAGGAATACTCATGTCCTCCTTTCCAGCTGGCAGAGCTCGAGTGTAAGAATTACTAAACAATTGAAATCCTTCCTGAAGGAAGATAGAGAAGGAAGTTTGGTGTGACTGGCACACCTCACCACTGTTTTGTGAGTTTACTCACTAATACACATTCTGTATATATGTTTTGTGACTGCTGGTGGTTTTACTGGCTGCTATAAATTTTCAGGAAGTAAAGAATTCTCTGCCTGTCTGAAAACATGACTGGAGTTCCGTCTGGGTCCATCTTCAAAACCTCCTCATGAGAGAGCCATTCAGTCTTAGTCTGAGCAACAAATATAAACCTCTAAAGTTTGAAACAAATTTTATGGAACCAGCTTTTTCTGTCTCTGTTTCAGTTTAGTTCCTACAATCTGAGAGATACTGAAGAATAGCAGGTATATCCTCTTCCAGACAACTTTCCTAATAGCCAATTTTAAGTTCAGTTTGTAAGTTCATAACCTTTTAACTAATAGTTCATTTATCAGTAAGACTACTAGCTGTATTGTTTTTTCAAAACTAGGAGGACTCTAATGTGTTGTAATTCCTTTTAAAATTCTCTTTCAGGGGTTGTACAACACTTGCGAAATGGGCAACTATTACGAGAAATTTATATAAACAAACATAAGCTGCTTCCCAGTGACTGGACAGCAAAGCAGCTCTACTTGGAGACAACAGGCAAGAGCCGAACCCTGCAGAGTGCACTAGCACTGCTCTACACCTTTTTGCCAGACTTTGACTGGAAGAAAATCAACATGAGGCATCAGTGGAGCACCATTTTCTGCTCTGGAAGCTGCGACTGCCCCATGAGGAACCACTACCTGGAAGAGGAGCAGCGCAGGCAATACAGCTTACGGGTGAAAAACAGTGATTTGGAGAAAATATATGTGGACATGGCCAAGATTGTAGGCATTCCCACCAGGCAGCTGAGAGCTTCTAACCCTATAGATTCTCTTCTGTGCTACTTCTGTCACAATGTCACTTTTCCGTGTACCCAAACTGGCTGCATTGGTATGGAACACTTCAAAGTAATCAAGAGACATCAGCTGGAGGATGAGAGGGAAAGACAGGAAAAGAAACTTTATTTCTTGTATGCACTATTGGCTACTCATCCTTTCCTCAACCAGACTGTTAATCGGCTGCAGCGTATTGCAGAAGGCAAGAAAGAAGAAGTATTTGTTCTCTACTCTGCACATGATGTCACCCTGTCACCTGTTCTTAGTGCCTTGGGCATTACAGAGGCCAGATTTCCTAGATTTGCTGCCAGATTAGTCTTTGAGCTGTGGCAGGATGGCAAGAGACCCAAAGAACACTTTATCCGCATCCTGTATAATGGTGCTGATGTTACTTTCCAGACCTCATTTTGCAAAGATCATTATAAACGTTCCAACAAGCCAATGTGCCCACTAGAAAAATTTGTCACCTTTGTCAAGAGGGATATGTTCTTAATTTTTAACAGTACAAGTTACTATGATGCGTGTCGGAGGAGAGCACTGTAGGCAAGGAGGGTGGAAAGGAGGCAACGTCAACTTTTACCAGTAAAATCTGTTTTTTTCGTTCATTTTGTTATTTCTTGTACTTTCATGTGTAAGTACAGAAGGATATTGCTTGAAACATTCTTCAAATAGTTTCATTTTCATTCAGACTGCAGATGGTCTCCAGTAGAATAGTATTACATATGTGTGTGCTCACAAATGCTCTTACCTGTAGTGATAAATCACGTGGGCTGCTGTAACCTGGACGTGGTTTGATAAGAGTGAGAGAGCACAGACCTTGGGTCTCTGTATCCCTGGGCAATACTTGGATACCGTAAGTTTAAACCAAAACTGTTCTTTTCTTTTTTCCCCCACCACCATCTCGTAGTCATTTTAAGCAGATTGTGTCAGTGTCTTTAAGAATTCCAGGCATTCGCATTAAGGCATTTGTAAGGAAATTTTTGAGTTTCCTTCCTCAAAAGAAGCCTTCTAATGTTATGGGGCAGGTCTTTAAAGCAAAGTGCATGTGTATGTCTGTGCATACTTATCTGAGCATGTACAAATGAGCATGTGCCTTGTTGACCTCACAGACCTATAAATAACTGGCTATTGTTGCCAGTGCCAGAGAAGGATGTACTGGAAAATGGATACAAAACTCTATTCTTTGATTGCACTTTCAGCACTTTGAATAGTTCAGACAGTCTAGAAATATGTAAAGGTCTTGTGATGTTAAAGTAGATAGCAAACACTAGCAGTGCCACTAAACCTGAGTGGGAAATTAGGATTAGAAATCAGTTTTATGGTGAAGTGTTGGGCTCTTTCCCATTGTGAACATGTTCAAGCTGTTGTGCTATGGAACAAATCAGTGTTTTAGGAATTTGCTATGGTGATTGCTTGAGACAGCTTGACTAAATACTAAGAAAATTTTGTAGCTGAGTTAATTTTTTTTATGGCCTAGGAAGCTATTATTTTGTAAGACCAGACTTGTACATATTGTACTGTGTATATTTATAACACAGTAGATCTTTCTTACTTGTTTAGTTTGTAAAGACTTGTGAAGCTCACTTTTTACAAGTTTTTTTCGTCTTGATCAGGATGTTTAGACTTTAGAATAAATGGTCTTTTATGGGTAATTTGAACAATGAGTAGATATGAAAACTTGTACTTCAGACTGCTTTCATCTCTGTAGGAGTAGAAAATTGAAAACCAATTTTTAATAGAATTCATAGAAATTTTATAATGGTGAGGGTTTTTACACCTCTAGAAATAAATTAGTCTGTGACTTGTGATTCAATGGTGCTAGTTTATCAAAGAAAACTTAACTCAGCATAATTCTCTGACTATTGGCATTCCCCTCTCTCTTTTTTCAATGCTGCATTTGAACATCTTTCTTTAAATAAAATTCTGGGGACTCTTTGTATACTTGTGTGTTATGTTTTTTGTGACTTCCTTAGCTGTTTGCAGTAACAAGATTTGTATTGTTAAGCTGCTTGTTGCATTTGTAACTTCTGCATGTAATGTGTTCTGGGTCCCAGTCTGAGAAGGAACAAGTAAGTATTTCATAAATACTGAACTAGAAATCTTGACAGAATATTTGGGGCTTTTGTACCACTTTAGGTTGGAAACATTTTTTTTCTGCCTAAGAGACCAGCTCTGTTTTTCATCATCATGTGTTTGTTTGCTGGAGGGCAAACAGGAAGACACAATTTGAAAGTTGAGCTCACTGCATGAGTTAGATGAACATTTGTCCAATATAAGTAGCAAATACTCCGAAGAGCTGCTGAGATCCCAGCAAAGGGCAGCTGTAGCTCTTCAGAGTGTTATCTGTTGGAGTTTTGATGCTGTTTGGTGACCATTTGCAGGACTGATCCTGAAGGGCAGAAAACATTACCATTATCGTTGGTGTTTCAAGTGTGTTATTTAGAAGCACTGAACCTTTAAAAGCTTCTTCAAATGCCAGTCTTGTTGTCTTCAAAAGCCTGTGTTAGGAACAGCAGCTAATTTGCATCTTCTTTTAAAGACAGACCGTAGATGTGTTTTCTTTTGATTTTCTTATGCAGAAAGATCCCGTTTACCTGTTGTAGCCCTGGGCATTGGAAGAGAGGTGAATTTGGATGGATTTCATATTTTTTGGGCTCAAAGAAGCACTGAGATCCCAGATATTAATGGATATTGCAGCTGTTTCCTGAACTTCTGGCTTAACTTTTTTTTTTTTGTACAGCAACAACAGAAAAGGCATTGGTTTTATGCACCGTTGGTTGCTGGTCAGCCAGCAAGAATTCTGCTTGAGGTCTCACTTGGACCTTGGGATTAATTCCCCTGTGTAAATCAGGTGAGTTGGGTGCCAGAAAATGTGTTCATCTTTGTAGCCATAGAAGAAAGTGAGACAGATGCAGAAAGATCAGGTTGTTAGTAGCTACAATTGCTCAGATTGCGCCAGATGTCAAATGTTCATCCTTTTTGTATGTCTGATCCCAGTCAGTGCTGCTGTGTTGAAGGGTGTCCCTGATAATGGGAATAACAGTGAATATGAAGTATTGATATCCTCTAGCCAGAATCCCCTTATGCTTGGGGAGGCGTGGGAAATTGTATTTCTCACTCAGTTCTGTTCTCTGTTCGTCACCCTCCCTTCAGGTGTCTATATACATTGATGAGATTTCCCTGAGCCTTCTCTGGGCCAGCAAAGCCATCTCTCTCAGCCTACCCTCATATAAGAGGTGTTCCAGTCCCTTAATCATCTTGGCTCTTCTGTGGGGAATCTCCAGTAGCTCCATCTCTTGTCCTGGGTATGGTAAGACTGTGGATAGGTGTTTCAGCCAAAATGGCCTTCCACTGTTGTCAGGGCAGTGGCAAGAAACCTGGACTGGGGAATTTAAGGAAAATCTGGAACAGAATTTTCAAACATACAGAAGGGTCAGTGTCTTCATGTTGTTTAGGTGGCTGGAGATGCGGCTCAGTCACAGCAAAAGGTATTTTTTTCCACTCTTAATATTTTTCTGTTTGTCATAAATCATTTTCCTTTTCTCCAGCAGCAGTCAGTGTGAGCAAGAACTCACTTCTCATGGTGTCAGCACCTGCTCACGTTTCTGGGGCTCACTGGGTGGGCAGTGCCAAATCTTTAAGGTAAAAGTAATAAAACCCAAAAGCTAATTATAGTATTGTATATACATAGTTTGTTAAGGTACACTCGTCTCTTCTAAGCCAAATATTCAGAGGATCTGCAGCAGGTCTTGATCCATCTCCAGTGCCACTGGAATGTGCAAAAAGAAGTAGCTGCAAGGCTGAGGTCATTTTCACAAACCGCCGACCTGGTTGTGGAGACGAAACGCTGAGCAAACTGACAGCCAGCTGAAGCTTGTTAATCATTAGCTTGTGAGGTTTGACTTAATTGTGACTCAGTTTGCTGTTTCCAGTGGATTTATATTTGGATTAAGGTAAGAAATGTAACTACCTGAGCAAGGAAAAGCAGAATTGGTGGGAATTTATTTATCCTGGAGTGGATGAATAGTCTTTTCATAGGGCTGCTCTGATGAATTAGACCTACCAACCGGGAAACATTGACTTGTGCAGTTGAACAGTTTAATCAAATGGCAGAGCAGAGCCAAAAGCCGCTGCTTTCAGGAGTGCTGCTTGAGATCTTGCTGCTGGCTTGGAATTGAAGCAGGAGGGGGGTGTTTTGTTGTGTGCTAAACACAGCATGTAAAAACTGATGTTTAAACCTGTTGAGTACCTGTGCTGTGAGTAAAGTGTGTGTAGCATTTCCTCACAAAACCCAGCTCGTGTCACCGCTCCTTCCTCAGCGTCAGCTCGGGGAGCTGTAATTGCTTCACTTTCAAACGCGCGTTGTGAGCCACAGCTTGGCTTGAGCCGTCTTAATCCATCCCTGCACTCGGAAGTGGGTGAGACGGCATTTGAAGGCAAAATATCCGGGTGCAGAGTAGTCCATGAAGGAGGCTGTCCTGGGAAAAAGCCTCGGGAGCGCACCGGGCTCGGAGCGCGCTCTCGTGGCCGCCGCGGGCGGTGCGGTCGAGTTTGGGGGCAGCGCCGGGGAAGATGCGCCTCTGCTCTGGCACCGCAGCGCTCTGGAGAAACGGTGTTACCACCAGGTAAGTTGTAGGTGGGTTTCACCCTGCACTCTGAAAAAGAGGCCGTCTCCACCATGGTGTAAGCGACTGGTTGTTTATTTTTGGAAGATGCTCAAACCCTTGTAGGGTGAAGAAGGAATAGTGATGACAAATGTGGCGGTCGTTTTAAAGGAAGTCACTCTTAGTGCTGAACACAGGTGTATTCTGCAGGTCACTACAGCTTTGTATCCCGTGTACTAAATGCAGCCCATTTTTTAGCAGAGCTATTTTTGGAATCAGTAAAGCCTATACTATATGGAAGGGTGAAACAGAGGGTTTTGTTTGTTTTTTTGTCCCCTGCCAGTTTTCTGGTTTGATCTCAGATGGTTTGCTTGTCTTGTGGTTTTGTTTCTTCCTTCTTTTCACATGAAAGGTGCTTTGCTGCATGTGTGTGCTGCGGCCATATTCGAGTAGCTGAGATGTGACTGACTCTGAACTTTGCAAAGTTCCTTCAAACTGAAATCAAATACCATTAAACCCTTTGTTTTCAGATTTCCTGGACACTTTCAAAAGTGATTTAGGATTACACTTAGGCTATTCCTTTAGGATCCCCTGACAAAAATCATCACTTTTCTTCTGTTGAAAATGAAGGGTGAAGGATAAGTGATGGCACTAAAGCAGTCCAGATCTCATTCTAAGAATAGCTATTGTGGTAGAGGAAAAGAAAAATAAAAGTTTGCCAATCGTTAGGATGCCATTGTAAAATGGTTGGAGGATGTGGGGAGGAAAGGTTTTATGAGCTGAAGTTGTTGCTGTTGTAAAAACTGGGTATGCAGGATAAAAGACGAAAAGTACATAACAAATGGAAAATGTGACCTCTGCTGCAAATTCTTGTGTGCATCTTCCCTGGAGCAGGTAGACAGAAGCAGTGGTTATAAGCATATTGGCCAGGAGACTGAGGATCCAGGTGGAGTGCTGGCAGGACCAGGCAGTGCTGCAGCAGTGCTGCTTCTCTAGAGCCCCTGGATTGGACAGGCCCTAACAACTTTGTCATCAGAAACAGTGATCTGAAAAGGAAATCTACAGATTTACGTGATGAGGGGAATGACTGTAATACTGATAAGATTGTGTTGTCTTTTAAAAAGTCTGCCTGCCCCTAAAGTGGTGAGTAATGGAGGGAACTGAGCCTGTCTTCTGATGAATCAGTGTTGGCCCACTGGTTGCTAATTCCATTCTCCTTTTTGAACTGGTTACATACTTAATATTCTCCTTTAACGATGCCCGTTTTAACAGCCTTTTGGCCAATTCAGTGCCTTTTTTGTTTAAAAAAGCTCGCAAACAACAACAAAACAATTATAAGTAAGAGACCACAGTGCTTTTCTGATACAAACATGCATACATAGTTCAGGCTTATCTTGAAGGATGATTAATGGCTACTGTCATTACTAGCTGTCAATTGGGCAACAGTAATGGCTTGAGTCCTATCTCAAATGTCACCAGACAAGTATCTTTTTGCTTAAATCTCTTCTACAGGGGTTTAAATGATGTCCATGACTATGTAATAGGGCTGGTGTAAGATGGCATTTGTCAGCAATTAGTGTGCTCTCAGCTGTGTTCCTAACTCTTTAGATGTGAACCCACAGTTAAGTAGGTTTATGCAAAGTTTTACCTGTTAATATTTAACTTCAGTCTGCGATGTGGTAATTGGTGTTTTGGTAAGAAAGAGCACTGAAATGCATCAGCTTGCTGAAGAGTGATAAAAATACTTCTGTTTTTAATAGGGGACTGGAACCAGCCAGTGCTGCTCTGAAGTGGTGCTTATAAGGAGGAAGGCAGCCAGTTTCAAGTCAGAGAGAGGGTCTCATTAGCTGTAAGGGCTTGTTGTGCATCTGTGCTGCTTCTGACAGTGCTGCCTCTGATTGGCATAGATTGTCGCTAAATTGTCGCAGCAGTATCCGTGTGTCCTGTGTTTGTGTGAAACCCCTGGGTTTGATTGAATCTCGCACTTTCGCAAAGGACCGACTGCTTGCCATTCTCAGTTTTTGGGATGCGCTTTGTAGGAATGCAGACCTTTACTTTGTCTGCTGGGCCAGGAGGGAAACTTGCTGCAAATCCTGGGAGAAATCCATGGCAGGAGGGAAAACAGCCTTTCTGTGGCCTTGATAGCTCTTTGGTGGGCGGGTTTCCAGGCTATGGTGCCGACCCTGAGCTGGAGCCGCTGGAGCCGGGGTGTGCCGCAGCTCCTCCTGCTGTGCCCAGCTCCAGCGGGGGACACGCTGAAATCCATGGAGTTTGCTCCTGCTTGTTTCTGTAGGTGTTCTCCTCTGCACTGCTGCCCTCCTCTGCTGGCTGTGTAGCAAACACTGCTCTCTAAAGGGTCTCGGTCTCTGCGTGCCGCGCTGTTTCAGCAGCACTTCGCTGCCCTGACCGTCGTCTCTGGTGTCAGTTTTAATTAGGGGTCATGGTGTTACTTCCTCATCATCGGATGCCAATGCAGATGTTACGTGTTGCTTTTTGTTCAGCCCCGTTTGCTGTCTTCCAACGCCTTCACTGGGTTCAAATAATCAAGAGTTACTAGAAGGTGTTGCCACGAATGGTTCAGATTGTAAATCCTGCGATCCCCCTCGCTCAGTCCGGGCAGCGGGGCCGCGAGGGGCAGCAGGGGCTGCAGGTGCCGGCCGGGCAACCCCGGGGAGAGGCTGGGGAGGAGGAGGAGGGCAGGAGCTGCTCCACGGGACAGCGGTGCCAGAGGTGGGGGCGTGAGGAGAACGGGACAGCGTGAGATCCGCTAAGCACACGGACTGCCGGGATGCGGGAACACGAAGGGCAAAGAACGGGCAACGTGCCGAGTTGCTGCTAAATCGTGAGGGAGCGAAGCAGGAGCTGGTGGGCCAAGGGGCTGAGACAGCCTCGGGCTGCTCTCGCCCCTCCGGGAGAGCCTCTTCCGACTCTGGCAAGGGACTGAGGGAGCAGCACCGCGTCCGTCCCGCTCCACCAAAAAGGGAACCAGCAGAAAAACTACGGCAAACCAGGGTTTAATTCTTAGCTATGAGCGTGCCTTAACAGAACACACCCAAAAGTCGCTACGGTTTAAGTTGCGGCAGCGAAGGAGTCGCGGGATGTGAGTGATGGGGTGAGCGATGGGCTCAGCCACGTGTTCCTTCCACTTGTGTTGGCAGCTGTGTGTTTGTGTTCCCTCGCTGAGTGAGCGGGTCAGAGCAGCAATAGTGTGTGTGACATGCACAATCCGGGGTGGCTCTGCAGGGAGCATCTCCTCTCCCTGAAGAGAATCCCCAGAAGGTATTTCCTCCAGGTAACCTGAATGCTTTTTCTTCATCCCGAAAATCTGGGTACGGGTGGAGTTAGTGTCTTCTGCTGATGTTGCACCCCCAACTTAAATTTTTATTTTTTTTTTCTCTTTTAAATTCTGTATCCATGTGGGGACTAAACCAACACTGGCACACTTGACTGAGAGTCATCAGCTTTGGTACAAATGTTTATTTCCCTATAAATATGAATAAATATTTCATTCAACTTTGGCTGTTGTGAAGGCATTTTGGAACCTGTCTGGTCAGAGAACATAAATATTAATAGCATGTGAATGAGATGAGAAAGCTACAGAATGTCAAATATTAACCACTGGTAACAGCAGGTGCAGGGAACACTTTGCATGAAAACTCAAAACTGAAATGTGTCATGAAATCCCTTTGAATGTTTCTGGATGTGGCACTTAAAATATGAAGTTCTATTGTGGTTAATTTGTGAGTGGAAAGATGATAGATTTAAACGGCTCACTGTGCATACTTTCAGTTCGAAATACACTATGAGCAATTTACTTACTACTCTGGAATAGGAAATGTAGTGTTGCTTTAGTGTCTTTTTAAAATGCTCTCTGTTTCATCGGTACAGAATCCAGGTCATGTTTTATCAGTTTTATATGCTCCTAAATAATGAATACAGATAGGATAAACCTGCTTCATCCTCATTCTCTTAAGCTTTCAATTTATCATGGAAACAGTCACAATTCCTCTTTCCTCTTGAGGCTCTTGAGTTCATTTAAGAGTATTGTTTTACCAGTGTGAAATGGTGTTAACACACCTGATACAATCTTTGAAGATTTCCCTCATCTGTATTTATCAAAAATAACCCTCAGAATAACTTGAAGACTAAGTGCTCTGCAGATTATACTAGTTAAGACAAAATACAAGTATTTAGCAATAACAAGGGAGGAAGGGGGGTCTTGAGCAGAGCATAGATGGGGCTGTGCTCTGGAGGACTCTGAAAGCTGTGTGAGAGAGGGAACCGGAGCCAAGTGGTGGTACTGTCTGGGGACTGCATGAGGGGGAGCCCAAGGGAGAAAAGGATGGTGCACTGAAGAAGTGGCATGGCCTATAGAATGCATAGAGCAATCCTTCCACTTTGCCAGTGCTGGTAAAAGACTTGCCTCAGGTGCCGTGTTCACTTTTGAAAACAGAACATCCAGGAACAGTGAGAAAGCTCAAAAATAGAGTTGAACAAGCCAGGGTGAGGCAGAGTCCAGGGAGAAATCTGAAAGGAGAGAAGGACTTAAATGCAAATATGGCTATTATGAAGGGGAAAAAAAATTAACAATTATTGTAAACTCTTCTTTCTCGTGGTTGGGACTAGAAGCAACTGTAATTGAAAATACTGAAGTTGAATATTTAAGAAAACAATTGTGGGACTAAGCATAGCAGGATGGTGGAATGAACTGGAGGGAGCAGTCTGAAGTCACAGGCCTTAAGTGTTTTAAGGAACAGGGAATCTAAATATCTCCCTGGGAGCATTTATTTTGTTTTGTAACTAGGAGATGAACAGGTGACTTCCAAGTCTGTTTCAACTTTTATTTTTCTTTGATTCTAAGGAAATACATTTCCAATGTCCACCCAATAAAATACTTCTGGCATGTATTTGTGGTAGCCTCCTGGCAAACTACTCATGAGTTCAGGTGTTTGGAAGTTGTACATTTCTCTCAACTCTCCCAGCCATGTTCAACGAGCTATCCAATGTCTTCTCATCCATCAAAACGAAGCCACAGTATTTGGCAGGGCTGGGGTTTCTCTCAGTTCCCACTAGATTGTGCAAATTTGGATTTGATTCCTGGGTTCTTGCCAAACACCTCCTCGGGGAAAAATCTATATCATGTTAATCCATTACCTTTCATTGCTTCCTTTCCCCCCCTCCCCTCCATTTTCTCTCTTTCTAAAGAAGTTGAAATATTTTTCTGTTAAATCAGTGACAGCTCAGGGAACATCAAAATATTGGTATGTGTTTGGGGAGTTCTTTTCCAGACACAGAATTTAGAAGGGCTTATTGCATCTCTGATCCACTATTTTTAGAAGTTTTATAAACTACTTATTTTAAACTTCTTATTTAATCTGGTTGCAAAGTTTAGATTTTCCAGAATCCAAATGGTCCTTGTGAATTCATGTGCAGTTTTTTTCTTATATGCAGGTTTGTGTGCCTGCACATAAATGGAATTTTTTTTATAGGGGATTCTCTTAAAACTCTGGTTCTTTAATCTAGTACTTGAGCGAATCTAATCTATTGGTAGCATCTTAACACACAAGTGAGGAGTTTTTGTAATCACATCTGGCACTGGTTTGGGGAGAGATGTCCCCTTGGTAACTTTTGAACCCGTTTGATTTCAACAACATTTGACAGGAACGTAGACATTACTGAGTTCTACAGACTTTGTTAGAATGGGTAACCAGGCAGAGGAAAGAGATCCTGAAGTTGCTCTATCTCTAGGGAAAGTTAAAACATGTTCTAAAGACACTGAAGTTGATCAGAGAGGAGAAAAAAAATGCACAGACACCAGGCTGCTAAAATCCTGACCCTTCTTTTTCCTTTGTTTTTTTCCATCAAAAGACATTTGTCAGTAAAGGTGGTTCAAGTAAGCACCATTGCCAGATCCTGCCTGTGCTGCCACACAGCTGACCTGAAGAGAGGTCTCTGTAGGGAGAGCAGGTAGGTAAGTTCCAAATGATTTCTTTGGCATGGCAATCTGCTTTCTTGATATCGAGACAAGCAATTCCAGATGGGTCTGCTGGAAATGTCAGCATGCTCTTTGCATTAAGATATGATACATGCATCTCCTTGATGGATGATAATAGGATGGGCAAATGAGCATGGCCCCTTCACAGCTGTGAACCAAACTTTGGAAAGGCTCACCTGCACTTCCTTTGAAAGTCCTGAACTCATTCCAATGTGCAATGTCTGTCGGGAAGCTCTAACAGAGAACAATTCCTCTGTGATTTCACTGACCACTGAAATTGCCAGTGGACTGAAGAAATGTCAATTCAAAACAAGAATGGCTGGAGGGAAACCTTTTTATTAATTCAAGTTTTACAGACTTTTATAAGTAGTAGTGAAAGGAGCTTAAACCTTAGCATTCTGATGAAATTCCAGACTCTGTAATTACATTGACTCTGAACTCCACCTGCAGTTTCCATATAAAAAACTGTTCTGCTTCAGGCTGCACCCTGCTGTGCAGCTGTACTGCTCAGTGTCACACAGGTGCTGAGGCTCATCTGGGAGGGAAATGACAATATCATGTATATCATTTATACAGTGCTTTGTTGCCTTTTTCAAAGTTCCTTCAGCATTACTCTGGCTGAAAGGCACAGCAGAAATGAGATGCTATTTGAAGAGTTGTGGGTTGTTTGTTGTTTTTTTTTTTAAATTTTTTTAAATTAACCTGTATGATGAATTAACTTTTTGGGAATGCTAAATTTTTATACTTAATTGTGTGTTTTGCCAAAACTTAAAATGTAAATGCGCTATATATATGATCAGTGTACACAAACATCAATCCAGTGTCCTGAAACTTAGGTCAGCTCTCCTCCTAAAAGCAGATCAGCAGAAAGATTCTGTTGATTGAATACAGAACTCCTGCTACTCATTTAGGAGCAATTGCTGAGTTCTGTTTGCTGGTCAGGTGTGTGTGAGCTCTGAAAGAATGTGCTCCCATTGAACAACTTCTTTGCATAGGAAGCCTTTCATCCTCTATTTTGAGGAGAGGCAGTGAAAATAAGGTAGTCTGCAGCTGGCTGATGCCCAGTGTGTGCCATCCATCATTTGTGTTGTCATAATTGCAGGTGTTACCTTGTATCTGTCATTCTGTAGTGATGGTGTAAGGGCTGCTCTGCATGGTGAATTGCTGAAAGATTCTTTGGCTTTACCAGTTTTTATAATTTTTTTGGAAGAATTTCTCTTCAAGAAGACAGTAATTTATGGTGCAGCAGAATTAAGAGATTTGCACTGCTTTCTTTTTAAAGAAGCGTGCACTGTTCTGTGCATGGGGATTTACAAACTTCACACTGCTCCTGTTGCAGCAATGCAGAACTTTCAGCATCTGTAGCCTGAAGTTTGGCTTTATGCTGGATGCAAAACATTACAGATTGCAATAAATTCTTGTGTGTAACTCAAATTTTCCTGCTTCCCCTAGCCTGATAATGGTTTACTCTACTGGTTTTCTTCCATTAATCAAGCTTGAATGATGATGAGAATGCTAATTTGAGTTCCTTGGTTATGACTGACTTTTTTAATGTTTGTATTTTCAGTCATGAGTCTGCCAGATGAGATTAGACACACTGCCATAATGGCAGTGTATATTCTCTGAGAGTTGACCCTTTTACTGAAGTGAACCGGACAAAGAGCTTTGACTAGACACTGAAAGGAAAGAAGTGTTATCTTCCTGATCTTCACCAGAACCTCAGCTATTTTCCTAGTGCCAATTGTAAAGCCTGCAGTACAGCTGTGTCTTTGAAGTGCTTGTATTTAATTTTCATCGTGCCTCTCTGATTCTTGGAGGTCCATTCGTACAGTTTATAGACTAGATCACTCATTTTGGAGGTAGCACTTGACCCAGAAAATGCTGAGAACTTTATTATTTGTATAAACCCCGAACTGTAATTGAATGTAGAACTGTTTGAAGTGACTGCAAGGAAGTGGCTGAATTTAATCAGGCCTTTAATGCATGTTATACATGAATATAAATCTCACTCCTTCCTTGAAGTAATTCAGTATTCTCTTAATGCTTGTGTAGGAAACTGCTGTGTGTGTTGGGACAGGGAGGGGGAGCATAAATGACTGGAGCAGAACTCCTGACAGTAAGATGGGACTCAGTGTGAACTGACAGCTTGAGCCTGCAGGTGATGATTTAACGTAACTTGAGAAGAGGAATATTTTCCAGTTTGCCTTGGGCACTGAGAACCTTCTGCTTAATGCATCTTAGAAATTTTCTCTGCAGACTGCAAGGACTTCCCAGGGGCTGCAGTGCCTTACCCTTGCTATTCATTCCTGCCCTGAGGTAAACAGTGCCGAGGCCTGGAGGAGTAATTCCCCTTTGATCAGGCACAGTCTGTGTGTGCTACTGCTGTTCTGCTGATTTTTTTTTTTTTTTCTAAATTGGGGTGCACACTGAGAGAGGTACCTGCAGTTTGATCACTTGTTATTTATTAAAAACTTGTCATAGCACAGGAGACTGTGGTTAGAAGCTCTCCAAATGAGAGAAGTATGTTAACAATGTCAAATTAAGTTCAAAATTCACATCCGTGACCACACTGAACTGTGAGTTTTCTCTCCATCCTCCCGTTCTCTTTTGCATCTAATTAAGGTACAAGTCAGCAGTGTCCAGGTCAGAAGCTTCACCTAGAGAGCTGTCCAACTTTCCTGCATACAGCATAGCAGCCACTGCCTCAGGGGGTAAAAATGGATCCCCTTGGTGTTTGTTCCACTGCTATGGAAATATGCCGTGTTGGAGGCCAGGCTGCTCATCTGGGAACACGGTACTTGTAGAATTCTTTCTTTTTACAAGTCAACAATCAGAACTTACACTCTGTCACAGGCAGCCTGGTCAGTGGCACTACAAATCCCCACTCTAGTCACCACCTTCTTATTCATCTGCAGGCAGCAACATATTGATTATTATTTCCAGGTTGCCTCTTGCAGGCATTCCTTTGAGAAGTTTCATAGCCTTACCTTATAGAACTTTTGCAGATGCCATTCTTGGAACGAATGGATCAGTGAGAATTGCCATAATCCATAATAATGTGAAAACATGTCATGTTAAAGAAGTGGGTGGAAAAAAAGTGTATAACTTGAACTTGTAGCTAAAGAAAACGACCCTTTGTTTCCATCTGGGCTATTTCAATTTCATACTTTAGGAGGCGGCCACCTGAATGATAATACACTGCCAGGTTCAAGGTTACATATTTTGAAATGCAGGGAGTCAGTCAACCAATGGGATCTCTCTTGTGGGAGGTCTGATTTTTGAGTCAAAAATCATGACTGATTTCATTTAGAGGTTCTTCTCTTCAACTGTGATTCTGCTACAGCTGGTGATTGTTTAAATGTGAATGAGTGATTTTTCTGAAGAGTGTCCAATTTAACTGCGTTTGCCTCAGGGAAGGATCCTGTGTGTATGAAAGGGAAGGATTCCTCCTTATTTTCATTATATCCAGATTTGCTGTGGCTGTTTGTCGCCAGATCCCAGGAATATCACTAGTTTCCTTTTCTTAGGCTGATGGAGCAGAGGAAGTGCATGTGTTTCTCCAGGAGAGGGTGTCCAATCACTGCGTGCCAGAACGATCTCACACGTACTTTGGTCTGCTTTTTTCCTGTTCTGCATCTCTCAGCCAAAAACAACTTGGAGAAATGCAAGGAGAGTAAATAACAAAAGAATAGCAAAAATAATGTTTGAGAAGGTTGATGTAAAGACTCTAAGTATTGCTCCTTCACTTAATATTCAGTAATATTCCTACTGACAGCCCTGCTGCTGAGCACAGTCTGCAGCTAGAATTGTTGTTGTACCAACCACCACCCTTCCTTTTCCTTGTCTGTTGATATAACAGCCTATCCTACACAGAGTACTTCACCAACTCCTTACCAAAATCCAACACCTGATTTATGGGCCATATTTCTGCGCTTGTCTCATTTCGTTTTCAGAAACAAGATGTGTTCTGTGTAGCCACTACATCATCACATACATCCACACTGTGAAGCACCTCTCTTTGATTTTAGCTTGCTCTCCAACATGAAGACACAAAGCCTCTTTTACTCCTTTCTCTTTGAGCAGTGACTCATTATTCAAATGCATGGCAACTCTAATGGAAATTTGCATGAGGCTCTAGAACTCAGGCTGGCTGATGGCTTTGGAATGAATGTGTGCAAAATTTATTTGGGACTTGAAATTCTTTTTTATACTTTCAGTTATTGTTTTCCAAAATCCTGACAGCTGAAGAATAAGAAAAAGAATAAGCAGAGAGAGGATCGATAGCAGGAAAATTAACTTCTAATATAAAATGACAGCTTGACAGTGAACATATTTGTCAAGAATTGCAAATGCAGCAGAGTCTGGGAACCCTAATCTAATACTTTCCCCCTCCTCCTGATTCTGTGTAATTTTTTTATAGAAAGTCTTACATGTACTAACACCATTTGTGTTATAGGAGCCTTAATATAATCAATATTATGTTGCAAAAGCATTCTCAAGATAGTTAGAAGTGTCTCATGCCTCCTCAATGGCATTTGCAGTTAATTTTTGCAGTAGTAAATGTTAATTTGGGAGGAATCTGCAAAAGTTCTAAATCAAGGAAGTCTTCTGTACTCAATTGAGTCATCTCATAAGGACAGATAGTCTCAGGACTTCTGTTCTGTGGTGCTCAGATGTCATGGAACTAACTTAAATTGGTATTATTAGACCTGAATCAAAGCACTAGTCCTGACTTGGCTCACAAATTGTAGCAGCAATCAAATCCAGACTCAGATCTTCAGCTGCTGGGATTTAAAGGGATAGCTGATGGCAGTGTATGCGTTGTGCTCAGTTTCTACATTGTATCCTTAGCAGCTGTGGCTTGGTTGTTTCTCCAAGTCTTGTATGTAGTGTTTGTGTTTTTCTCCAGCTGATTTTGGATCTGTTTGCTAGACCTGATCCTTGCCCTTCCTGTGCTTAGAAATAGCCAGCACACCTTGCGTCTCATGTGAGCATGAATATATCCCCCCACACACCCCTGCACTGTCCTTTTGTCTTTTTGTGTTCCCAGCCTTTGCTGTGTGACCATCTCAAAGGATCACATGGGCAATGCTGCTTCTGAGATTCCTACAAAACAGTCACTAATTCTTTCAGGTATTTTCCACAGCTGACAAGCATTCATTTGAACCAAGTGAACTTGATTGAAAACTAGGGAAATGTTTAGTTTAGTAGCAGTAAAGGGATTAGAACTAGATGTGGTTTTGTGGCATGAGCCCGTTTTTCATCTGAAGCTTAGCATTTAATAGACTGCATGGCTGTAAGACTCACCTTGCAGTGGTATCAAATTCCTTCCTGTGCTTATATGTGTCCAATGGAAAAGATTTGAGGAGACATTTGAGGAAAACCATTGCTTGGCTGCATTCATTGACGTTTCCTAAAGAGACGTGGTTCCAGTCTTCTTAGAACGACTTGCAAATCCTGAGTATCACAGTGATTCAGATCTTCATTCACAGCCACAAAGACAGCTATCAATTATAGCTACACCTAAAGCCACACAGTCATTTCCTCTGCCTCCTGCTGGCTGTTTGGACTGGGATCTCAGCTCCTGCACTTGAACTTGTAACAGTCAAACACGTTCTCCATTTTGGAGTTAAAACAAAAAACATGTATTAAACCCAAGTTTTGCTCTATATAGGGTTATTACAATTAGGAGGCCGGGTTATGCTAAATGGGGGATGCATCATGCTAAGTGAGGTGTTACTTTATGTTAATCCTGGGGAGGACAGGTATCCAGAGCAATTCCATTATTCATAGACACAAGGCAAAGGAGGACAATAGGATGTTGCCAAACAGATTTCGTATCTTGCCAGAGGAGACAGGGAGGTTACAATCTTGTCAAAAAGTTTAGAGTCTTCGGGTATGTCTGAGGCTGGATCCAGCATCTAGGGACAGGATTAAGTTATCATTCTGGGAACCTTCCTGGCTTNGGACAGGTATCCAGAGCAATTCCATTATTCATAGACACAAGGCAAAGGAGGACAATAGGATGTTGCCAAACAGATTTCGTATCTTGCCAGAGGAGACAGGGAGGTTACAATCTTGTCAAAAAGTTTAGAGTCTTCGGGTATGTCTGAGGCTGGATCCAGCATCTAGGGACAGGATTAAGTTTATCATCCTGGGAACCTTCCTGGCTTTCGGTGGTCTCCCAAGGCTTGGCATACAACCTTGTTAGTTTTCTTGTTAATAATCCAGTTTCATATTCCTACATGGACTCATTTTCATTTCTTTGATTGGAATGGAAAGACCATCAGCCAGCTCGTAATGAGAGCAGGGATAATGTCCCTCTCTTCCAGAGGTTCATTAGCACTCACTCAGCTGGGTTCCCCAGCAGCCTTTGGAAGCATCAGCCGGGTTGGGTGCGCACCGTGTGTCTGTGGAGCTGCAGGATCCTCCTGCAACAGTCGTGACTCTCCTCGGTGAGAGATGACTTCGAGACTCCTCCCTGCGTTTTGTCACACCGCCCCCGAAGTGCTGAAGCACTTGCTGCACATGAGGAGTGTGCACAGGCTCTGCTGCAGAGATGGGGGGGGCTGTGCTTGCACATGTCCAAAATTATGCTGGTCACTGTGCCTAGTTAGAGACATGAATGTCAAGGCATTCCACAAGCCTAGAAGGGGTAATAAAAGTATTTATGAATGTTATAGTTGTAACTGTTACCATTTTTAAGACCTCCACAGTCTGGAGTGATTTATGACAGTGCAGCTCTTTTTTTTTTTTTTTTTTTTTTAAATAAATAAAAAAATCAAGACATATTACATACAAAAGGAATTAAGGAAGCCAGAAGCTATGCATTCAAAGAACTATCTAAAAATAAGAAGTTCAGCTATAAACTTTAATACCCCACTGAGCAAAGGAGAAGGTTTTTCTTGTCTGGTTACAGGAGCGTGCAGTTTTGCTGAAATGTAGTTCTGATTTTGCCTCATATAGTCACTGACTCCTATTTTTATTTTACATGGGGGCTTTTTAATTTCCTTATTTATGTTTTCATTAGCATCATAAAGGATGTATTGTAACTGTTCTCTGCATCCTACGTGGTTAATTCTGAGCTCTGACATGCAGCAGCCCTGGTTTGAGCCATGGCAGCTGGAAATTCAGTGCAACTGACATGCAGCCCCCAAGTCTGTAAGGGAAGTTGAGTGACAAAAACCACAAAATTTGCAAGAGAACAAGTGAAAAAAAAAATCCTCATAGAGACCAGCTGGTGTTGTATTACACCCGTGTAGTGACTGCTCTCTGTCACTTCTGCATGCTTAATATTTTTGTATAATTTTGGCTCTGTGTTCCCAGTGGTGTGGCAGGGAGTCAGTGTTACAGCACAGGTGCTCAGATGGGGAAGTTTCTTGCCTAATTGTGGCAGCTCAGGGTGGACACAGTGTTCTCTTTCAGTGACAGAGTTCAAATGCATCTTTTGGTACCCCAAAAGAACAGTCACTATGAGAGAGATTCTGGAAATCAGTTAAAAGAGTAAGGCAGTAGAGTTGCTCCTCTCCAACAGCCCGTATTGTACTGATTCTTCTGAGAGAGTTTTCATCTTGGAGAGAAAATTCTAACTATTTTATTAAGTTTCTACCTGAAGTGTGAGGAAAAACTGATGAAAATTTTGGCTTTTTTTTCAGAAGCATGCTTTGTTAAATTACTCCTTGGCTTATTTGTCCTGCTGATAGTCATGTAAGCAGTGGCCTGTGTGAGGAAAAATGTGGAATTTAGTATTCATGTTGTTGGATGTAGAAAGGAGCAGAATATTTTGTCCAAAACATTCTGGCACTTTTGAGAGGTCTGACTTTTAGAGAGAGCAAAAAATGAGTTTGTTAACCACTGTAAATTATATGTCAGAAATACAATGAATAGTATATGTACTGCTTCAGGTTTAAATTTAGATTTCCAGTCCAGAAGTTTTAGCCTAATACGTGAATTAAATAACACAAATATTTACTCTAAAATGCTGTGTTGACAACTTGTAGAAGACTAGGAGACCAAATTCTTTTGATCATGCACACATTATGCAGCTCTCTGAAAATATCCATGCTTTCTTTTTCCTTTTATTTTAGCGTGCCTTCTTCCCAAGGTGATTTGAGTAGCAAAAAAACAGTTGTGATAAGCAGAGCCTGAGAGCTGGATAGATTTATGTTGCTGATATGCCTGCTTAGCCATGCAGAGAGGGAGCACCGTGACTATTTGTTAATTGCCTCCTGAAACCAGTTTCAAGCTCTTTTTGTCGATTTCTGATTTCAGCCATTGGCCAGGAAGGTGATAGGGAAAAGGAGAGTCTAAACACCAGCCTCTAATTAAACCTACTAGGGGTTTATTTCTAGCCTTGCTTTGTACTTTACAGGTGTCTCAAGACAAGTACCTGGGACTCTTCAAGAGAGGTGCAGTAAGCACTGCTCTGCTTTGTGTAACCAGTGGAACAGTTGTGTACTTCTCTTCAGAAATACTGCCCAAACTCTGTTTCTAGAACACCTCCATATCCAAGGTGTGCATGGACAAGGAAAGTGAGGTGTGCCCCAGAAAAATGCTGTGGAAATGATGTATTTGAAATGCTTAGGTAATGCAGTGGTAAATCCCATATAAAAACTATGTGTCACTAGGAAAGAGCACATGGTAAATACAGACTTGATGCTTTAAGGTGTTTCCAAAGGCTGACTATATTTCATGTTCTCCTCATTAGTCAAAATTTCCATGGCCTCCTTTCATCTCTGTTATGTCATCTATCACATGCAGCAATAGAAATCTGAGACTGGTTTTCAAACATAATTCTAGTGAAGTGTCCCCCCTTTAGCTGCTGCAATGAAATACAACACAAAAGAACATTTTAAATGAGATGAAGTTATAGAATATATGCCAAAAAAATGAAATGCCATAAACCTTATGGAGTAGGCTTGCAGACATCTTTCCTCTTTGTAAGGGGGAGTGACAAGACCCTAAGCTGCTGCATGTTTTGGGAAAAGCATGCCAGAACCTTCTGTCACAATCTCCTTAAAGAGAAACAAAGCCTTTAAGCTAACAACAAACAAACAAGTTCTGTTACAACATAAGCTAGGATGCTTAACTTTATAAATAGACCAAATTCATAGTACCCAAGTCAACCAGGATGTAAACAAAAGAGTTTAAATAAACAGTCATGTTCCCCACCCTCCACCCCTTCCCACTTCTACCATAACATGGAAGGTAGAGTCTTACTTCCATGCTTAGTTTAACCCATTTCAGTTGTTTTGTTTGTTTCAGTTGTTTTGCTAGATGCAAAAGCATCTAGCACTCCCCCTTGGTCTCTCAGGTGGTTTATTAATTATTTCTCTCTTTTTTTCACTGTGCATTTGTTTGCTCTCTCTTTGAGTTTAGGCTTTCTTGGTTTGTGCTGTGATTTTTTCACTCGGCAGGCCACAAGGACATGCCAAAGTTGCTGTTGTGCTGTGCATGTGCTGAGTGAGCTGGTAAGATGCTCACGGAGAAGTGATTCCCACCCCGTGGGTGGTTCCAGTTGTTTTGATCTGTCTTTAGAAACCTGGTCATGTCTGTGGTTATACCCATCACTGGCATTGCAATGCTTTTATTTCCGTTTGTTCCATAGCATAATCAGAATGTAACACATTGTTCCCTAGTCAAAGTTAATGGTAACTGTAGTATAACAACTGCAGTATTTTTAGTATTCATATCCCCACCATCCCTCAGCCAGCCTTAGGTTTGCTTTCTTAACCACTCATGCCCATGGAACAGAGGTGTGCATTGATACACCGAGTTTTGGTTTTGATTTGGTTTGCGGTTTCTCCCCTTCCTGAGTGGTTGCAGTGACTTCAAACTCAGTCATTTCTGTTATTCAGATGTTGAACTGCATTAGACAAGTGCAGGCTTCTGAAACATCCAGTCCAGAAAACCACCTCCTGGAAACATAAACTGCACACTTGAACCTCTTCTCCTCTCTCCCTGCGAACTATTGGTAGTCTCCTCTGAAGAAGGCAACAAGATGAAAACCATATGAATGCTCTGGAGAGGGAAGAGGCCCTCAGCTGCTCCGAACTCAATGTAAAGCATCATTATGGGCTCATTCCAACTGCTGATTATCAGTGAAAGCTGAGCCTTGTACCAACTTGCTAGAGGTACTTTTAAGCCATTAACACATCATCATAATTCTGTAGGAGTCTGAAAGAGGGGAAATAAAGCACAAAAATAGTTTTCCTTGACTGTAACTTGATCTGGTGAATGACAATATGTTCTGAATGCTGTTTGTGTAGTTCTCATTATGGTGGTGGCCTTGGATAATTAGTTAATTAACAAGGCTATGGCAAAGCCTATGTCACTGCTTTCATCATAAGCTGCAAGTATTTCAGAGGTCAGGAATGAAAGTCAGAGTCAATGAGGTCCCTTTGAACTCATTTGCCCCTTACTTCTTCCATGATCTTTAAATCTGCATCCCATTACCCCTAAAACCTTTGCTGAACACGACTCTGTGTCAGTTAAGACGAATATTCCTGGGTTCAAATAACCTCCACTGCCCCTTCTTCCTCTCTGTGGCCTCCACTGGGTTCCACTTCAATGCATTTCAAGCCCTCCAAGATGTGGTAGCTATTTGGGAAAGCAGAATCACGTTATTTCTTCTTCTATGATAATGGCTGGTTTCTGGAGGGTTTTCTGTCAGGTCTTGTAGTCTGTGGCTTGATTTCCCTCATTCAGTTGTCTTTGTATTTATGGGTTTCTTTTCTCTATTCTTTATATTAAAGAACCCCTTGAGTTTCTTTCTTCTGTCTCATCAACCTCTGTTCAATTTAGTGAAACCATTGACATGAATAAAAGGGGAGGACAGAATTTGTGCATGATGTTATGGTCAGTGTTTAAAGTTTGATTTGCAATGTTCATTCTTGTCTCTTTTGTTACCATGATGATAAGTGATTATGTAGTGTTGATATAGCCTCTGGATCTAGCTGATTTTATTTTTTTTTTCATGATCATATGACATTTTCTGTGTTTTCTTAATGAGCAGTTTTTTGTTTCCTGATAGGTTGGGGGAATTTTTTTTTTTTTTTCTTCATTTAGGAGATGGAACCAAACAAGTTCTCAGTTTCTTTCTCTTGTATTGTCCCTTGATCATTTTTAGACTTAGACTGTGTTGTTTTTCATCTCTCATTTCTTCTTCTCTGTGTTGTTACTCTCTGGATGTTGGCATTGCATTCTCTTCCTCCTTGGGTTTTCATGTGTCATCAGTGCCATTTTCCTGATGACTGTCCTTTTCTTGCACAACAGCTACATCTCCAGCTGCTCCCTCGAGAGATCTTTCTCTCCTTTCTGTCTGTGGGTGGCACACAGAACCCTCTCTTTTCTTTGAGCCTTTTCAGTAAATATTCTTGTCCCTCATTAATTTTATTGGCCCAAATTGAATTCAGTGATTGTTTCTATATTGAAGATGATTAGATTGGCCCATTTCAGATCTGCTTTTTTAGGACTAAGTGAAATCTTTATCTGATCTCTTAGATGTCATGGATGTCTAGTCCATCAACTTAATTTCAAGAGCGCTTATCTGTGTGTGTGTAGAATCTACCTCACCTTTTCATGCCTTACCTGACTGTTAACAGAGCAAAGTCTGCAGACTATTGAAGTTGTCTATGTTACTTTTGTTTTTCCATTGTTTCCATGGACTCTCCTGTTTGTTACAAGCACTGTTTCTGTCTGTTAATTCCATTAGTTAGGGTGCTCCTTGAGAGGGAGCTCTATGGAGTCAGTTGTATTTGTACTGAATTTTGTACTATTTTTAATGTGTTTTTCTCATGTCTTTTATATTCAGAAAGGCATATTCCATTATATTACAATCTCTGGGACTAAATAACATGAGCTCAGGGAGTGTTTCTATGTCACACTTCTGCTAAGAAAACAACAATCCTCCAATCTTCCAGTCTCCTCAAAAGATCAGTTCCTGGATTTTGACTTATCCAACTTCCTATTTAGCCCTTTAATTCTTATGTTATTGCTAGAAAATATGAGTTCTTTTTCATCTTACCTAAACTAATTTTACACCTGTATATTCCCACTAGCATTGATTTAATTTACTGTGAAGTGAATGAAATCAGAATCAGGACCACAGAATGTATAAAACATACTTGGATTTGCAGGTATGATTAGCTGTGAAATGTTTCCTGGCAGTTTGGAGTGCAGGATGGTATACAATGACACACTGTTTGGTACTCTGGGTTGCAGAGGCCCACAGGAGACAAGCAGCAGAGCCCTGTGAAAATGAGAGAGGTGACAGAACTGCAAGTGAGAAGAAGAGAACTTGAGGACGGATAGAAGAATGTGTAAATGGACTGATGAATGATGAGAGAATGTGCAGCTGAATTAAAGAATGTGTGGGCTGATAGATGGGAGATTGGGCAAGCAGACAACAGGACCAAGTGCACTTAGGATATTAATAAATAGAGAGCTATTCCAAAGAGCTACAAGGGAAAAGAGAGTGAGGGGATATAAAGATTAAATAAAGGGCTCAAAAAAACAGAGGCATTCACAAGTGGGCTGGTAGACATTACGGTGGGATGACCCCTTCCAGAAGAACATTGCAGAGCAATTAAGGAAAGGAGAAAGACAGTAACAACTGACATGAAAAGGGAAGAAACTTCTAAGTGACACCAATGTAGCAGGACACATCTAACAGGGCTTTGAATCACCCCCTGAAGAAGCTGGCTTTTCTTCTGGGATTGTCCAGAGTGGCTTTTAAGGCCATATATTATCTCTGTTCCAAGCACATGAACTCAGATGGATGTGCATGCATATTCCTTGTGACTCTTACTTTGTGACCTGGGTTGTGGGAACACATTGCGTATAGGTACAGCCTCTCCAGAGCACACATAACTTCATGTGTTCGTGTTTCCTGAAACAACTTTGGAAGTTTTAGGAAGAGCTTGGGGTGTTTAAACTCTTAATTCTGTCACTGAAATCAGTTCCCTTAGATTAGGCAGTGTAAACTTGCCAGGTCATGAGATGCAGCATCCTGCTGGAGCTGGAAGTGATCTCTTTTGCACAGCTTTGGGAGATTACTTAGATTTTAGTAGAGGGAACTGAAACTCTAATGAACAGTGAGAATCAATATAGCTCTTTTTTTCTCTACTCCTTGTCTGCTTCCTTCCCTTAGAAAACCTTAACTCATAAGAAATGCTGGTAAGAACTGTCTGTGTTGGCTTTGTATGTTTTGGCTAGGAAAAGACTAAGGCTGTCACTTCTTATGCACTCCTAACTGGAATTTACTAGTGGAAACTAGTCTGTCTTAAAATTAAGTGCTATTTTTGACTGGTCAGTTTTAATTCTCCATCTGTTTCATAATCCGTTTTGCCATGGTGCTGTACAAATGCTTTTGCTAGGATGAGAAATGGGGTGGTGAAGGACAGGAAGAAGCCACTGTCCAGCAAGATTGCTTTTTGAGGAGGGATGCTACCTTCAAAGTGTATGTGAATCTATGGGCAAAGATCTTCCTTATTTGGTGACCTTTTTAGTGTTTTTTTGTTTGTTTGTTTGTTGTTTTCCTCTGAACTGATGGTGTAACAGAGTTCACCACTGGATGGAAGAGGAACTCCTTTTGGACTGCTATTGTGCAGCATGTCCTATGTGACAGTATAGAACAGCAAGGGCAAGGGATATGTGCTGGGGAGGAAGTATTGGCTGGCTCTGTTATGTTTTCCATCATGAGAGGTGCAGGATGTATTTAATTCTTAATGTCTGATCCCTAAAGGGAGACTGTTACTGTGTTAACTCAACATGGAGCAAATTCACTGTAACAAAATGCATCCACAATACACAAAGATTTACAATCAATGCACATTTACTTCTCTTTGTAATTCATGAGCATTGTTTTGCCAGAGTAAATGATCTTTTTTGAGTACTGAAGCCATCCTATCTGATTGCTGAAACCAACCAGTACCACTATGAACATGAACTACAATCATTCCTGAAGGCCTGTTTTCTACAAGTATTGTTCTGGCAGGCAGCAGAGCTGTAAAGGTTCTTGCATTTTAAAAGCAAACTTAGCTTGCAAATAGTAAAGTAGCAATGAATTCAAAACCTACTATAAGAATTTTCTTCCAATTAAATGGTTTTTGAAATATATTCCTAAAAATTCTGTTCATCCCTTTTGCATCTATATGGTCTGCCAAGAGCTCTGTGTAACAGAACTGCTTCCTGTTCATGCTGTGCATGATACATCCATATATACACTGCTAGGAGACAGACTAAGATGCTGAATGTCTCTGTTGAGGACTCTGTGAAACTTTCTATGATTGACTTTTCTATGGAGTGAGATGATATTTTAGTCTCTTTTCATTTTCCTGGTTTAATAGTCTTCAAAAGAATCCATGTAAAAAAGAGATACAAATAAAACTCCGTGCTATCTTATTAAACTTTTCTTACTGTCAAGATGTTAAATAGGATTTGATCATTTCATCTAGGGGCTGAAGCTGGTGATCAACAAATGTATGATCTTGGCTCAGAATAAGCATGGTGAACAAACTGTGCTCCAGGGAGATGCATGGTTTGAGTTATGAACTGCTGTGAGGTCAAACATGAGATATGGGAGTGAAGGTGATTTGTTTGGGTACAGTTCTTAACAATAAGTTCACTTCCAAGTAGAAAGTATAGGAATTTTATTTTAATAAACTGTAAGACTTCTTTCCAACTTAGACTAGTATTATCATACCTTCTGTGACTTTCTAAAGTGTCTGAAAAGAGTTGAAATAGATTATAAAAACTTCTATGCTGAGTCCTTGCTGATCTGATGGTGGGGGTGGGAAGATGTTAGAGGCACTGATTAATAATCTGTACATCTTCACTAGCCATGCAAACCTTTATGATCATGTAAGATTAAAGGTCCTGGAAAGGTTAATAATGCTCCCAGGTCCTCAGTCAGTTTTAATTCAATCTGTTGACTGAGAAGGATTTGTAAGAGGTACACTGACACAATTACTAGTCAATACAGTGCTGAATTTTAGAGTTAAGTGAATGGGAAAAGAGCATGAACTCCAACCCTTATGATCTACTTTTTTTTTTTTTTTTCTCAAAGAGAATAAGCCAGCACTATCTGTTGGAATTAGTTTAGGTTTTTCTACAAAATAAAATAGTGGAGGGAGATGGATGTCTTACTGATAATTCTAGTCAATTCTTTTTTGAATAGTTCTATCATGCTTTTACTGGGGCTGGTCTTTTGTACTTAGCAGTGTCAGTTATTGACAGCATTAGTATGACCTGCTGAGACTTTCACCCTTTTTCATCAATTAAAACTGGATCTGCTGCCTCTTAATCCATATTTACAGGTTTTGATGATTGGTGGGGTATTAAGTGAAATCTTCCAGAGAAGACCACGTTATAACTGTTGCCTGAGAAGCTCTTTTTGAGTTCCAAGCATGAGAAATGCACTAATTTTACTATCTCGGGGCAAAGCTCTATAGAAATAATGGGAAACTGCAAGTCATAGAATAACCCAAGGAAACCAGTGACTCAAAGCAAATCACACCACATATTGTAACTTTCATGGTATGCCTGTACTGTGTGTTACAAGCTTGAATCAAGTGTTAGAAACCACAGAGTCAGAACAGTCTTATTTTAGACTATAACCTTGAAGCAAATGGGCCCAAGGTAAATTAGGACAACATTTAAGAGTGCTTTGCTGGGGCCAGCCAGTTCAGCCAATGTCTCTGTTCAGAAGCTGGGGTGGGTGTATCAGAAAACTGTGTCCCCAGCTCCTGTGATATCTGGCCTTGCTCACCGGGACTCTCCAGCCAGGGTGTGGTGCATTCCGCTTCTGTCCCTGTGCAGCACCTCTGTCCTTTGTCTCTCCCTCCCTGCCCCTTGCAGCCATAGCAACAACCCATCCTTGTCCTTTGGGGACAGGTACAGTTGTCCTGCATCTGCTGAGAATCCTTGGGCCAGCTCTAGAGCCAGGCTGATTAGTGTGAGCACAGCACCGTGCTGGCACAGGCAGGCTGCTGCCGGGGGCACTGCTGAGCTGTGTGTTGGACCACAGACCCGTGTGCTCTCACAGAGCTAGAACCTGGACCCGTGGGGTGCTGCTGTATTGTGCTGTGATTCCTTATCGGGCACTGTGGTTGAGCTTTGGGTTAGTATAATTCCAGCCAAACTGCAGTCAAATAAATTAAGTTATCATAAAAACAACCCAACTGTCTGTTTGTTACTACATATTTATCTTCTGGTTGCTGTGCAATGCTCTGCTAACCTTGTTTATGTTAGATTTTGCCAATAAGACTTCGTCTAAGCTAACACTGAAGACTGGCCATACTGCTCCCGACCAGAATAGATTTAAAACCAGCTCATGTTGTGGGCTTGTGTTTCTTCTACACACCTGCAGAGCAGGGCAGTAGTCAGTAGCTAAAAAAAAAAAAAAAANAAAAAAAAAAAAAAAAAAAAAAAAAAGAAAAAGAAATTATGATGGATAGCAGCAATTATAAACCAATAATATACGGGAAACAGAAAAGATTGCAAAGAATTTCCTGCCATATGCATTTAGAAGGCATCTGGACTACATCTGGGAAAGCACACACTCGGGGAGCTGCGGCTCGCGGGAGGTGCAGGTCTGCGCTATCAAGAATGATGATAAAATGGTGCTATTCCTGTTTACTTCTCTGTGAGGGGAGGGAGGCGAGGAGCGCACAATAGGAAGCGTTTCTCCAAGCAGATGGAGTACAGTGCTGCATTAATTGCCTGAGAAGTAGCGGAGATCACCTTGTGAGCTGTTGGCTCACTTTATTGCTTAATCATATTCAAGATGATTGATAACGTTCCTTAAAGAGTAAGGTACTGGGATTGCCATTAGCGTAAGTGGTGACACGTAAATATGACCGACCTTAGCAGTTACATTGTGGCTTAGTGGCCATAGGGACAAGCTGATGTGTAGGAATTCATATTGCTAATGAGTCATTAAAAGCGAGGAGGACTGGAGCCCATCTGAAAGGTGTGCCTGCTGTGTCACCAGAGGAGAGTGATTTCTGAAAAAAAAAAAAAAAACAAACCTGAAATATCCGTTGAGAAAATTGTGGAGAGAAGGAGAAAATGATTTCTTAAAGAGTATTTTCTAATGTGTGGAAAGTTTTTAGGTGATGCCTTTTTTTTTTTCTTTTTTTTCTCCCTGTCATTCCTCTGATGAAATTAAAACTTTTCTTTAAAGCTATAGAGCTGGTTTTTTTTCTTTTTTTTAAAGGCTAACTGAAAGGTTTGTTCAACTAGTCTCTTCAGTTTAGAAGCACATTCCCATAGACATTGAAACAACTCATAGTTGTCTGTGAGGTTTTTTCATTTATATTATTTATTATAGTAATAATAAACAAACCAGGGTTTCTAATTTTACTGAAATCAATTCAAACAAACTATTTTCCACTAGTGAGCTGTTAGTTTTTACCCTGGCCCACTTGTACTGTCTGTCAACAGAAGAAGCTCGAAAATCACTTTACACCAGACTACCAGTAAGATATTCAAAAGCTTCAGTGCATCTGTCTTCTGGAGGGTCATTGAAGGTGCTTCTCTTGCAGCCTTTAAAATTCCAACCTTCAGCTAATAAATTTGACTTCATGAGTGCACCAGGGGGCACAACGATGACTTTGCTTGTATCTTTTAGACAGGCCCTAGGCTGGTTCTTTGTTTCATCAAAGCTTACATGTTCTGGAAGTTACTGTAAAATATATTTCTGTTTGATCTTCCAAGGCTTGCAATTAGTCTCATATTTTCTTTTCTGCACAAAGACTGATGCAGACAAAAAAGAGAATGCTTGTTTGAAAGCAAATCTTTTTTACTGGAGATGAGCAATAATTTGATGGATGTGTTACATGATGGATTATTCTGGAGCTTCAGACATACCTCGTGGGGGTCTAAAATGCATGTGTGAGATTGGGGGCAAAATGCTGTGTCCTGTAGTTAATCCATACTTGTCAAGAAATAACAGCACAGGTCAACTGCTGGATCCTTTAATGACCAAGGTGTTACATCAACACTAATTATATCCAGTCCTTCTGCTCTGTAAGTGCCCATCCCTGGAAGGAATTTAGAATAATTATGAAAGCAAGAATTATTTTGAAGCTGAAACAGAAAGACTTTCTACTATAACAGCAATGTTTTTCGTGGTCTCCCTCAGGAAAAAAAAATATTGTTGACATCTGAAACAATTCTTTCTTGCATGGCTTAGAAGACTAAGTTACCATTTTTTTCCCTGCTAAACTACCCTCTAAACACTAGTGGGTTTTAGTCCAGTTTGATACTGGATTGATACTACTTTGGAGCTGTAACCTGCCTGTGGGGTAGCAGGGTTCAAGTGGACTGGTAGATCTGCCTTATTACAAACCATTGTGGACTTAGGGAAAAGTTAATATGTTTAAAAGCTTTTATTTCCTTGCTTCTCTGTGTGTTGTTCCCTCCCATTTGGTAGAGTTTTTGCAGGATTCTGTAGCCAGTTCCTGCCAAGTCCTTGACTGCACCTGAATACGGGCCATGAAATTTAGGCTGTACTCACCTTCCCACCTCTGCAAATGGGACAAAAATATCTTACTTCTTTCCTACCCTTCTGTTGGGGGAAAGGGCTTGAAAATCCATCTGTAGTACCACAGGCATTAGAGGTGCCTGGAGATTTCTGTGAGGAGCACAGGCTGGTTGTTGTGGCTCTGCTCCCTGTTTCTGGAAGCTGGTGACTGCAGATGGTGTAGGTCTGTCTGGTCCATCCCAGTTCCCAGTGGACTTTCTGGAATACCTTGGCCATAAAACCAAAGGTGGCTGGTGATATCTGAACACAGAGCTCAAGGGTATGTCATGCCTGGGGACACTTTCCAAAGGGCCCAGAGAATCACACGAAAGAAAAGAATCATTGCTAAAATAAATGAAAATATTATCAACACAATGGAATTTGCACAGTTATCTAAAGAGCAAATGAATTCATTTCTTGCCCTTTCTTCAGGCTGATAATTCTTGTGTACTGAGGAGGTGGACAAATTTGCTTTCAGGTGAATTAAAACAATGAAAGAAATGATACTTGTTGATGTTTCATTATTTTCTTTCAAGGTTTTTCCAATTTTTTTTGTTGTTAACGTTTCCATTTTTTTTTTTTTTTTTTCATTTTCGGCCTGTGATCCCATTCTGGTGTCATTCAGCTAAACACAAAGGGAGGTGTGACTGATTAGTAAAGGCTTCTCCAATGTCTCAGTTTTTTCTGGATAAGTGCCATACGTTTCCATGGGCGAGACCTGACACAGACAGAGTAGGTAGATCAGGTGAGCTGAAAAACTGGAAATTCCTCATGGATGAGACTTGATTCATGTAGTTGTTTAGTCACTGGTTTACAGCAGCTTAACAAATATCAGTGACACTGAACTTGATTCAGGATTCAGACAGGTAAAAGTACTTTGAGGTTTCTGTAGCATTGTAAGAGTTAAAATTGGACTTTTTGAAGAATCCCATCTCTAATTCATCCAACTGATGCATGATGCACTCATGCAGCGTTTTGGGGAGTTTCTTATCCATCTGTAGACAATATTTAATGGAATTCTTTTGTGAGACTTGTGTGAAAAAGTAGACATTCAGTGAAAGTATCCAGAGAAGGAATATTCTTGAAGAATGTTTCTGATGGCAGTTTCTCTCTGCTTGTTTGATCTCGCATAAAAAAGTAATTTCATCACATATTGATAAGCCTATCTTGTTGGAAAGAAAGGAGCTGAAAAATATACTTTGATTCTAGAGTGAAGCTTGAGGGTGATGCATATAATTACTGTTCTTTAAAAAAGCTCTGAAAAAGAAGTAAGACTCTTCTATAACTGAGTTTCTTTTCTTCCCATCTCTTTCAAGCATGGGGGATTAAGGTGGCAAGATCCACAGACCCCAAATATGAGGCCACTGGATAAGAGGACTGCAAAAGCAAGTCAGTATCCTCTGTTGGCCTACAAGGATGAGTTTCTAAATGGTGCAGAAAGTCGAATTCAGTCTGGGCACTTTAAACAAACAAACAAAAAGTGTCAGAACATCCCTAGAGGAGATTCAGAAACTGATGTACAAATGAAATTGGAGTATGGGAAGTGGTCAGAGGCACTCACAATGGTTATTGACCATAGTCAATAAAAAAAAACAAACAGAAAACACTACAACAACAAAACAAACCTGGTGCAAAGTGATTAATTCTTGGAAGTGCAATTAGCAGATCTGCAGTATTACTTCAGGAGGCACAAGGGCTAACAATGTGTTTTCACCTTTTATTCTGTTTTGAAGAAAATGCTGTTTGGGGTTTTGTTTGTTTATTTGTTTTTAATCCCAAGCTGTGTGTGTTCTGTAAACACCTTTCCTGTTGCCCAGAGGGTTGCTGATAGTTCCACTGCTTGACCGTTTTGCAACCTGGTGGTTCTTCTTATTCGAGTGTGAGTTCTCAGTCACTTAATCACACCGAAATGGCTCAACCTTTGAACTCTGAGCTCCCAGCCCCCCAAAAAAGGTCAAAAGGAAAGAACAGAAATCAGCTCCGAGACGTCCAGAGCTATTACCTTGTTACATGAAACTGCACAAAGGAGAGCTGAGTGGAAGAAGCACTCGTACTTACTGCATGAGAAAGGTGTCAAGTGAAGAGAAGCAAAGCGTGGGAATGGACACATCCTCAGAACTGCTTGGGGTGCTCTTTCTTCCTGCAGTTTCTTTAGTTTTGTTTAATGATGTAATTTTTCTCATGTTCTAGTTTATAGCTATTGTAAAAGTTAACATCTACCTTTGCAAAAGTTTAATTAGAATTACAGCTTTGAACACACAGAGTTGATGAGATTCAACATTCAAATGATCTCCTGAAACGAGAGAGGCAAATAGCATAAACCAGAAAAGGAACATTGGAAAATTGGCAAGACACCCTCACTCAATTAATTCTCAGAACATAAAGAAAGGCAATAGGTAGTAAATCTTCCATGCTCTTCAGTCATTAATGTGGGCTCTCAGAGAAGGCTGTTACAGTTTGAACATCCTGTGTGACATTAAAAAATGAAATATTTTAGTGTGTTGTTTCAAAGGGCAGAGAGGTGTATAACAGCATCTGAGAATATTTAACATTTTGCATGATTTTGTATCTCTTTGAAGGTTCAAAGGTGAAAAAGTATAATTTTTTTCATCATATTTGTTCTTACTAAAAGTTAATTCTTGGTATATTTAGCCATCTTCCTGCAAGTGTTTCTGTGGAACACGGAGAATATGGAATGGGAATACAATGCCATCACACACAATGGCGTTTGCTTTGTTCTACAGCCTCAGGTAAATCCCATTTCCTTGTCACTGCTCTGGGCTTTAATTCTTCTTTCCCTGTCCCCACTACTGCCCTAGCTAAGCTGAGTAGGGGCTCTCACCTGGGATTTGTGTTTGTTAATACATTGATGCAGCAGAATGGGTTTCCCGTGACTTTGGGGAACTTTCATTCCCGTAATAACATCCCAGCTGCATTGATTTCCTCACCTCAAGTCAGTATTAGGAGGTTCTTAAGGCCCAATCTTCCACAAGAGATTACTGTCAACCCAGATGCAGCTGAACTTTGTTCTCCCTCAGATTTCACTCTTGCAATAAGACATGCATGTATATCCCTATTTTCTGAGTCAAACAGCCAAGTTTTGATGTTTAGATGGCCATATGTTTTTTTGTTACAAATGAATTTTACCGAAGTTTAAAGCGTCAAAACATGTCAAAACAATGATTCTTTTTTTCATGTTTTGGTTGGTTCTGCCTTTGTAACTGGCACTGCTGGAGTTGCAGACCTGTGTAATAATAAGTGATCTGCAGTCTGTATCTATGAACTATCAAATAAACCTTTCATGGTCAGGGGAAGATTGTTCAGTGCTACAATAGAAGTAGCTTGTTCCTCGGTGGTTCCATAGCTCCTGGCACAGTGTTGTGTTCCAGGCTGTTCAAACAGGGAGCCCTTTGTGGCACAGCAAACCCTTCAGGGGCTTTTAAAGCAATGTGTGCCTTTGATCTAGTTTTGTCTTCCCGCAGCTCTCTCTTGCAGCAGCTAATTTTTATTCATGTTGTCCCCAATTCCTCCTTCTTGCATGCTGGGGATGTGACTTGCCCTCCTCATTCTGCTCCCTGCTGGACAATTGGCCAGATCGATGTCACCCCCTGCTAGAACTGGCCTAGCAGGAAGCCTCGATGGCCACGTAGGATGGGGGACGGTGGAAACCCACCATCCTTTGGAAATGGCCATCAGTAGAAATACCCATTAGCAGAGCAAAAGAGCAGGGAACAAGCTGGTCCTTTTCAAGTCCCTCATAGCAGAGTCACTATAGCTGCACAGCTCATGAGGATTCTCAGATGTGACCTCATTCCTGAATCACTTCTGAATGACATTTGCTACTCCTTCTCCTCCATGCTGCTGTGGTATTTTTTCTGTCACAGTGTTGCTGTGACATTTTGGTGTTTTCATTAAGGGTGAAGGGCAATTTCTGCTACCATTGGCCATCCTGAGCTGTGTGACATGCTGTGAGGAGCCCAGCCCTAACCTAAGGAGTGTGGCTACTCCAATAAGCCAACGTAGCGATGTGTTTTCAGAGCAGGAAGGACACGAGACATTGCTGTACTGTATGTTTTAGACCTATTGCTGACTTCAACCTTCCATGACATTGATTTCCTATAGAGTATCTTTTTACATTGATGAACTAAAGTAGTGCTCTCTTGTGAAAGCCTGACCTTCTTGAAGCCTGGTAAAAACCTTCAGAGATCTCAGTGGATCCAGGCTTTCCCCCTGTGTTTCATTTGGAATTCTATTAGAATAAGCATTCCTAAAATGTGTATTTTGCAATCCTGTATTGTGCTGCTGGTATTCCAGTCCTGACAGTCCTCTCTGTTAGCACAAGAAACAGCATTTCAGAGATCTCAGCTGGGATTCATGGGCTCTGCAGGATGACACCAGCCACACCTTCAGCAGCACAGCAGACTGGAGCTGTTATGCATTTTTAAAAGAATGTGTAAACAGAACCAGCGGGTAGCTGTGCAGTGTTTTTTGTGGTCTGTCATGAAATCATAAAGAGCTCTACTGCTTTGCCCTGACCCTCCAAAAGCCTCAGAGCCTGGGCCAAGAAGCTGTCTAAGGCTATAGTTAATGTGGTAACATAAGGGTTTAAAACAAAACAAAGCCAAAGATACAATCAGTGGAGAATGCACAGTGTGTGTAGTGGCTTCCAATCATGAGATCAGAAGGGCCTGATGTCCCAGTCTTTTAAAAAACTTCAGCAACAGCACATCCTTCAAGCAGGTTTTGCCCTGCAACTAACAAGAGATATCTCAGATTTTATACCTTTAAGACTACTCCTTTCTTCAAAAACACTGGTAAAATTATGTTGGCTTCTAAAATAACTCACTAAAGCAAAACTTGCACTGTTCTGTTTTCTTTTGGGACTCTGGTTTTGATTGTTTTTCCCTGAAGCCAAAATGTTCAGTGGAGAAGCTGCCAGCTGTTTGATTTAGCCTAAATCCCCTCAATTCTTCTGCACGAGTGTCATTGCTGTGCAGGGTTCTCTCTCTGCTTATTGTTCTTGCAAGTTGTGGATGAAATTGCTACCTCAGAGCTCATGGCAGTCTCTTCAGGAGGCGTCCTCCTGAAGTAGTGGTTGCAAGCTCCTTTTTTCCAGAACACATTTGAATATGGACATGGTTCAGGAAGTCATCTAAGTGCTTTATGGGCCAGCAGAGACTCTGTACATTGTATTTGATGGGAAGCCTGTGCTTTTTGTTCAGCTGAAGTGTGCACCAGTCTGCTTCCCCACTTCAGGTTCTGCTGCATTTTATTTCATTTTGTTGCAAAGTCAAAGGGGTTTTGTTCTCTTGTTCAGCTTTGCTTTTGGTGGGGGGGGAAAAAAAAAAGAAAAAGGAAAGAAATGTGAACATCTGTGTGGAAATTACATGTAAGGCCACTCTGCAGAAGGTGTTTGGTTTGTTAAGAAACATATGGCTTCAGCACAGTCATCTGTTATGGCAGGCTCTTAGTGAGTGACCAATGTGTGAACACTTCTGCTGTTCACTTCTGCCCACTCTCACACCTTCTCTATCTCAACTGAAGGAGAAATTTTTGTGTTTGTTTGCAAGCATTCAGATTGTTTTTGTGATTATACACTAGAGAATAATCTAGCACATACAAAGCATTAAAAGCCTCATAGAATTGTTTGGGTTGGAAGGGACCTTTAGGAGCCATCTAGGCCAACTCCCCTGAATGAGAAGGGCCATCTTCAGCTAGGTCAGGTTGCTCAGAGCCTCATCCAGCCTGACCTTGAACGTTTCCAGAATGAAGTATCTAGCACCTCTCTCGATAACCTGTAAAAAGCCTTGTAAAAATGACCTTCCTTATCTCTAGTCTGAATTTACCCTCTTTTAGTTTAAAACCATTTCCTCTTGTCCTATTGCAACAGGGCCTGCTAAAGAGCCTTTCTCCATCTTTATTATAAACCCCCTTTAATGATCGAAAGTCTGCTATAAGGTCTCCTCAGAGCCTTCTCCTCTTCAGGCTGAACAATCCCATGTCTCTCAGCCTGGAGAGGTGCTCCAGCCCTCTGATCATTTTTGTGGCCCTCATGTCTCTCCTGTGTTGAGGACCCCAGAGCTGGATGTTTATTGCAGGTGGGGGTCTCGTGAGGGCAGAGGAGAGGGCAAGAATCACCTCCCTCATGCTGCTGGCCAGCTTCTAGGCAGTGAAGTTTGGAATCTATTACAGGAGAAGCAGTGCTGCTGGGATAGCTCAGGATCCAAACTGCATTTTTAGGAATGGAGAATAAGGGCCCAGAAGCTCATTGTGGGGTAGAAAGGACGAGTGCTCAATGTTTAGGTTTCCTGAAAAATGGAGCTTAGTTAGGTGAAATCTGCCACGACATGGAAACCCTGGATTTGGACTATCAGTATTTTGAGCTGTAAAAGATTATTGTTCAATTCACTCCACTCCTTTCCCACCTCATTCTCTCCTCCTGCATTGCTCTGATAGTACACTGGGACACCTGCAAACACACTGCGGTAACGCACTCCTAGTGGAGGGGCTACAGGCTCAGGTCCATTGTGGTTTTTCATTGGACTTACCCTGTTGTTGCTCCTTATTTAAATTCCTAGATAAACTCACACTCTTTTGCCAAGTTGGCTGCCTTGGAGGAAGTGCAGCCAGGAGACACACTGAGAACACAATATTGAGAAGTGTTTCACAGTGCTGGGTGAGGACCAGAGAGCAAGTGTTGACTCTGATCTCCTATGCTGGTCTGAGATGCAGGTGACTTAATTCACCTTCCTTGAGTCATCCTGGTTTACATTCCCACTACAATCAGGGAATCAGAATGAAGCTGGAGTGCTTTGTCCTTCTCAGTGGGAGTCTGAGCCAGGATCATTCTGGTGGCAATGACTTCATGTGCTGTGTCAGCGGCTCTCGCTGCTTTGATGATGCATTCCACACTCTGTCTTCTGCCTTTGTCAGGTGATGCAGGATTTTTCAGCCACTTACTGGATTAAAATGTACAGGGCTTATGTATGTTGTGTGCTTTCGTCATTGTTGGTTTTGTTTTGATTTTTTTTTTAACCTTTAGGCACAAGAGTGATTCAAACAGAGTACCCCATATCTGCAGTGTAGAGCTGGGACTGCCTGAACAGTAAAGGCTTGATTCTGAATTCACTGAAGAGGGCTGCCTCTAGAGACATTGAATCACCAGTCAGCAGTGCCTTGATCTCTACAAGGAAGAAACTCTGGGTTCCAGCAGTTGGAATTACTAAAACAGCACTTCCAGAAACCTTTAGTACCCACAGCAGCTCCAACACTGCACAAGGGAGCCCTTTTATCTGAACAATCTGGTAGCAAAACATCCAAACAGCTTTTAGAAGTGTCCCCTCATCTTTGGGGCAGATTGTGAAACCACAATTGAATGCCCAGACTCAAATTTTATTTAACGTAAGTCTGGTGCTTGTCTCAAACCATGGCCACATTCCATGACTGGGATGCACCTGGGTCAGTGCAGGATTCCCAGCACCCCTTCCAGAAGGATACCAGGACTGCAGTCATGCCCTCTTGTACAGAGGTTGAAGGGTGTAAGATACCTTCTTTGCTCTATCCAATCTTGTGTTCTGAGTGTATGGAAAGAAATAGATCCCAGCATTTGTGCTCAGTTAAAATTTAGATGGTTTTATTCTCCCTGTTCCCACCTCCTAAAAATATTATGATTAGCACTGATTTTTATTTATTCACCAGGTATGCCAGACATAGTAATTTCTGATATCTCTGGACATGCCTTGATTTCTCTCATGTTGTCCCGTAAATTGACTTGGGATGCTTCTCACAGGACATTGTCTACCAAGAATCCCTCATTAAGTTTTATATGCTCCACGCTACTTGTCAGTGGACAGGTGTGAAGATTTGACTGTGAACCAGGGATTTTCAGAAGGTGCTTTGCTGTTGCTGATAATGTTGACAGTGGTAGAAGACAAACCCAGAAGTTGCAGTTGTATTTATAAGCCTATGTAGCAGAGTATTCTGGTCCCAGCTACAAAATTACTGAATATTTTCTAGCTTATTTGAAAGAAGTACAATACAAGGAAGTAAAAAAATCAATGTAAGTGTGTCTGCAACAGAACTTATGTAAGGTATGACTGTGCCCTTAAGCACAGCCTCCATATATTCTGATTTTTTAACATGAATACTGAAATAGAGAAAATGTATTGTCATTTTTAGAAGATTATTGACATTGCACTATTTCTGCCAAATTTCAGCTTGGCATGGTGCTGTTGTTAAACTTGGAAGAAGACAGGAGACAAACTTTTATCTCTTGCCCTCTGTCCATGTTTCTTTTTATCCCTTTCCCTTTTATTGTTAATTTTTTAAAAATTTTTAAATTTTTTTTTCCAGATTGAGAGCTTGGTAGATTGGAATCTGACCAGATTTTCAAAATGAATATTTGAGAATACTTAGGGTTAAATTCTACCTTCTGCTCCTGTGCTATGGTATCATAGAGTGGTTTGGCTTGGAAGAGGGCCTTGAAGATCATGTAGTTCCAATCCCCAGACAACTTAGATTTTTAAAGGGTGAGAACATGTTTTTTTGGCAGCACTGCATCTGCTCAAAATGCAGGGAGAGTGGTAAAATGAACACATCTTTATTTCTACAGATGAAGGAATTCTGTTCCAAAATCGAATTTTCCACACTTATTGATTTCCTATGTATAAAATGTCTATGTAAATGTGCATATATGCAAAATATTTTCCAGCTACATTTATTTGTCCTATCAAGATGATTTTTTTATTTATTTGTATATTTGATAGTTTGAAGTATGAGTGAGCTTCCTCAATGAACTCAATAAACCCAGGATTTCCCTTGAGTTCCATAAACTTGAAGGAATAAATGGCTAAATTCTAGAAATTAAACACCTTGAAAATACACATATCTCTGACTGGATCTGAGACTCCTCAGCAAATGCATGAACACAAAGCAAATCCCCAATGCATTAAAAAATACCAGATAATAAAATTATTAATTAAAGTTATATAGTTCACATTTAAAGTGAATAGTGAGAGGCAAAGCACTACCCAGCCTATTTTGTCCGATTGGTTGTTAACTCTGTGAATTGTGTGAGACGGGGCAGAACGTTTCTGGCTCTCCCTCCCTTCAGAGTCCCTGTGTCTCTCCTGCTCCTGTCCATGCTGCCTCTGCCACTGCATTCCTGCTGTGCTGCTTTCACTGCCTTGGAACTGATGATCTAAAAACATGAGGCTCTTGATTTTAGTGAAGTAGGATCAGGCAAGTAGTCCTCCAAGTGGGACATCTCCCAGCAATGTCTCCATGCAGATACTGAAGCCCAGCATCTTAGATGTGTACGGTTTTCTCCCCTGCTGGAAGATGCCTGCATCTGTGTGTCCAACCAGCTGATATAAACTTAGAGGAAAACTCCTTGCGGTTTGGAAGACCAGGAGAGTCTTAAATTTAGTTTTGCTGCCAAGTTCAGTGTTGAATACTTTGCACTTGGAACAAGCAGGCACTCACTTGTGGGAAGAGCTTGCATGCATCTGTTACCACTGTGCTCCCTTTACCAGGCTTCTGGACACAAATGCAGTGTCTGAGGCCACAGCTGTTGGCTCCTGGTACTCAGATATGTTTTGCTGATAGATGTGCAGTCTACTCCTGAAGCAGTAGCAGTAGTAGCAGCAGTAGTAAGTGTTTGGTGCAGATGCTTGGCTGATGTTTGCACGCAGCATTCTGTTCAGGTGTGGGAGTCTGCAGGCGAGCCCCAGTGCTGCTGTACCTGGCTCAGGCAGCTGGATCCCAAGGGTTGCCCTGGAATAAACTGGCATTCCCAAAGCATGAAAGGGTTGTTAACACAAGCAAGAGTGTGGGCAAAACAGCTCCTGTCAACTGCAGGGCTGATGAAACTTGATTTTCTCACGATTTATGTCCTGCACTGGGGTAAAGTAGCTGATATGTAATAGCAGGCTAAGATCCGTTTTTTCTCCCTAGAATACTAAATCTCTCTCTCCTCATTCCAGCTGATTTTGGTGTATTTTTAAGAAATTAATGTTATTTGGAATCCAGCCTTTTCTGGTAAGTTCAGCACTACAAGTGGAGAGGCAGGTAGACAAGTATGTCTAGAATATGATCATAAAAGCCTCAGGTTTGTGGGGTTTTTTTGTTTGTTTGTTTGTTTTGTTTGGTTTGGGTTTTGTTTGTTTGTTTGTTTTGTTTGTTTTTTTTTAGTTTCTGGGAAATCACATTAAGAATCATTCGTGCTTTGAATGAACCAGAGCTGTTTGATACAAGAAAATTTACAGTGGGATCTGCCTTGGATGTGATTATGAATGAACATTCCAGGAGAAGGTAGAAATGTATAAACTCTGACTGGAGAAGGGAAAGAGCCCCATATATTACTGACTGCAGCTGTCAGTTCCACAGTCAGTAATTTTAACTCATGGTTGTATATTATGTTATTATAAGGAGCACAATTACATGGAAGGTGATTTGAGATTAAACTTGCTTTTTTTTGAATTGCCTGCAGTAAGGTGTAATGTAGGGCACTTTCTGCAGTGTAAATGGATGCTTGCTCCTGGGTTTGGTTTATGTTTTTGCACTGTACTGAACTGTGGCAGGCAGTTTAAGGATATTGCATTTCTGGAAGTAGCTTAGAAGTACATTTTCAAGTATACTTTTCTACCCTTGTCTTCCTCCTGTCTATTTAGACTTGGGAAAATATGTATCCATGTGGATAAAAACCTTTTTTGTGTCATTTGCAGCAAATGAAAATCTGATTTTGCTTATAAAATCTTTTTCAAGGCAGAAAATTCCTTCAAGTGAACAAACTGTTCATGGCAGACCCCAAAGGCATTATGCTACCTTGGCATTGAAGCTCTAAAATGACCAAATCTTTTGTTTTGAGAGTGTTGTTTGTTTTCTCCCCATCATCCAAACAAAAAGTAATAATGAAAGATTGAAGTGGTCAGTTTGCTTTGTGTGTGTGTGCATTCAAACATTGCTTAGTGTGTTTCTGAAATTCCCACCCAAACAGCAAAATAAAATTACTAATATTAACCAATATTAACAATACTAATATTAACAAGTCAATGCAGTTCTATCCTTGTCATATGGTTTTCTTTTTTTTTCCTGTGGTGATTTCCTGGATACTTTGTGTTGTTTAAAGAAGGTTTCTGCAATAGTAGCAGTAAGTGAGTATTTCACTCTGTTAGTGTTTGCTTTAGGCTGCGTGCTGACCTTGCTTCCTGTGAGTGATGATCTTATTCATGGGGTTGTAATTTCAGTCTAATCCTAACATGATGCCTGAATTGCACTTCTTTGGTTAAAAAAATGCTCTCCCCTTCTCCCACCTGATTGTTTTTTTACTTGCATCTTTTAATTTTCAATTAGGAATTCTGTAGTGTATAAGGACCTGGACTAAAGCCATTTTAAAGCCATTGAAAACCTTTTCATTGACTGCAATAGGCTTTGGATCTGACAGTAAATGCTTTAAAAAATACTTATTAATAGGTTGTATGTATAGCACAGCTATCTAACACAGTAAAACCAATAGCCATCTGGTCCAAATGAGACCAAAATCTGCTTTGCTAACCAAAGGGAAGCTCAGTTGGTTGCAGGAAATATTTTTGCTGTTGTGGTATATCCTCAAAAAGAGAAAGCTTTTCCCGTTAATATCAATGTACATATCGAAACATATTGGCAGTTTAATTACCTTGGCACAACAGAACCTTTATCCACAAATGCCCATCACAGGAATCTACGTATTGAAAAGAGACACTTGTGCCTGCATCAAACCATCTGCTGTAATACATTGGTGGGTAACGCTTAAATTACTGCCTGTCACCAGATGAATCCACTTGAAAATCAAATGGTAAATTACAATAATAGGTTAAGCTGTTTAGGGCAAAGATACGTTAATCTACAACATGATGGAACCTTTTATTTGTAGGTTTTGTGAAAGAAGGAATGTATAGGAGATAAAGATTTTAGAGAATCCCCCTGGTTCGTGGTTCTTCAGCTGTCCCTGACTGTTATCCTGCTCTGGGCTCACTAGATGGCAGAACAAGATAACCTTGCTCAGGCATTGCGGGAACACAGGATTTCTAGGGACTGAAACAAAAAACCTGGAGTTACAGTGAAATTGGTCAATTTGCAGTAAAAGGAATAAGAAACTGAACGAGAGACAGAAAGTTTGTTTCCCCTTGATAAAAAAAAAAATTAAAAAATTAACAAATTTAGATCCTTAAATTGACATTCCAACAAGTATAATACAATAATGGCTAAATTGCACATGCGGGTGTGGAAAAGTGGAGTCTTTATTTCTGAGAGACAATGGAGCACATTATAAGGCAAATAGCTTGACAGTAATTTCTCCCTGTCTGTTTTTAGTGAAGACCCATGTGTTTGAATAAGAACTTTCTCCATTGTCTCTAGCAGCTTCTCTTTCAAATAAGTCACTGTATTCATTACCTTAAAGCTCTGTTGCTAGAAAATGGATCATGAGAAAGAGAGATGGAAATGGCCCTTGGGGTCATATTTTTATCTCAGCAACACTAGTGTTAATATGAAGTAAGTGTGAGCAGAATCTACCCCATTGTGTAATACAGTTATTTCCCTTGTCAATAGAAGATTTTTCCTGTAGTGAATTTTCAAGCCATTTGTCTAGCATAGCTTAAATGTCACCAAACAACTCATTTTCTGGCACTTCCTCTGGAATAGTCGTCTGCACACAAAGAAAATGTCTGTGACATCTGTGGCTTCACTCCAGGAGCAAGTACTAGTGAAATGTGCTTTCCACAAACCATGTTTTTTCCTTTCAATCTATGAACACACCATTGCATCAATATTCTACTGTTCACCTTGTTATCAGAACTGCAGAAAGGATCACAACTGTCTGAACAACAAGGAGCTTAACTGGATCAGTATTGCAAAACATACCAGAGCACACAGCTCAACTCAGATCATGATAGTAGACTGTGTCTTTGACTTTTGAAATGGGAAAATTTACTACTTCACAAGATTTTCACAGAAATCATAGAATTTCAGAATGGTTTGGGTTGGAAGGGACCTTAAAGATCATGCCGTTCCAACCCACTGCCAGGGACAGGGATGCCTCCCATTAGGTCACATTGCTAAAAGCACCATCCAACCTGGCCTTGAAGACTGTCAAGCATGGGGCGTCCACAGCTTCTCTGGGCAGTCTGTTCCAATGCCTCACCACCCTCACAGTGAAGAATTTCTTCCTTATATATAATCGAAACCAATTGTCTTTCAGGTTAAAGCCATTCCCTCTTGTCCATTCACTACATGCCCTTGGCAAAAGTCGCCCTCCATCTCTCTTGTAGAAAACTTTGAGTATTGGAAGCTGCTCTAAGGCCTTCCCAGAACAATCTCCTCCAGACTGACTGACCCAAACTCACTCAGTGTGTCTCCAGAGCAAAGGTGCTCCAGCCCAGTGTTCATTGTCATGGCCTCCTCTGGACTTACTTCAACAGGCCCACTAGCTTCTTGTGTTGGGGGTCCCAGAACTGGACACAGAACTCCTGCTGAGGTCTTGTGAGACCAGAGGGGCATAATCCCCTTCCTCACCTGCTGGCCACACTCCTTGTGACTCAGCCCAAGATGGACTTGGCTTTCTCAGCTACAGTCCACATTGCTGAGTCATGTTGAACTTCTTGTCAATCAACACTCCCAAGTTCTTCTCCCCAGGCCTGCTGTCAATCCATTCTCTGCCCAGCCCAAACTGGTGTTTGGGATTGCCCCAACCTACGTGTAGGACCTTGCACTTGGCCTTGCTGAACTTCAGGAGGTTCCCACAGGCACACCTCTGAAGCCTGCCAAGGAACTTCAGGATAGAGTAAGTTTTATTCTGCACTCTTAACAAAACCATGATCTCTTGCAGTCCAATATGATCCAAGAAACAAAAGTGGGTAGAAAATCAGAGAGTATTTTATCTCAAAGAAAGTCTTAAAGTAGTACAACTGAGATAGGAAGAACACCAGTTAAACAGCAAGATATGAAGCTGTACCCGTCAAACTGCTTTTATGTACTGTGAAATTCTTGGGCCAATAACCTACAGCCAGGACCTCTTGTGTTCCTGGAATATCTGTAAATAAGGTGACATTTGTGAAGCTACATAGGGGATTTGAATTCTTGATTCCTGCAAAAACAAAAGGGAAATCAGGTATCACCATTCCTTACTAAATAGTTTTAAAAGTTGCCTGTGAATGTTGAGTGTCACGTTATTTCTGAATGTTTCTATTCCAGTTGGAAGTGTGAGGTGTCTAGTTCAGGTCTGTTTATTTTCAGGTAAACAGTTTGAAAAGAAAGGAAGAAAAACCCCACAGTTTCCAAGTATGCTTTATCAACATATAGCTATAAAATACTGTTTTGTTTGGGAAAATCTTTGTCTTCAAATACTAATACTACCACATCGTTTGCAAGGGAAAAGCGGGAGATTTGCATGTAAATTGCTATTTTTCATAATTAGTCAATTCTTCTGGGCCATACGCAGACTAAGATTTAGACCATATGTAGGAAAGTAAGCAGTTTAAAGAAAAAGATTCTGCATTCTGAAAGGACATGCTGATGTTAAAATAACAATATTAAATATTAAATATTGTTGGAGATATTTCCCTCTAAATTGGTTTATACCTGTTCTAATATTTCAACCTGTTTGGTTGGAATCCCTGAAAGACCAAGTAACCAGCAGCATTGCTCTGAGCACTGACAAATGTATCTTCATTCTCTTCCAGATAAAATAGCCTTTTCTATTCTAGTAATTCATGGTTTTCCTCATCCGTTCTAGTAATTCATGGATGTTCTCCATCCATGGATGGATCCATGGATCCATGGATGGATCCAGTTTTGCAATGGTAAAGAATTACATTCAGTAATTCAGCTTCTGGTTAAATGTTCTTAATACCCTGTAAACCTGTTAGCATTGATGCAGATCTGTTTAATGGGTTGTAACCTCTGGGTAGATTTTTCTGTTTACTCAACTTCAGTGTTAGGAAACTCAGGTTTTTCATCAGTTTAGGAAAATGTGATTGAGTGGAGCTGAATGACATCCTGGGGTAAAGACAAACCACTCAAGACACAACACACACCCACCCAGGGTGACCAAGGTTGTGGCAGGAAATTTCTCAACATTTCTGGGGAGCCATCATTAAAATTTTTATTTGACTATCAAATACATGTAGAAAACACGGTAAGAGTCATAAATGCACCAGAATAGTCCATCTCTGTGAGTCAAAAAATCGTTTTGTTAGTAATTTGAGAGAATTTGATGAGGCAAGGACAACCCAGCCCTGAGTTCAGTCGCGTAGCTTCTTGTTGGGGTGGCAAGAGCTGGAAGTCTTCCTGGAAATCTGTTGTGTTGAGTGAACTAACGGATGTTGAGGTCTCAGCATACCTCCTCTCCTGTGAAGAAAGGGAGTGTAAAATTGGTCATCATCACAAGGAGGAGACCTGTAGAAGAGCTGAAGCAGAAAAAAAGAACTCCAGAACACTTCTGAAGTGAAAACTTTTCACTTTCCATTTGAATTTCAAATACCAACATTGTACTTAAGCCACAGGCTTCATGGCCCAAGAGAAGTGTGTCACAGAGTTTCTCATCTACATGTACTTCATGTTTATTTATGGTCAAGTGGCTCAGTGGAATCAGAATTTGAGGTCAGAATATTAACCTTTTACGAGTAGTTATTATTTCTAAATCACCAGTTGCTTCTATTCCTCTTGTGTTTTGCATATCTGAAAGCTGTTCTGGTAACTTCATCTTCAATGGGACACTGCTGTACCATTTCTAACACCATTTCTTAACACTCCTTCCTTCAATTTATGAGGAATTATATGGTATCTATACTGTCATCCTCTTCTTTCAGTATTTTCATGACTGTTTAGGGTATATGAATTAATGCAAATTTCAGAATGACATATATTAGTGCTTAGGAGTAGGTGTATTTCAGCATCTTATTCCATTTATTCCACATATCCATATATGTAACTTCAAGGACAATGGGCAATTTGTAACAGAATTACCAGAAGACAGTCAGAACTTCTGGAAATAGCTCCAGTGCTGTGGAGGGAATGATTTTGCTGTGTGATAAGTGACAGGAGCTACAGGAGAAGTGGGGCTTTGTTACTCTGTTACAAAATGTGCCATTGTGTGAGACGGTCTGTTAGATTACGGTGATATTCAGAAGTAGTTTATTCTGTCCATAGACCTACAAATGTTTCAGCTTCATCAGGGGTGGCCTTTTGTCATCCAGGGGAGTTCAGATTTCATTCCACAAATGTAGTAGTGGGCTTCATTGGTTTGGCCACAATGAAGGCCTGGTCTCTGATATGGCACAGCAGCTCTGAAGGTAATGGAATAAAAATTATGAAATGTTGATAGTAAATTGTGTTGTAATTACCAACAAGTAAAAGCTTTAAAACTTTATTTATTTGAAAATTTCTAAGCAGTTCAATTAATTATTTTAATTTGATGAATTAGTTGTTTTGTGATAATAAAGCAAGCAAGGAGACACCTAGTTAATAGCTATTGTTTTTACTGCTAAGAATGTACGTGGATTTCAATGTTCTTGGGAACATCTGCTCTGACCTGAGAACCTGCTGCACTTTTAGTCAGGCTCTCACTGTTCCAATTGCCCAGTGCATTGAAATGCAAACTCATGCATACAGTGAAAAACAGGGAATTGAAGATAAATTAAGAAAATGAACAACAAAAATAAATTTTTGGAGGAGTTTTAGTATCTTTCTTTTGTTAAGTTCTTCCTGCTGCCATATCTGGCAGGGTCTTTGAATGACAGGACTAATCTGGTTACAATTTTGCCCTAGGACTCTAGGAAGAGTCTTAAGATCTATGGGATTGCAGTTACTTTTGAAGCTTCCACACCTTTTCTATATTTGGTTTTAATTAGCAGATTCTAAGAATATTCTAGGGCATAGACAGCTCAATCACACCAGTTCTATTTCATTAAGAAGTCAGTCTCAAAAACCCCTAGCAAACTGAAGTAAACAAGATACAGAATATGAACAAAAACCCCAGTTCAGAGTCCTTAAAGATAGAGGATTGAAAATCTTAGTCCTTTTCACTTGCTGTATTTATCCAGCTTATTTCTTAACAGAACTTGCAGCCTGCCCTAGAGACTAACACAAAGTTAGCTCTGCTAGGGTGTATTTGGTAACGTGATCAAGCAGGAACATGAAATATCTGGCTCCAGCTCCCCCTTGCTATGAGGAAGTCACTTTACCTCATTTTCTCCATTTGTAAAATGGTGATAATGGCTGTGATGTCCTTTGTAAACATTTTAGTTATGACAAGTCCTTTATAAGAATCAAATATTATTGTATTATTTGTAGGATGGAGCTCCATCCAACTGTATCTATGCTTTTTGAGAGGTTAAGAGACATACTATATGAATGTGGGCACAGAGAAAATCCTGAACCTCCCTCAAACTTTTCTCATATGATTTTGTAATTTGATGGGGAAAAAACCCCCATAAAAGCAAACAAACAAATGAACAAACAAACAATTAAACCTCAACAGTAAAAAGAGCCCAAGTAAGAGAGGAAATCTGGTATCTGCAGGCAGCTGGCCACCTGGGGCTTACAGCCTCTGATTCCCTTGCTCTGGAATCCACTGCCTTACTTTTCTGCCTTAAAATTCCAAAAGGTCACAATCCATCACGGATGTCCAAGACCTCTTCTACTTGAAGTCATATAAAAGAAAGAATACAAGGTGCTGAAATGGCTTTCTTCATCAGGGTGTACATTGCAGTTGTTCACAGCTTGGTGAGAGATTTGCTGTTTCCTCACCAGGGAACTTTCCCAGTCTAAGGCTGCCTTAGACACAGTCAGAGTGGGACATGACTATTTCCACCTTTGAAAACCCTTCAGCAGTTTCCGATTCCCTTTTTGTTTGCTCTCCAGGAGGTCACACGGTTGGAAAGAGAGGAAAAGAGTTTGTCTCACAGCTCTATTTAGACCTAAGCCTGGTTAGTAGAAACAGCATTCCTCACAGTTGCAGGATAATGTAACATCATAAATAGAGCTATCAAGAATGTCAGGCAGCCTTTGTGGTTGTCAGAGCAGTGATGTTAAAAGAAAAGGTGTTTTTTTTTTTTTCTTTTTTTTTTTCCTAAATAGCTTTCCTCAAACTGTCAGGAGAGCACCTGGTGAAATGAAGCTTTGCTTTTGCTGGGTAGCTTTTGTTCTTAGAGATGGTTTAAGTAATAAATATGATGAAATAATTACATAGAAAAATAACAACTTCATTTCCATCAGAACACTAAGGGGTGGTTGTGATTCTTCAAAATGTCTTGAATACTTGAGAAAATAATTACAGCTATGATACAGCTGAAATGTCCCTTGCAGTATTCCAGTATCTATGGGTAGTAAAGGCTGTGTAGTACCTGAAAAAAGCAAAGGGAGTGAAGGTTAGATGCTCATTTTAATTACTCTGGAAATGGTTGATTGGAAATGAATCACCTCTCCTCTCATTAGCATTCAGCAGCACAACCGCTGGATAAAAAGGAAACAAACACTTGGCATTGCAAGCAGAGGTTAAAAACCAGAGGGCTGGTTTCTCTCTTCATGTAAATCAGGGTGGTTTTACGTGGAATTCACTAGAGCTTGGAATGATTTATGCCTGCTGAGAACCTGGCCTTAAGGAACCAGCTGGAACAAAAGTTAATTCTTAAGAGGGCTGTGAGGTGTCCCTGGAATCTCTGCAAAAGCAAGCCGTGTGTTTCTGTCTGCCAGGGGCCTGCCCACATCTGCGTCTGATTTTTCAGTAAATAGATTATTTGATGTTTTCTACAAAAGTGCAAGAAGAGGACCATAAGACCCTTACATTATTTGCTTTACTGGCCTTACTGTTAAATCCTCAATCCTAACCCCGGAGATGCTTGTGCTTAATTCTCCCCACAGGTGGTGGTTGTGGCTAAAGAAGCAGCAAGGGTAGAAACCAGGTGCTTAGTATTATCACTAACTACAGCTAGTTTGTGCTTTATTATCTCTAACTGCAGGTGTTACATCTTATGAGAATGATTCTCACCCACTCCACCCTTTAATGCTACCTCCTTCCCTTTGGCTGGAGGATGTCAGAGGAGCACAGTGGGGAATTTTAGAAGGTGCTGGAGTTGCTGTAATACCTCAGGAATCAAAGTACAAAAAATATTAGAATGATATGTTTTTCTTTGATGCAGTTATCAGCTGGTAGAGCGCGTTCCCGGCACTTGGTACTTCTTTGAGTAACAATAAATGAACCTCTCACTATGACCTGCTACTCTCAGGCATAGTTGAGTGTTCCTGAGGCAGAGGCGAGAGAAATCGCAATTCTTTCTTTTTTTTTTTTTNTGCCATTTTTTTTTTTTTTTTTTTTTTTTTTTTTTTTTTTTTAATATTGTTTAGTCGTGTTTCTGTGTTTTCTCAAACAGACTTGGCAGTGAAGTCCCCTGGAAGCGCGTGTGGGTGACTTGGAGTAGTTTTCTTGTTCTATTGCAACCATCCTCAATAGGCTAAAGACTAAGAACGTTTGTGGATAGGGTGCACCACAGGATGCTGCTCGTGGCATAAGTCTGGATTACAGCGTAAAAGGTTGTAGTGGAGAACACAGAAGTGTGGCAGGCCACATCACTGTCACAGGAGAACTGTCTCTGCAAGATTTATGGTTGTCAAGGTTTTTGATAGCAAAGCATAGAATGCTTACCTTACTAGAGTAAGACAGTGAATTGTTATGAATGTTTTTCAGGCTGAGGGGAGAGGTGTAATATATGTGTAATTTTCTGGAGGAACTTTTTTTTTTTTTTTT
>VXAU01000760.1:812560-872234 GCA_013399695.1 Formicarius rufipectus
TGACTAAGAGAAGAGAGACTGTTCTACTCTCTGTTAGCTTTGAAAGGTCAGGAGTTCACGCCCTCAGGGCTCAAATACTTAGAGGACCAACCTCTGAAAAGGGCAGTAGCCCACAAGCTGGAGAGTTACAAGATAAGTGAATGCAGTTTGGTGCCTTGCATAGTAAATAGCTAATGGAGAAACCAAATGCTTTTTATGGGTCATTCTTGTTTTCCCTACAGGTAAGAAGAGACCTTTGTTTGCTGTCCTGATGCCACAAAGTCATTAATTTCTTTCTTTAAAAGATGCACATAGTACAGCTGTTCTTTCTTTCCATTATGGTTAAATAATGAGTATCAGAGGGAATCTCAGTCCGGTCACTTTGTAATCATGTGTCACTTATAATTGCATTACAAGTAAGTTGTGAAGAACCTAATCTATTTTTTTTTTTGTGTGTGTTTTTTGTTGTTGGTTTGGGTTTTTTTGTAGAGCCATTTACAACTGTCATTAAAAACGCAAAGGTACAAAGCAAAATATTGTAATTTTCCTGATATGTGGAAAGCTAGAAACACTTCACAATGTAAGTCACTTTGAACTGACTCAGTATTTGTTGCACATGGATTTTGCTGAGCTTGTCAAACAATGTTTGAAATGACGTTTAAAACTTTAATGGTGAAGCAGCTGGAAATTGCTAGGCAACATAGTAGTTTTGTACCTATAGTGTCACATCACTTTAATGGCTTTTTCTGTCAAAAATACCTTTTAAGAGTTCACCAAAACAATTTTGCAGTTCCAAATACAAACTTCAATCTGGCAAGACCATATTTTATTGCTGTGATTTCAAAAAATGTTTCTGTTTTAAATTAGTATGGCCTGTAATTACTCAATATACTATGGGGAAGAAGATAACATTTGCTTTTTATTTTTTTTCCAAATAAAATGGGGGAATAACTGATCTTTCTCTTGGTAACATCGGACTTGATAAATTTGGTATGAGAATAAAAACTCTGCACTGAATACAGCAAATTTTATGTTGCACTTAAAGAAACATTTAATGAGTCTTGAGGATGGGAAATGAAGCTCGGTTGGGTGATCAGCTCAAAGAACAGAATTAAGACTCTTTAACCTCCATTTCAGAGTGACAGTGACTGTCTCTGACATTGGGCCACTTGTTTGGGTGCAGGAAATGAGAGATTTGGAGACTCTGCTCCTTCAAGCTCATTCTTATTGACTGACTCTTGCTGTGCTATGCAGATCCTGGTCCTCCCTCGTGAATGTGCAGAAAGATGTGTGGTTTGTGGTGTTTCTCGTTGTGTGACAAATGGCTCTGAGTGCTGCCCGTGTTGATATTACACTGCCAGCACTGCACAGTGTAGTAAGCAGAAGCAACACAGAGAAGGGGAAGAAAGTATCAATGTTCAGTCATAATTGGCACAATGTCCTAAAATTTGCTTAATTTTTTTTTTCCAATATGTGCAGGTTTCATAGTTTCAGAGTTGAACTGAGAACACTGGTCTCAGTTGGGAATATAAAACTTAAATAGAACTTCTTTAACAGCTTTGGAAAGCTTCACACAGACTGTCACAGAGAGGACATCCCTTATAGGTGTGTGTCTGATCTGGGAATGTTGAAAACAGTTCAGTGTTCCCATTACTTTCAGTGAGGAGTGCTGCAGCCCCATATGCAAGCTGGGATGGCTCTAGGGGCACATGAAACAATACCAACCTTCTGGATCCTTAGTCTTGCTGTTTCACCATTAGATGAAATCTTGTAGGCCTGTGTCAGAGGAAAAGGAACAATTAAATTAAATTGCTGTCTCTGACTTGATGAGCTCCAAGTTTACAGCAGTGAATCCAAAGCTAAAAGTTGCATCAGCTATTTCAGGGGTGGAGGTACCAGAAGCAGATCAGAGGCAGGTGCTAAGAAGAGAAGTTCTGGGGTAGAATGACTACAGGCATTCCCTCTGAAGAGGTAGCAAAATGTAGGTTGGAGAGCACCACATTGCCTGATTCCTGATGTGTGCTGGGAAGGGAAAATGAAGAAGGTGAGAGAAGAAAGGCTGCTGAGAATTGCTGTTTTAGCGGAGGTGATGCATTTTCATCCTCCTGGTAGGGTGTTCGGAAATCATGTCAAAGCCCAGTAAAGACTGACAGGTATTGACAGTTGCTTGCAGCAGCACCACCAAGGTTTCAGTTCTGATTCCAGTGTTTTCAGAACTGCAGCTATTTCTAAGTCATAAGCAAAGTGTGAAATATATGCATGGAAGGCCAGAGTTTGAAAACATGTATGGAGAGCACCATAATTATGTGAGGGTAAAATGCCAGCTCTTGTGATGGAGTGTTTTAGCAGACTGCATTCCTGAACTGACAAACCTAAGTTGCTGATCTCATTTATGTGAGCATAAAGTCTGAATTACTGTCTCCTGACCAAATGTACACATCTAGAATTTTATTATTTTAGAAATGTGCTGTAAGGTCCCCTGGGAAGAAACGTGATTACACTTTGTCCTGGGGTAAAACACAAAGCTTTATCATCTCCTCTTTGAAAGGTTTCACTAATCTCAAGACTTTAGCATGGGATTAACTTTAGAAAGTCTGGATGCCAGTGAAGGCAGTGCACGTTTTCCTTACGCAGTGACAAACAGTATATTCTCAAGCACTCAGGTCAGAGTTCAGCTTTCATCTCTCCTCTGGTCAGAGGCTAGATGACATCCTGAACAACTGGCTCCTTGTGGTTTATGATGCCAGCTGACAGTGGAGTGGTTTATTATACGATCTACAGCCTTTAATTGTCTGGAAAGACATGGAGTTGACATTTGATAAGCCATTCATGATAAAAGAATAACTGCTGCAGAGAAATGGAGCAGAAGAGGTGGCAACAGAAGATGCAAATAGATGTTGTGTTTATTCTGAGTGCTCTAACTGCTTTTTAAGGCTTCTCTGGAGGCACATGGTGAAAAGAACAAGAGAATAGAAACTTCACTGCTACTGTATAGCTCTGTCAAAAGGACACTCAGCTTTTCTGGACTTTTAGGGGAAAGCACTGTGCTGAAATTGAATCCTTAGTGTTATCTTATGAATTTCATTTTCTAGGGGAAGCAAGCCTATATGTGTGTATACCAATCAATAAAGAGAATTGGCATTTGCATAGTATATTAAAAACATGAACTAAATCTAATAGCTTCATAAAGTGAAAGCTAAGGCAAAGATGTTAAATGTCTGCTCCTCATTTATGCTAAGGCCACCATCCTGTTCCAGGAGTATCGATGTCAAAATCGGTGCCAAGCAACTTATTTTCAGTCTCCTTTATTGTGTCCTTGACTTCCCTGTTAGTCAGTTTGCCCTCTTTATAACAAGAGGCTATGCTGACTGCTCAGGAGACAAGCTAAACATCCATAGGCCAGCAAAGAGCTTGCAGTAATTGTAACAACAACCACAGCAGTCCCTGAGCCACTTCTGCTATACTTGACATAAATTAGCTTTCAGCTGTATGAAACTTGTGACCTTCATTCATTGCTTTATATAATCAGAGGGCAGGTGTTTAACCAGAAGGACTCTTCCTCTCATACCATTTTTTTTATAGTAATTCAGACGATGGTGTTCTGGACTAAGCTGCAGCTTTGTAGGGCAATCTTTAAAAATATTACTTAAAAATCAAGTATTATGCATAAAATTAAAATATCCCTGGAAGCTGACAAGTGGATGTGAGGATAGAAAACCAGGTGTGTGTACTGTTGCTTAACAGAGGAGTTAGATTTTCACTGGTAGAGATATTCTTAATTGTAAATTCTCTACAGGTGATTCAGAGATGTTTTCTCTGCTACCTAATGGCTCTGACTCCTCATTGGGGAAATCTGGCTACAAAGCAGAGCGGTAGAGTGAGATCTGGCTGGTAACTACTTCCTGCTTTACAGCTTGTCCACATTCCCAGTGCTTTGGGCAGGCAGGGTCATCACAGAAGAGAAACCGTGCTGCCATCTAGTGTAAGTATTGCTGAAGAATGTCTTGGAGAGAAGAGGGAGGTTTTTTATCCAGGTTTGGATATGCGTGTAGAGCCTCATTGGAGTGTTGGGTGGTGGGATGGTCACAGCGATATGAATTAGTCTCCTAGGTTAGACTTTCCAGTCCATTCCCACAGTTTTTAGCAATGACTTGATGTGTCAGATTAGCAAGATTTACAGTAACGTCACTACTGAAAGTGATCCTAAATGGAGTTTCTTTCAAGTGAGGTTCTATCATTGCCTTGAGTTGTATGAAATTATTCAGAAGAGCTGTTAAGAATAAATGAGCATTTACAACCAAAGTTTAGTGGAAATAAGATTTCTGCCCTGTTGGCCTCCCCTTCAGCAAGGCATGGATTTCATTGCACTGGTTGTGCAATATCACTGACGTATGGGGAAATCTTGCACCAAGACTCATACGACATTCAGAGTGATTTACATCCTTTTATCTAATGAAGAACTTCCATTGAGGTCTGGGGACCAAAAATATGGAGTATGTGGACCAAAATAAGTGATGAACACATTCTTGAATTCTACACTCCAATATTTGTTGAGTGTTTCTTTTAGATCTGAAGATATACATGGTTGGGACCTGAAGTCAGAGATTTTTATATGCAGTAAATGGTATGGAACAAGGGAAATTGTTGCCCAAATTTTGTCCATTTTGTCATAGCTGGTGGGAAAGAACAGCTCTGCAAACATCAGACCTGCTTAAGTTCTCACACAGATGCTGCAAACCCCAGAACACAACTGTGTTCCAAGAGTTGTCTTGCCTTCGCCCAGTGTGCCTGTGCAGGGAGAGAAAGTAAGAGCTGCAGAAGATGTAACTTTGACAGTAGGAAGAGATGCTGAGATCCTGGGAAATCCTTCTCTCCTGGACATTCAAAAGAGGTTGCTGTAATTGAAGGCTACAAGAGTCTTACCACCTTCTGTATCAACCAATGCTAAATCATATGCATGCACAATCTTCTCTAACAGGTGCAAGCTTACTCTGTCAAAAGCCATTTCTCTACATCAGCCTGGGCCTGCTATTAAGCGAGTAAGAGGCCGCTGAGAGGTGGCTTTTTTAGTGAGAGTTACAGGCTCAGTGATGGGTGAAACTACTTCACCTTTCTCTTCTAAAGCTACCTTTCCTCACTTATTTTCTGGGCAGTAAACTGACTTGTATCATCATCTCCTTTATATATCTGAGAAGTGTAATAGCTGGTGTGTGTGGGTGTCTTGAGCTCCCCTGGGCAGTCCTGTTTACCTTTGCTCTCTGTTTAGGTAAACAGTTTTCTTTCTTACCCCCTTCTCTCCTACCACCCCAACTGTTTGCAATCTGAGAACTGTAAGATTGTAGTGAAGATATTCAGATTCTGAGTTGTTGCTATGAACAAACCTCAGAGCCAAAGGATATTTTGTTCTTGGAAAGGCTGTTTTTCACAAGGTTATAATTTTGGAAAAATAACAGAAAAAAACCAAGCAAACCCAAGGGGAGTCAGGGCAAAACTAAATTTCAAGGCAGTCCCCTCTGAGGATATAAATAAACTTAAAGCAATGTGATGTGCAGGTCAAGATCATATCACTCTTTTAATGTCTTAGCAAACATTTTTAGTCAATGTTTGAGCCCAGCACTAACAATGCCGGTGGCACTTTTTCCCCTGGTGAATTAGAAGTATTTCACAAAAGGGAGGTGTTATTCCTGTTTTCTACCTGAGTAAGCTGATACAGATAGATGAAGGCTGAGGATTTTCAAACTTGGCTGCTCAATGGGAAATCTCCCGCAGGAGTAGTGGATACTTAACATCTCAGACTGCTTCAGATGACTTTCATGCCAAAACCTGCTAACTTGCATAGCATTCAAGCAGCTCTTTACTTGGATGCTTCATAAATACACAGTTGAATAATTTGATTAAAGTTCTGCCATTCCTGTTCAACCACTTCAAATGTGCTTGATTCCTTTCCTAGAAATGGCAAAGTATTTTCGTTATTGAACTACAAAGGGCTCTATATGCTATCAGACTTAAAAAGTCAGTAAAATGGAAGATGCTTACATTAATGGCAATCACCTGGTAGCAATTAAAACAATACTTTCTAAGCAGAATAGTTGAATGTGCCATTGATTTAATGATCCTTGGCAGTGACTGTTTAGCTGGATTTACAGGAAGCTTCACATGACATTTCATTAGTATCACAGTGAATTAACTTTATAGTGGTGTAGTGCTTAATCCAATTTAGGCTTGGTATTATTAATGAGACTACTTGGGAAATAGTTTTTAAGGCAATTAAACAGCAATATGTAATGTTGCCAAGCATCGCTACTGGTATCCGATGGCACCACAAAATAACACATTTTAAAAGGGAATTGAAAATGGAAAGATAGCACTTCCTGGTGAGTTAATCCTTTGCACTTGGAAGGCTACCAAGTCACATAAAACTCCATTCCAGAAGATAACTTTTGAGGAAATATAAGTAAATACATTCATGCTTCTGCTTGCTAGCAGCTTGAGCCACATGCACTGCATGTGTTACCTCCAGCAAACGGTATTTGGTTTACAAAGAGGGTGGGATGGTGGGGGCAGGTGCTCTTGACTCCAAACCTACTGGCAGATTAGGGCCAGTCAAAGCTGAACACTGTTAAATATTAGAGCACCTAGGTTCAAGCTCGTGCTCGTGCAGGCTATTGAAGTCTCACGGTATTGGTGTAATGACTTGGTATCAGCAGACATCTCAACTAATTAGTGACCCCAGATTTCAGGAGAACATCTTTGAATAAAAAAATGGCTCCTGTACTTCTGTCTATTAGTATTGCTCAGTAGCAGGTACACATTAAGGGCTCAACCCAAACTCATTGAAAACATTGCTGCTGAAGTGATTTCCTTGAGATCAGGAATAGGAGAAGGTGTTTAGTTTTGTTTTTTCCTTTTTTTTTTTTTCTTTTAAATCTAGCACCAGTTTATATGAAATAAAACAGAGCAGTAAACTTCAGGCATCCTTTGATCAAAGTCTCTCTTCACATCAGTTGTAATTTTGCCCAATAAATGACAGCACCCATAATTACCCATAACAGCAAGGAACAATGAATTGGACCAAGTGAAGTGACAAATGCATTTTAAGAGATCGTAAAATTCCCATTTGCAGGCATCGTTGTGTTAATACCCCATGACCAATAACCCATATCATCATATACAAAAGTATTATTAAACTATAATTTATGAGGTGGGCTGGCTAAGAGATCCTGCATTTGCATGTTGTTTTGGTTGTGGTCTAATTTTTCTCACTGTCTCAGGCTATTTTATTTAAGTTCTAGGCAAAAAAATAATATGGGTAAATGTGTAAGATACTTTAATGTCACCATTTTAAGCAATAAACTGGTTTCTTAAGACAGTGTCTTTTATCATCTTGATGGATTTAGGTTTGATCCAAATTCTGTTCCCTGTTACTGTTTGACATACAGCATACTACAGATGTGTTTAAGTGATACATTAGTTCCAAAGACGATTCTTATGTTAATCCTATTGCTTGTTTCTCTCCTTGGTATTTACAGCAATGACAAAGTACCTTTCATTTTATTTTATGGCATCAAAATGTAGTAGGGAAAGAAAATAACATGTCTGCACTCTTTACACTCTGGTGTTTTACTGCCTACACCAATGTGCCAAGGACATGATGTTGTATCGTGTTATTTAATTTTATTTCCATTCAGTGATTTTTCGTATCACAAGTAAGTGTGCCCTCCTACCTTGTTGAATTTGTTTTTTTTGGTAGGCACACTAATTTGAATATGGTGGGGTTTTTTCCTTTAACTAAGAAACAGAAGTCATATTTATTATTTACCTGCCCAAATAGATCACTTCCTGTGCTGTGACTTAAATCTGGTGGCTGATACTAAATCTGGTAGCTGATAATAACAGAAACTTGTATAACTGAAGTGAGAAGTTCAAAGCAGTGAGTTACTCTCATAAGATGTTGTTGAACTGTGGCCCTCCCTACTGAAAGATTAAGTGACTATGAAAAATCTTACATGGTTTGAAAAGGAGACTCACGTCATTCATGAAATAAAAACCTCTCAGGAACAACCAAATGCAAAGAAAGTGCCTCCATCTGAAGAGTCCTTACTGCACAAATTGCTGGGAGCGTTAGAGGACATTTCAATGCAGGTTTTCTCTTTTTCTGTACTGTTTTGTGGGCATCTACTGTGTTTTGGATTGATCTGATCTGTCAGCTTCTATAGTCTTTTATAATGCAGCTAGACTGAAGGGGGCAAATGTATTTAAGCCAAAACGAACCAAGCTTACTGCTGGTGATTAATGATAGTTCTTCCCAGTTCCAAGGCCCCCTAAAACCTGGTACAGGCTTTGCTTACCCCAGTTCCATGTGCCATTGTGCAGGCAAGTGTGAAGTACAGTGATCTGAGCTTCATTGAGGACTCTGCTCACTTGCTCTAATATAATTGATGATGTACGTTCTAGTCCTTAATAATGGAACCCTGAGGAGACTGAACAAAGTAATTGGGGTTGGAGTTTCTGCTCATGAATTAATATTGACGCCAGTGGAGTTAAATACAAAACCCCAAGCAAAGGATTTTGGGAGACCTGTGGACACTACAGATGCGCTCCTTGCCCCCAGCACACAGTGTGTGTTCATGTGGAGTCTGTTGCGAGGCGATTATTTTGGAGAGAGAACAGGAAAAGTAAGGAACCTAACAAGCCTCTGTAAGCAATGATGAACTCCCCCCTCTTGGGCATTAGGGCTGGGGGTAACCTTCTTCATAAAGGGGCACAATTTTACTTCCTAATGCCCCTTTCAAGTGAGCAGAAGTTTACACAGCAAAGAATGAACTTAGAGGATGATTGTAATTCTATAATGCATTATGCTGAATATCTTATTTTCCTTTGTACCTCTGAAAACACAGGTTTTTATTGGCATAAAAGTTGTCATAATACAAATTAAATCCTTCAGTGGGGTTAGATAAATATTTAATTAATAATGGTCAGTTCAAGTATCAGTGGAGCACAATAGCTATATTGGAGTTTATATGACAGAAACACCACTTCCCTTTGGAAAATTCTTCTGTTCTTTGAAAGTCAAAATGTTTGTGTGGAAGCACCGAGTGAGATGCTGAACCCAGAGTGTGCTGTCACACCCCACATGCACGTGTTGACATCACTGCAGGTATAGGGGAGGTATCAGAGGACTTGGGCTTGGCACATTATCCTCTTCTAAGTGTAGTTCTCAGGTATGCTAATTCCCCTGTACTTTTCCCAGGGAGGTCTGTGGTCTGTAGTTGATTTAAGGGTGGGAAATTGTTGCAGTCGGTTGCCAATTTGGCCAAGGAATTTATGAATCTGGAATCCCTAAACAGTTACAAAATCCTAGAAATTACAGATGGAAAGGGACTGTGAAGTACAACTGGAATACATTTGAATGTCAAAGCAGGGTTGTTTAGTGCGGTTAATTCTCCAGTGTTTTGTCCAGACAGATCTTGAGAAGCTGTTATATGATGTTCATAGTCAGTGCTAGGAAATACTGTGTTTCTTGACATTTATGTGTATGCTTTTTTAAACTTGTGAGAAGGCATGTGTACACACTACACAGGTATGTATTGTATGGATGTGCCATTTTTCATAGCTTTTCAGCGAAAATAACCCCTCTTCAATACTAATGAACTTCTACTATAGCCTACAGCTGCTGCCTGGAAGTTGAATGGTACTAGAAATGAGTGTCTTGGAAACTGTTAACACCCAAATGGTAATTTTCCTAGAGTATTTAAAAGACTGTGCATTTCAAAATGTGATCTTGTGAGCATCTTATCCTTTCTCCATCACAATGCAGTGTAGACTTAAGAATTAGGAGCTCACAGAAAATGCATGTGAGTGGAGGAGAGAGATCTGTGAGATCTCCGAGAAGATGATCTACCACTTCTTCTGCAGCCTTTGCCTGGCTCGCAGAAATGCATGTGGTGTAGTAGAAGTGGATGCTTTATGAAAGATACTTCTTTGGAGAAGAAATAAAACTTCAGAGGAAAACTTGTGCAGCTATAATTCTCTTTGAATCTCACCTACTTCTGCAAGTTTGGTTGTGCCTAAATTGTAACTTGGATTTAACATTCTTTATCACTGATGGTTCTGACGTTGATAGTGTCAAATTCACAGGTCTTGTTTTTGGTACAAAGACCATGCACGTTCTTCACCTAGGAAAATATTGTTCCTCTGCCAGAAAAGAGGAGCTGTAAATTTTTTTTTCCCCTCCAGAATATGTATTCTATTTTTTTTCTTTTTGTGTGGTGGGGTTATTCACAAAAGTACTAAAAGCCTGATTTTCAACCTTGTGAGTTATTTTCAGACTTCAGCCTGTCTTGTTATTGTAGAAATCTTCTAAGCAGGTAAAATATTTTGCAAAGTAGGAGAAAAATATTTTTAAATTCTGCATTTCCAAACCCAAATGTCATTGCTCCAATGTTGATCTTTTATGGCAGATTATTATGATCTTCTGCTTCACAGCAGATGTCTGTCCTCTTTAGCTGTTGAATTAACCCAGAAAATGCTAGAAGGTACAGGTGCTGTACATGGATTGAACAAACTAATATGAAATTAATTAAATTCCATTGTCCTGAACTAGATTTTAGTCAGATAATAGCTAACTGAATTGGGGAGTATTAGTAAGCTCAGAGTTTATCAAAATAAACATCATATTTCTGCTTTGGTCCATAGAATACCTGAATTACTGAATTCTGTGGTTTCAGCTGGACTTGAAATACATATCAGACATTTTTATTGACTCAGTAGATATTTCAATGAACTGTGGCCCTTCTAAGGAAGTTTTGGGTTTTGAATATCTTGGAGGATGAATTTGGTAGAAAAAGTGTCATATGTTAAATAGGTGGAATAATTCATGTACATAATTGTGCTGCATAGGACTGCATTGCAAATAGACCCAAGGTAATGAGGCCTGTCAGGCTATTTCAGGTGGTTCTTCCAGTGCCAGCATGATTTCCTCATGCTACTTTGGACTTGCTATTGACTGCCATACCTTCAAAAGCAGACTTGAAAACAGCTATAGGGGGACCTGTTGGTTTAAGATTTGTTTATTGTTCCATGTATGAGAAAGACAGATTGCCTCAAATATTTCAAAAATTGTTTAGAAGTAGAAGGAATGGCTCTAGGGAACGGTGAATAGGTAAGCAAAGTAGTTTTTGAGGACTTTGATAGAAAATGTTGCAATACAGCTACTGTACTCTTTGACTCAGGCTCCTCTCTGACTTAGGCTGACATAAGAGGGATTAAGGTAGTGATTAGGTTCTTGTCTGCTCTTCTTAGGAAGAGATTAGTACTTAGTCATTTGGGAAAATTCAAGGAGGACAAGCAAACAAACCCCTGAGGCAAGTGAACATTGAAGAGCAGTGAGCCTGAGGAGGTGAAAGTTGGTAGGAGGTTTTAGAGTTTAGGGAGTTCTGAGGCAAAGAGACCAGGAGCAGAAAGATGTGAAAGCCTGGATAAGCACACAAAGTTCCCAACCTAAATGAAGACCTATTTCAGCAGTTCCACTGATCTCTAGAAATCCCATGACATGGAAGAGAGAAAAGATCTAACCGAAAGGGATTAAAGTAATATTCAGGAGAGGTGGAATTTGCTTTGCAGGCTCTGGGGTGTCTGTCACAGCCCAGAAGCCAAGGCACAAGCAGGTTGTGCCTGTATAGGGTCACCCCTCAGCATGGTCTGAGGAAGCATTTTTTCCTATGAAAGCACCCAAATGTACTCTTCCTAAATAGGAAAGGAATGATGTGAATACAAATCGAGCTGCTTCATGTAAAAGAAATTTGTTGTTTTGACCCTTAGTTACTTGCCAGCCTGTTTGCCCAACAGGATGTTCAGTAAGTAAATCTCTGAGGCAAAATTCCCACCAATTTCTCTGTAGAATAGGATCACTTTACTCAAGACTCAAACTCTTTGCCTGGAGTTAGATGTAAAACATGAGTTGATTTTCTAGACTGGCTAGTCTTCTGGGATTCACTAAATTCTAGTTTGGAGAGAAGCGTTTGTAAGTGTTGACCACATCCTCCTTGCATCTCATGCATCTGCTCTCCTTTCATAGCAGGAACTAAACTGAGCCTGTCTGAAAATATACAGATACTGAGATCACCCCAAACTGTAAATTTTATGACTGAAGCATCAAACCTGATGAACAGTGTGGAGAGCCAGAGAAGAGCTGCTAAATAATACAGTTGTATTTCAATGTGTTTTTTTTATAGTGCTGAATTTTTACTCATTAAATGCACTGAGCCCTGTGAAAATGCCACTGAATAAGGTAATTGCTTGTAAAGGTGAGGGGTTGTGTATTCCCTTTTACAGTAGGAGAAATCACATGCTACAAAAATACTTTGGATGTGTGAATAGATGGTCACTGTGGCTGAGGAGAGGTAAACAAAATTGGAAGACCATTTTTTAATTTTTTTTTTTATTTTTTTTTCCCCCTCCCTGTTTTTGGGGTGACTTCTGATAAAGGTGTTTTTGAATAGGCAATGACACTGTAGACACCAGAACTCAACAACAGTCATTGCAGGCTTTTTTTTTTTTTTTTGGTACCTCGATAAACACACTTTTAGCTGAGAGAAAGCAGAGGTTAGTTCTCCATGTGGTGTGGGACAAGGAATCTCTTTGATTTCTCACATTGGAGAAATTCAAACCCCACGTGGACATGTTCCTATGTCACCTGCTCCAGGTGACCTGCCTTGGCAGTGGGGTTGGACTTCCAAAAGGTCCCACCCAACTCTAACAACTCTGTGGTTCTGTGACCTTGCTCTGAGCTGTGACACAACTGTGGTGATGCTTTGGATACTTGAATAGAGCAAGTACTGTCTGCCATGAGCTACTTTTGTGGTGGTTTGTCATAAGGCAAGCTTTGTGCCTGGTTAGTTGTGCGGAGCAAGCCCCACGTTCATAACTTAACCCATTCCAAATTCATGCTTTCCTGCTTTCTGGGTTTCACTAGTAAAAGAGGCTTTTAATTGACATGAAGTGGAGGTTGGTTACAGTGAGGTTGTGTGAATTGACCTCCCTGCTTAAGTATCCTCTGTGGCTGTGTGTGCTCAGTGGTCTGGGAGCCTCTGACCCAAGTGCTCCCTTTAAAACCTTTGAAGCTATGAAATAGAAAGAGTAGCAGGCCATGGATGGGAACAATTTGCCTTCATTTTTCAGGTGGTCTGGAAAAAAAGACCACTTCCAAGTTGATGTGACTCTTGGAGAGCATGACAATTTGCTTAGTGCTATTTAAAGGTGTATCTTCCATTTCAGCTCAAGATCATAAGAGTTGCTGCAATGCTGTATCTCTTGATTATTTATTAATGCCTTCACACAGCTTAAAGAGACACAAAGCAGAAACATCTCTATCTTCTGCGCTCCTGGGAAGTCACAATGATTTACAGGAAGAGAGAAGTACAGTTAATTACCACTTGCAGGCTGACTTGCACGTACCCCACAGGAGCTTCCAAGGGACTGGGAAGGAAGTGCTGGCCTTGCTGAAATAAATGGCAGTGCTCCCACTGAGTGCAGTGGGGCCAGGGTTTGACCCAAAGAAAGCATAAACCAAGCAAGAGGATTGCCTGGGACTGAAAGGGAAAATCAGAGTTCAAACACTTCCTGTCCAGGTTCCCCAATGCTAGATCTTAATTTATGAACAACAAAGCCAGAACACAAAATGCTGTTTCTGGTTATTCAATTAAGCTTTCTGTTGAGAGGATTTGCTAGTTTCACAGTATTTACTCTCAAACATAGCTCTTCCAGGCTTACAAAAACAAATGTCTGGCTGAAAAAAAAGAAAAGCAATGGCAATAGAGATCTGGTCTTGTCAAGGACTAGAGAATACTCCATAGGCAGACATGAAATCTGAGTATCACGAATCACTCAACATACTTCTGTAAAATTCATGAGAAAGGAAATTTTCAGAGTTCCTGGAGTGATGTTAATTAACTACTTCCTAGGACCCTGGCTTGTTCTCAAAAAATTCAGTCAGAACTTCCACTGACTTGAACAATACAGTTCTAAGTCCTTTGAGATTACTGTTATTTAAGAGAGAACTGAAGATTTCTTACCTTGCAAGACCTGAGTTCAGGGCCTCACACTCCTCTGATTTCCCAAGAATGGCTGGTGACATGAATAACACCTGAAACAACCCTGAGCTGCATTCCTTTGAGTGCTTTAGGTGTGAAGGAAGTAATCAAATACAATAGGCAACACAAAGGCCCTATAGTTGATCTCTGGCAGGTAAGCGAAGGAGGCAAAGGATTTTTTGCACTAGGTGTGTCAATCTTTTCCCCCACCCTGTCCCCCACTCTCTTTGGCTTTAAACAATACACATTTTCTGTTTAGGATGTGGGAACCTGACAGCCTACTTAGCAATAATTTCCCCTTATTACATTGCAGACAACTTAGAAAAGTCCATGGTGAAACAAAGACAAAAATGAAGGAATCCCACTGGAAGGGTTTTAATTCTTGAAGTAGGATTTAGGTACCTAATACAGTTTTTGGAATTGAATCTATTTCATTTTTGAAGCCCAAATTTATGATAGGAAAAGCTGCAGAGTGTAAGTACTCAGGAGTGCTTTGGCAGAAGGTGCTTTTGGGAGGAAACAGAGGATGTGGGTGGAAAGGGTGAAAGAGTGGAGAGGGTTGGTGTCACCAGAATGAGCACAGTAACCCTCATTCTCATGGGAATGTGCAGGCTCCTTCCACCTCAGGTCTGTGGCCTGCCCAAGGTGCCAATAGACCCTGATTCCCTTCTGCCTTTGGTGAGTGTGCTGGTGGTGGCTGTGCTGTACTGATTTTGGGGTTTTTTTTAGGATTTATGCTGCTGTTACACCAGTATCTGATTGTGGCTGGTTTGCTGTAAGGATGTGAGTGAGCTCTTTTTTTTCCTCATGTGTGCTTGTGCCAACACAAAGGCAGATGGGGAGGTAGGGGGGAAAACAGGGCAAGGAGGGGTAGGAAAGAAAAAAGAGAAAGAGTTGAAAAAAGATGGGTAAGGACAGGAAGGACTATGTAACCTAAAGGTTCCTAGGAAACTTTTCTTTATTTTTCAAGAAAATTCATTTTGGTTCATGGCATGTCTTCCTACCTGATACAGACACGCACAGGGAAAACACGTATTATACATACGATGGTTTTTTTTTTCTGGTGAAAAGCTTGAATCAGAGAACTATTGGAAAGAGAGGAGAGCTCATTAGCTGTCACATCCATCTGCAAATAAAATCCCAAATATATAGAACCTAAATCCTTCTTTCAACATGCAGATTCTTGGAAGAGCCTGTGCATTCCGCTGGTATAGCCACAAAGACCAGGGAGATCACATCCAATCTCTGATTTACACTCCACTGGCAGAGCTTCCAGTTTCACTGCAGATGGCAATAGGAAATGGAAAGCACTTTGTGTCTAACAGAGGCATTTTTTAATATGCAACTGGTGACAAACTTAAGCTCTAGTAATAGTAAGTTCCTTTTCGAAGACAAAAACCTACAACAGATTCTGTTAGGAAAAAAAAGTGTTAGTTATGGTATTTTGCTAAGATTTACAAGAAGTCCTGCAGGAAGGCCAAGAACCTGGATTAGCTAATTTGTTGCTATGACTGGTTGAAGATTTTTAATTATTAAAAAAAAAGGCTGATTTTGCAAAACACCTTTGGACCAAGAAGTGAAATCACAAAAGCAGCTGCATAATGTGTTTTGTTTGGATTACTCTACTGCAAAGCCCTAGTTTTCTGAAATTTTTAGACTGATATGCAATAGTCTTGGAGGGAAATAAGATGCCTCTTGCCTTTGTTTAGTATCTTATTCTCGTAGTTTCTCTGGCTGAAGTCTAGCATGAATTCTGCTGTGTCTTCACGGCTGTGAGTTATTTTTTCATATCCCAGTATCTGCAACCTTGTGAGAGCACTTGCAAGTGGCACAGTGCTTGGTCAGTCAATTGTTTTTACTTCTTCAGGTGTCTTGGGAGTAGAGGACAGGTGCAACATGGAAGCTGTAGGAATAGGCTTTCAGGGACTGGACAAAGCAGAGGAAGAGCTTCCAGAATGAACTTCAGAGACAGGGAGATAATTTAGCTGTTCTGCCTTGGTCTCCAGGAAAACCTGCCTTTCCCCCTTGAGTGCACAGTGAGGCAGGGAGCCTAATATGGATTTCTAAATCATAGACCTGAAAGCACACAAGCAAACATCACTATCCCATATAGTGATAGGATTGGGATAAAGTTCGGTCTACATCCCATCTTGCAACTTTTGCCAATATAAAGGTGTTTTTGAAGTGAAAGTTCAAATGTTTTTCATTGTTTAAAAAACCCCCGTTCATTGTCCTTGTGATTCAACCCCTCCAAGTGCCAGCTCTGCTTTTTGCTGCCTTCTTATTGAGAGGTAGTTGTGACAGGCATCTGTGAACACAACTGCCAGTGAAGGTGTTATTTGGTGAAGATTTTTGGAGTTATAGATCTCCTGGAAGATAAAAGACCCAGTTAATTACGTTAGTTCATACCAGCCAGAGATGTGACTTTTTTTTTAATAATGTGAATAATCTTTCCCACATATGGATGGTTCCATGATTTCCTTCACATCTAGAGATGTGGGGAGAGCAGGATAGTCTGATCACAAGCCCCATGAGACCACAGATCCTGGTTGGAAAGTCCAAAGCGTGGTCTGCTCCTGAAGAGAAATGTTCAGAGTAAGTCCAAGGAGTTGGAGGTTTTGGAGACCTTGTTAAGCAGGTCATTGTTGCATGTTCTTGAGCCCAAACGAGACTCCAGCTCTACCACTTGAAACCTACAGGGCATTTTGTGGACAATGAACAGGGAAGTTTGAACACGGGTTTTGGTAAGTAATTGTGCAGAAAAGAGCGCTGTCTTGAGGTCTACCGAGATTTTGGGGTTCCAAAGTTTCAGCAGATGTATTTTCTTGGTTCTTTGCTATATCATCTGTGAATGAAATAGCTTGGTGGGTAGATCTCTGACAACCTAAATTTTGTTTTGCTTGCTGCAAATCTTGTAATTCTTTTTGTTGTTGTTAATCTCCTATGCAGCACAACTGGTCACTCACCCTAATGACCCACAGGAGACTTCATAGTCAAGAGCTGTTTAAAAGTAAGATGGAAAACACATCTGTAGTTTTCACGAAGTTAGTTCTTTTTAAAACAACAGCTGTTTGGGAACATCTGCAACCATATCATGTCTGTTGATTGAGTCGCTGAAGAGAGTAGCTTTGGCTTGGCTGGCAGCTTCAGACCTCCAGATAATATTAATAACATCTGGAAGGGGGTGCAATCAGTGCTTCCACTGGGATGAGGTTTGGCCACTTCTGCTAATCGCAGTCTGATGCTTGGAGAGCTTTCATGTTTGTAACACTGCCATTTGATTGACTGTACTAATTTAGTCAACCTAAGCACTTTCATGACGAGAATACTGATAATTCTGAGCAGAAACAGGGATGTTTTGTTCCGGAATAACCTCTTGATCTCTCTCCTTAACGTTTCTAGGCTTACATAGAACCATTTTTGACACTTACTGTCAAATTCTTTGAACAATTCAGTAGGGAGAGAGTCTTAAGAATGGTCTTATGATTCTTGCACTTGGGTTCTCTAAACACAGTACATGTACCATAATCCAAGTGAAGAAATTAGAGGAATTAAACAAGTAGAAATTTTAAGGAAAAGAAAAATAAACAGCTGTAGTTCTCACTAAAGAAAAAATATTGAGGTTTTGTTTTGTTAAGATGGGAAATTTCAGGTTTCCCTGGTCTGTGGAGCGGTTTACATGGGTCAAAGCAGTTGGTTTTGTCTGAGTTGATATTCAGGCAAGCTTTGTGCTGTTCTACCCTGGCTTCCAAGAAGCAGGTGGGAAAATGGCATTTTCCTTGAAATGTACTCCTCACACTTGTGTAATTGTATCTGCCTGTTTTAGAATGTCTGGTGCAAATGGACTGAAATCACTAATTAAAGGAAGGGGTTTTGTTTAACACAACTACTTTCATAAAGTGAAAACAAGGCTTTGTTGACATCATGGATTTAGCCTCTCCATTGCTTCTCATGGATGCTATGAGGTTTTGTTTTTTAAAAGCTAAGCTGTTACAAGCCTAGGTGATACTTTTTGCATATAGAGAGGGAATCCTTGATAGTGAATTCATTATTCCAGGTCAGGAACCTTGCCTTCAACAAACATTTAATGCACACAGCAATGTCTCTTGGCTGTCTATACTCCTGCCCATCTGCTTGAATGGCATGGTGCCTGTTCCTTAGGGCACGGGTTTGAAGTGATGATAGGCTTAATTTGGTGTGCTCTGTGACAGCATAAATGCCATCATTTCTTCAAGAGGCACTTTCCATGAGCTGTGTCGTCTCATTGTGCCTGTTGATACCTCATTTAGGCTCTCTTTAATAGGACTGGGAAAAGGGAAGACAGATTTCAAAGCCAGGTATTTAGGTTGGTGGTAATATAGTTTATTTTTATAGATGTCAGTTAAATAAAGTTCTTACAGAACATAAAAACACCAGGCACTCAATGTAACAAGAATGTCCATAGGTGATAATGACTGCAGGGGATAGAACTGCCCTGGAGAAACCCAACCATTTTCTCCATAACAAAATATGTTAGCTACTTGTCTGTTACAGCAGTTACTTAGTGACTGCCTGGGTTTCTTTTGAGCTGTCAGCACCATTTATTCTATGTTATACCTGTCAGTATTTTGTAAGTGTGTAGAATATGCTTGTTTTAACCATGTATCATCTCTGAAGGCTGGACTGAGGAACAGTTGTAAACTGAAGGTATTTTCTCAATTAAAAATTCTAATCAGCACTTTGCTGCTGCTGAAGTCGCTATTTCAGTAAATATGTGATTTCTTGAGAACTTTATTATAGAAATGAAATTTCAAGATGTTGAAAACAGCATAATTAAAATCCCAGACAGCTGGTGACGTTATTTAGGAGATGTTAGAAACAGATTCAGAACTGGTCTGGAACTCCTGATGGAAGTGTCAGCACTGATTCTGTTTCAGACTGTTTCTTGTATGATGTCAAGTGTCACTGGTGAGCTTTAGGCACATGAAATGTGTAGACCCTCTGATTTAGTTCTTAGGTACTGGATTGTCTCCTATCATAAAGTGACAATACTACTTCCTTCCTTTATAATGCTCCCTGTCCTGTGCTGCTGACCACTGAGTATGTCAGTGTGCCCAATGTCCTAAGTGGAACAGGCAGGGTTACACAGTTCCCTGTCCCTGGGGAACAAGCAGAGCTGCTATGAACCAGGTGTCCAATTCCCAGGATGACTTTGTGCTTTCCGCCTGTGACATCTCTTGACAGAAGTGCCAAGGGGTACACGGGTGTGGGTTGCTCAGTTTATTTTCTGTGGATCCTGTTGCTCTGGGTGAGTCAGGGATAGAAAGGCTGCCTGTCTGGGATTCTGTGGAGATGTTGGGGGAGGGAGGAGGAACCGTGAGCAGCTGGGAATGGTCAGCAGAGGAACCTGCTGGAGCCCAGACTGGGGCCCATTGGTGGGACTGGAGCAGGTGGGTCTGGACAAGAGCGAAGTACAAATGCAGAGATTTGGAGGTGAGTGAAGGGGTAGAGTTTGTGCACCTTGGGAGCTGCTGGCCTGCTGTGAGAGACAGCAAGTAAAGGTTTATTTACATATCTGTTACCTGTCATCCTGCAGTACTGGCTGTTTTTAAAAGGTCTTTACCTTAATTTGCATCTGAGTAAAACTCAACTTTTGGTACCAGAAGAACTGTAGGGAATTTCTGATGTAGCTGCTTTAATGGAAAAGTGCAAATGAATCTTCAAACCTCTAGTCGACTCAAACTCTCCTTGTCCCATTTAATCCTCCTGGTACTTTAGTTTAGGCATTAGTTGATTTTTTATTTTTTTTTTTCCCCCCTCTCCCACATAACTGTTTTGTGATTTTATTGTATTTCCCTGGTATTATGTATATGAAATACTTAATTTATGGAATCTTGTAAGGAAGTGATGAAATTTAAATGGCAAATTTTCAGAGAGAAAGACATCTAAACGTAAGGAAACCATGGCTGAGATATCAAACCTTAGGCAGTAGATTGGTTGTCAGTGATTTAACAACAGGTTAGTGTTTCTACCTTCTCAGTGCTCCTTAATTAGTCTTTAAAAATTGATAACATTTTAATATAACTTTGCCTTATTCTGGAGGTCAGTCTAATGTTGTATTGCATGATGCTAAATTGCTCTTCTCACAGTTAGGGGATATAATTAAAAGCACAAGCATTCTGGTTTTGATTAAGAGTTTATTTTCTTACTAACTAAGGAAAATGGAGTTTTATGGAAATAATTTGGGGGGGTTAGTTATACTATTTCTTAACCTCTTCTTTGCCATTAAACTGCTTTGGTGTGACTGCTTGGAACAAAGAGGTATCAGCAGAGCGGATAGACATGGTGTTTTGTCTGAGTGCCTTTGTAACACCTTTCCCAGGAACTCTATTGTGATAAGAGTGAATTTTATAGGACTCTGTTAACCCCAATCATTTGGGGACTCTGTAAAACTTCTGTTGCTATCTCTGGCATGGTTGTTGAGTTCACCATTTCTTTCCATAGTCCTGCAGTAATTTCACCCAATTAAAACTTGTGCTGAAATACAACGACAGAGGAACAAGCAACTTGATTATTCCTCTAAGGATCTTTTCCCTCACCACTCATTTCTTGTTTCATTCATTGTTTTGTTTTTTTCAAAGAACAGAGATGAGTCCCAGGGTGAAAGCCTATGCAGAGCTTTCCTCTCCCAGTCCTCCATGTTTCCAACACTGGCAATCAGCCTCTGTGCTGTGGTCCCATCCCTGAGAGTGAGTGCAGGAAAATCTCAATTTTCATTGTAAAAGTAGAATAAAGGAGAAATCTTTTTAGCCTACAGGGCCACAGGGGAAATGTAGCTTGAAATGTGATCCCAGTGGCTTGAGTACACATAGGGAAATAACAGGAAATCCACACTATTTTAATTTTGTGAAATTCATGGTTCTTAAGCCATGTTTAGAATTCCTAGGGATCTGGCTCATGATTTGTGAATGCGTCAAACTGGCAGTACTGTGCTGTTTTAAGTAAGCCAGATCTCACTTATTCACACAATGTAGTTGCGTGTCACAGAGGGCTGTTTTCCTGTTCTGTTTTCTCCTCTTTTGCATTTTGGTCTAGAGCTGGATTAACCTCATGTTTTCCAGTGAAATAAGCACCCCACATCTTGGGTAGAAAACTTACTAGTAATGAACATTTTAAATGTAAAAAAAAAGAATAATTTGTCTTTATATATTTACATGACCACTGTAGTACAAACTATTACAAGGACAAGAGAAGAAACATCCTGTAAGTCACAAGTGGCTTCATAGTGAGTTTTCTATTCAGAATAATATTTTTAATTACAGGAGGTATTTGAATGTCAACTCCTTTGTAACACTGGAAAAGATTTAATTTGATTAAGGAACCACTGGGTGATGTTGGAAAGCTCAATATTTTTCCTCTCACTTGTAATAGTTTCCCCATGCAACTGAGGTATTCCTGGCTGTTAAGCTGTTAAATTGGTGAGATTAATTTGGATGTGGTCAGGATTCTCCTCTGCCCATACCAGGAGGTGCTGCTCCTGCTAGCAAAGAGGCTGGGTGTCTCTGGATGCCTTAGACACAGCACCTCTGAGTGTTTGTTGGTATTAGTGCTTGGGGCATTTCCAGCTTCCCAAGCTGTAGGGAGCGAGTTAGGTCATACAACACCTCTGAACTGTTGTATGAAGGTTAAAAAGACTAGAAAATGCTTTCCTGGGTGCAGAAATGTTTTGCTGCTGGAGTAGGTTTGGAGTGGAGCCAAAAAAAATTCCTATGGCTATGGACTGTGTATGAATTGGGTTCAAAAGAGAGATCTCTTGTTCTTGTGGACTGACAGGTATTTTCAATTTTTTGCAGCATGATTGCATTACTCATAGTTACCTAGATTTATTTTGTCCTGCTGGAGGCACTTATTTGGCACAGGAGTAGATTTAATTTTAATAGAGGTTTGGACCTGGCTGTAGTTATAGTACTATTAGTCTGGGATGGAGAAAGGAAATCAAACTTGGGCTGTTGATTTGCCTCTTGGCTGAGAGCTTATCAAGAGGGAAATAAATTTGCAGTAATAAAAGCTGTTCCTGACATCCCCTTATGCAGAGGAGACAAAGGTGATGATTAAATGGAGGTTACACATTAAAACTTCATAGCCAGAGGAGAGAAGAAAGGACAGAGCAGAATGTCTATCTGTCCTGCTGGATGCTGCTGATTTCTCATGTTTGGTTTTATTACAGACTCCAAAGAATTTGAAGATCATTTTTTCATCTTCTAACGTGTAGGATATGTGGTGCCAATTTCAATTATTTGTAGTGTTTGATTATTCAGTTTTGAGATTATGAACACACTCATGGTTAACCTTAACACTCTGATTTGGATTTCTTTCTAGCAACTCATTTTAAACAAGAGTAGGGTCAAAGAAAGATGTGGGCTGGAACTAACTGGATTTTTCACTCTTCCCCGAAGGTGCTGAAGAGAAGAAATTTTCTTAGAACTCTTGTAATTGGAATACAAACTCTTCTCCTCCTGCCCCCCCATCAAATGAAGTTTTTTTAGGAGAGTGAATGCAACCCTGCACTGGTAGAAAAGGGAAATAAGGACTCTGATTATACACACATACTGAAGAATTTTGTTCCTATAAGGATTGCAACAGCAAACACTTAAAAGAAAAATGAGCCATACTATCACCATTCTGGGCAGTTTTGGGTATCAGTCAAGTAACACTAAAAGGTCCTTTGTCAATTGCCTGAATCAGGCCATAAAGAACCTGAAAAAGAAGTTACTGGAATTCCTGCTTTAGTAATGACCTAGAGGGGGAGAAGAGCATTGCAATCTTGATCTGCTGAAGAATGTGTTTGTGTACACAGAAGTGCAGCCCTTGAACTTTTTGCTTGCACAGAGGAGTTCTGTATCTTTGCAAGGCTGCATTTCTGTGCCTTTTGCATTTCCAAGTTCTTTATGATACGTAATCCATTAAACCTAAACTTATTAGGGCTATGTTTTGTCATATCTGACAGAACTGTATGAGTTCTACTGGAATATTGATGAAAAGATGGGAATTTAGGAAATAATACAGTCCAAGCAGTCTCCCATTGAGCTGTGTACTGCTTCAGTGGTTTGTCTAACCCGTCTTTAAAGATGACCATGGTGGAGACTCCATAAACTTCTGAAGCAATGTGCTGTTCTGTCACTGTGTTTAGAAATCTTCGCCTTATGTCTAATCCTTTTACTTACTGTTTTATACACAAACCACATGGGAAATAGCATATTCCCTTCTGCTCAACAGCCCTTTGTGCACTTGGAGATTGTCACAAAGCCTCTTCACCCTCTCCTCTGGAATAAACAACTCTGGTCTTTCAATCATCCTTTGCAAGTCCTGTTTTCTAGAAGTTAAAAGATAATGTACTGTCTTGATGGGCCACATGGGAAGAGGAGGCTGCCAAGTGAAATTCTGTGAGAAATTATTCATACTCCAAGATGTGCTAATGAAATATTTCATAACTTCATTAATATGAACACCAACATGGTATTTTTTTACATCCATGGAAGTTTGCATTCCTTCAGTGTGGTGTGAATTTGTTTCTCTGAGAGTAAGTGTTGTAGCATAAATTAAGGGAAATTGTGTGTGTGTATTAGATGTAGCCATAACTGCCAGCAAACAGCAGTACATGTGGCAATGGTTCAGTGTTCAGCTCACAAGGGCGCTGGGGGCTGCAGGATGTAGAATATCAAGGCTTTGCTGATATTTGAAATGCCAGTCTCTCCTTTTCTCGTAATATGCATCCCAAGCCTGTCTTTCTCATTGCAACCCTGTTGATTCCACTGGTGATGCTAGTTTGTGTCAACTGTCCCTTTAGAAGGCAAATGAGACCACTAGAAATGCTCTGTTAGAGGCAACTAGTAATTTCTCTTACTTTTTGTAGAAACTCAACTTGACTGAGACACACTGGTCTCCAGTTATCTCCCTTCTCACAAGCTTTTTCCCAATGTTACCAGTGATGTTAACAACGCAACATAAGTTGTTTCACTTTGTTCTTACTTACTAGAGTAAGATTGAGATTTTTCAGCATAGGATGAAAATGAGCAGTATTATCTTTGTCCCATCTGCTCCTTTTTCCTCCTTAGTGCTTCCTTTTCTCTATCTTTTGTTCCTTCTTTCTTTTCTTAGCCACTTATAATTGCTACTGTACAGCCTTCTGGGAATGTCCTGAATCTGATGGGGATTTCTCAGAGCCTTTTCATCATGAAGTCTGCCACTGATAGATCAAGGCCTCTCTTTCACACCTTGAGACCGAGAGAAGGGCCAACAGGAATAAAATTTGATCTCTTTAGAGAAATGGAAGTGGATGAGCTGTTGCTGTATGAAACTTTTCCCTTCTTTTCCTTTTCCCCATCCCACATGCTGTATGTAGCTGGAAGGTAGAGCAGGACCTTGGGATGTTCTTAGCCAAGAAGCAGCTGTCTCTGTAATTCATTTATTAACTCCTTTGATGCTTCCAGAGAAGTGGAGGGCCTGGGAGAGGCATGGAGACATTATTTTCTGATAAAAGAAAGAGGAAGTGCTCACTGTTGTGCTCTTCTTGTGGTCTGTTAGCAGATGCTTATCAGACACAGTAAAGGATTTCATTTTCCTCAGCGCAGGACTTTGTATTAACATGTTAAGTCCCTGTGGCTGGTGAAGCTGACAGGATACTGCAGAGTTGGCCTCAGAGGCAGAAGTACTCTAATGTCTGAGGTGTCTCTTACTCCGCTTAATCATATGGTCTGCATCTATTCTGCTTAAGAAAAATGACTTTATTTCTCTTGCTGACAGAGTTGAGCAATCTGCTTTTCTTTTGGAAAGGGCTTTTCTGTCCTTTCTGAAGGCTCTTGATCAAATAATGGCTGTCAAATTTGTTGACCACAAAGCTCTTGGTGCAGGTTTCTCCCCCAGAGCGATGATGTCCATGGCCAATCCAGCTGTGCCAGACAGAGGAGCCTGGAGCTGTGTTTCAAGCTTATTCCCCAACTGCTGTTGCTTGCACAAAGTGATGGGTTTGACTTGTCCCTCGCACGAGTCTCTCAGAGAATTCAGAGCAAGAAAAATGATCCAAACTATTTGAATCTTGTTCCCAGTGGGATATATTTTTCTGTTAATTCCTCTTAAACTACCCACAGGTAATAGACAAAAGAATTAGAAACACGTAAGGAGATTGATATAGAGCTGTGTAGCTGTTCCTGTAATAATTGATTTAGAATAATTGAATCATTTTCCTGTAGAAATCTCTTCTTCCGCAGCACACTATTATATTCTGCAATACCTTTTGTTCCTTTATTTAATAGAGCCATATAACAAATGCATAACTGCACTGGCAAATGACGACCATTTGAACTCTAAAATATTAATTTTAAATGTACCTATGGCTATTTTTAATAGTAATTTAAAATGATCCTAAAAAGCACATGTTGAGATAATGAGATCCATAAATATTGGTTGGCATTATTGATTCACATGTATTGCTTCCGTAGATTACTTCCATTTTCCACATTTCTTTTCATGTCTGTACTAATCAGGGGTTGGGTTTTAAAGGTATTTATTTATACTGAGCCTTGTGTAAATACAATGAAATAAACTTCTCCAGCGGGAGCAGAATTAAGCCAGGATTTACCATTGTGGAAAAATTCAATCCTTAGGTTTTGTTTAAGATTAAGGGAAAGTGTTTAACTTAGTCTATAAGCAGGGATAAGTAACTTCCCCACTTCCAGAAAACCTGGAGGAGCATTCCTTATTGTTTTGCAGGCTCTGCAGAAGAGTCTCTCTCTAGGGAATGGAAGGGCAGTGATGTGCTGTAGGAATGAAAAATCATTTCCAGAAGAAACAAAGCAAACTGGTGCAGACTTGTCCAAGACAACGTGTGTATGTCATCCTCTCTGCATGAGGGAAGTCCTCTAGCAGCTACAGGCTGTGCTCAGGACATTGGAGTTACTTTTATTGTCTTTGAGTGTGATATTCTGTTTTCCCTCCCTCCTTGTGTAATTTATCCAAGCAAAACTCTGGCCCAATGAAAACAGGGCAAGACAGACAGACTTCATCTCCCTTGTGAACCTGAAGAGACTCCATTGTACCCATTCATGCTTCTGCAGTGATGCTCATTTTCCTGTTGGGATTGATTTTGAGATAAAAAGAAGCCACACTGGAAGATTTGCTCAGACAAGGGGCAATTTTAAAGCTTTTTTTTGTTGCCTGTGGCATCTGCCCAGTACTAACAAAGTGACTCCTAGTTAGAAATGTTCTTATCACATTGTTAAAAACTACCCATCCTACCAATGGACAAATACTCATCAAGAAAATGTAGGTTGCACAGGGGCTCTCAGTAATGGACCTCACTGAGTTTAAGTGCTGTCGTGTAAAGTGTCATCAGACTTGCTTGTCACTCCCACCTCTGCAGAATAGAACTGAGGCAGAACAGAGATGTAGAAAATGACTTTTTTCCCCACATTTCCCTTCATTTTGTTTCAAAAGCAAACCCATTTATCGGACTCATAACTGGTTATCTGATTAGGTTAAATTCTGCAGGGAGCTTTATGCTTCAAAAGTGTTTTCACTTCACACAAGTTGTACATTCTTTTAACTGAATTCTACTGAAATAGTTCAGGAATGTATGAAGTAGAAATGTACTGCATAAAAGAACACTTTTTTTTAATGAAAGAAATAAATCCTGTGATGTTTTGAGCTTTCTAAAATTAATATTAAAAAAAATCTTTCTATTTCTATACTATGGTGCAAATGCAGAAATGGGACTAAATTCTAAGCCAGTGTAGCTTATGTATATTTTGTATTATTTTTTTTTGTTTTATTTCTCAGAATTGTGCATGCTCAGTAATATGGTCCATGATCTCCATGGAGTCAGAACTGGCTTGCACTGATGATGGGACTAGGAGGATGGTCAGTGGGATGTTGTGTTACATATAATGCCTGGTAGTGTTATAAGCTCTTAAAGGTGAGGGGTGGAAGTTCCATAGGGAATGAGTCTCCTTCCTGTTCCTAGTTTGCTTTGACAGGTTGAAATTCATACAGTGCATGTTTTCCATTCATAAAGTTTTTTTCCTTGCAGGCTGAAAGGAAAACATACTGACAAATCTTATGTGGAAGAGATAACACGTCAGCATTTTGGTTTATTGGACATTGATGATCCAGTATATCACTAAAAGCAGGTTTAGAGCCTAGGAAACAGCACTATTGATCTGGAGTCCTGTTGCCAGAAATTGTATTAAAGAGCTTAATACTATGATGTGTAGCCTCATAGAGGCAACTTAGCCAAGAACCACCTTTCCTGGAGATCAGTAAGCTGAGAGTCCCAGGGATACAGTGAATTTACCGAGGGAGGTTTGGTGCCTCTTGCTTGTCCTCCTGGAAACCAGACTGCTGAGTACCAGGAGAAAGATTTACACACTCAGGATTTCAGTGTTTTGAAATTAATTATCCAAAGGGAGAACAATTCATGTGCTATCCTGCTCTCCTTTTGTCCCTCCCCCATTTTGAATAATGTGAAATACAACTTGTATTTTTCTTTTTATCTTCCCCTTTTAAAAAACTAAATTGTGGAAGGTGAATGTGAACATGTAGTAAGTTTTCAACTAACTAATGTCTGAGATTGTCAGTATCAGAAAGGAACAGTTTATTGTGATCTATTAGTATTATAATTTAGTTGGCAAAGTCTTGTTACACAGCTATAGATGAAAAATTAGTCTACACCAGTGAGTTGTTATAGATTGATAGTTGAACCCCCAGTAAAAGGGGCTAAATAAAACTTCCTGAAAGATGTTCAGGCTTTTTAAATTGATTTAAAAAATAAATACTGCACTTAATATATTGGTTGAATGCAGATTTTTAGTTATTTACTACTGTATGAGATTTCAAATGCTTTGATAGGGAAGAATGCTTGCCTTTCAAAATGCTTGTGCTGTAGAAGCACACTCATGAAGTAAGAGTGGACAAATGCCTGCAGGTTTGGAAAAGCATAAATGACTTTGTAGTTCAAATCTTAGTTAAAAAGAATGAATGAGAAGCCTGCTCAGCTTCCCAAGAATCAGGCCTCATTTCTTTCTAAATGAACCTGGAGTTTCAGTAATTTGGGGACAGATTCTCAAAATATGTAATCACTTAAAACCCCCCCACCCCAAACAGGTTTTTTGGAAATTGTTTCACATTCCTGACCAGAGATCTCTAATTTAAGTGTTTTTGAACCTCTTCAACACATCTATTAGTGGCATTAGGCATTAGGTCCATCCATGTCTCTGAAACCTGATTTTTTAGTTACTTTTAAAAACAACACCTCATGTCTGCTTTAGGGATTTTGCCTGTTGCAAATGCAAGCCAGAGAATTCATTCCTGAGCAACCTTTTTACAGTCTAAGCCTTATGAAACAAAGTAGGAATGTGGTTTTTTTGTGTAGCTATTCTCTGGTCCTACAGTGTTTCACTGAAAGGGAATTTCTGCTGTTTCTCATGCCCCTACCCATGGAGGAATGTGTTTTGGTAACAATCAGAGTTGGGCAGTTCCCAGAGGCATCAGTCTCTTAGGTGTTTAGCATTAGTCACCCTTTCTGATAGCTTTACAAATCGCTTCATTTTCCAGAAGTGGATGGAAATGCTCTTAAATGAGCTGGAAATACTCTTCTGTTTTAAGTCCTTTGTTCCCATATAGAGCTTAGAAAAGAAATAGTTGCCGAAAGCAAAAGATGATGGCAAAAAAAGCTAATGAAAATCTACTCCAGCTTCTCCATTAAAGCCTTAGGCCAATGCAAAAAGTTTAAGTGAATTTTATTTTCCCTGTGATTTTGATTTTCCTTGGTGCTGGTGTTTCCTCTCTAATGTGTTCTTGTTTTCAAATAAACATAATTTTTATGTGCATTCATACAGCACTTCAAAAGCCATTCTGATCTATAAGGCAGCTGCCTTAAGAACTGTGACTCTTCTTTCCCATGTGTTCTCACGTCCCTTTCTACAGGGGTCAACATAGCTACAAGATAATAGGAAAACATTGGAATAAAAAGAATGGCTTTCTTCCCAATAATTGCTGTGATTCCCACTCTCAAGTCAGTGACTAAAGCTAGAATTACTGCTCTATAAATTTCAACACTTCATCTCTTTAGTTTTCATTTGATTCTATGATGGTTAAAAAGCCCCCCTGTATTTCTCTTCAGAGAACAAAAGCCTCCACACCCACAGTTAGGATCTAAATCTAATCATTGAAGAAATGGGAACTCTGATGTATTTTGGTGCCATTATTAATACTTGAATGGTCACCAGGACTTCTTCAGCAATGATCTGCGTTTGTGCACTGTTTTATCAGATATTCAGCATGTTTTTATTAGATTACCAAGAAAACAGAATATGAAGCAGCCACAAGAAAAGTGCTTTCCTAAAAAAAATAAACAAACCCCACTCCAAAAAAACAAAAATTCCCTCCATTCCAACCAGAACCCAACAGCAACAAAGTCCTTTCAGTAGGAGAAGCGCTCACAAAGTTCTGTGGCTGGTATTCCACCTTTTCCTCCAGAAAACAGCAGCAACATGTGCTCATTTCCGCTGTTCCATCTGTTCTCCTCCCCGTCTCTGAGAGTGCAATACCAGCTTTGGAATGCATATTTTTTAGGTGTCAGGACCAAGGTGTTATTCTTGCTACAATGACAGTATTGTTTCTCCTCAGTTGAGATGCAATAGTAGATTGTGCCATAAGGAGGTTAAATCCTTAGACAGAGAGGCCTTTAGCCATATGGAACACAGACAGCCTTTCATTTCTGTGGATGTAAGTAAAGCCCTAGCATGGGAAGGGAACACAGCTATGGGACAGAGACAGCCATAGCTGTGCTCTGCATTCATGCTGTGTTCTGTATCCTCCTCTGTCTGTCCTACAAACTGGAAACATGTGGTAATCGTGTCTGTGGATTTTCTCATTGCTGTATCCTCTAATTCTGTTTTATTTGTAATTTTAGATGGACTCAAAGCTCTAGTCCCAGATTTATAGCAACATGGTGTGCTGCTGACTTTTCACAAAGAAGTCATCAAAAAACAGCTCTGAGAGGCTTCCTCTGTGAAAGAAGGGATGTGTTTGCAACTCAGAAGCTGAGGAAGCTGCCAGAAAACATAAGGTAACATTTTAAATGAAAACACACAAATTTTTATTCTCAAGTATGATTGTACACTGGGCAGAGTCTCAATGAGGTTGTTCAGGAAAGAGTGGGTCTCCCTGCAAGAAAAAAACCCACTGCCAAGTCTGAGCACTTGTACCACACCAAGTCAACAATTTCCCTTCTTATAAATCTTTATAACTTGGAGAGTGCTGTGGTTTTTCGGTTTTTTTTTTTTTTTTTCCTGTTTCTGTTCTGCTGAAGGGCTGGCAAAGCATTGGGAAGAGTTCAAAGGTTTGTTCAATTCCCTGAAATTTAATGGACTCATAAGTGTTCCAAAGAGATGGGACATATCCACAAGGAACTGGAGTCATGAGAGGAATGACAAAGGCTGACTGTGGTGGGCAAAGTGCCACCTATGGAATGTGTCACCCACCTTCTGTACTGGAAGTGGGACTAGGAAATGGCCAGTTTCACTCTTGTGACGGGTTGTGCCATGGTCTCAAAAGGCCACAAGGGCTCTCCATAGCTTTGCTTAGAAAACAGCAGCTTTGAACCCTTGTTAGAGAAGGTGAGAAGTAGTAGGAGCTTAGGAATTATTCCTTCAGCCACAACTGTGTGTGCCTGTGCAAAACTCTTATGGAAGCCCTTCCTCTTAAGGGGATGAGTTGTAATTTAAGCACCTTATGTGGAAGAATGATTCAGGAAAGATATCTTAGTGTGCTGGGCTCTCTTCCCAGGTCAATGTGGCAGGAAGGTGAGCCTGCAGCCACCTCTCCAGCCCAAGCCATCCTGGGGACTGGGCAGTTTTTAGCAGCACACGAAAGAATTGCCCGCTAAGAAAGTTCATCATATGGAATGTGGAAGTTTATATGGCAACTCCTCGCTTTTCTATCACCCTCACATGGATCACTAGGTGTGGCCAGAATCACATTTAATTGTGAGCTGATTTTGAAAGGCTTGAGGTGTCTTCTGGAGAAAGTTGGAGATGCAACAGCCCTGGGTGGTCATTGTCTTTACAGAGATAAGCAATTCACACAGAGGTAGTGTTACAAAGAATTGAAACTAATTGCCAGCAACAATTATAAGGGCACTTATTTGGTATTTCCCCCTAAAATTCTCTATATGAATACTCATTTTACAAATGCAGTTTCTGATCCAACATTTTTGCTGTCACAATGAATTGACTACAATTGATGAGGTAGTTAGAGACCACACAAATGAGGCAGTTAGGCTGCTGGCTGCTAGGATTAACCCCTGAAACAGTGGCACGAGTACAAAACTGCAGGTAGGAATATTTTATTGCCTGACTCTCACCTCGATCCTTGCTTGCTTTTCTTGCTCTCCCTCTTCCTTCCAAAGCACAGACATACATGCAAGTCTTGGCTGAGGCACAGCTGAAGACTTCACTTTAAAATAAGTAAAAATAAACTGCTGCTTAATTCACCACTACAGTCTTTGTGAACACGCAAGATGTTTCCTGTTAACATGGTATAAGAACTGATCCCTGAGGACATCACACCTTGTGTGTTCTTCCCTTTCAAACTGTTAATGTTTTACCAATCCCAAATGAGTATAAACCTCTGGAACATTTTGAGTGTGGTGCCATTTTAACATGGGGGGATTTTTTGGTATGTAAAAACTATGGTGGTTTATTTGTTTTATGTATGAAGTACATCTGCTCTGGGCACTTAGAGAAGAAATAATCTTGTGGAGATGTTTCCAATCCAGCTTGGTGCCCTTAGAAATGTATTTTGTGAGGAGAGACTGATTCATACTTTACAAGTTGTTAGTAGAAGCTGTTGGTAAGGGTGCTGTCCTCGGATGTGGGACAACCAGAGCAACGTCACTCGAAGCCATAAGCACAGAGACCTTGCCAAGAACTGGGCAGGGCAGACTTGCAGCCTTCTACATTCATGAGGCCACACACATTCTTGTTTTGACAGAAGTTTCAATGTGTAATGGAAACCTTAAGATTTGACTCAGAGTGGAATAGTCACTCCGTTGTCTCCAGGCGGTACCTCCCTGCCACTGATGTCACTTCACAGTTGTGTCAGATGTCAAGTTGTATGTGGCCTTTCTTTGCATAGGCAGCATTAGCTGATGTTTTGTTAAATGCCCAAAGTTTTCATTCCTTTCAGTAGTTATTAAACTGTGAGGAGAAGGTACTCTGCAGCAAAAGAAAGCTCAGGAAGCTTTTCAGATGAAAATTCTTAAGGAACATAGTCTCTTCCCTTAGCCAGGAAATACTGTTGAAAATGAATGAAATACATTTTGGAATCTCATTTGGAATTAAGATTATTTCCTTGTGGAGATGTTTAATTAAAAAATTTCAGCTTCACAGCTCTATACACCTATGTGGTTTAAGATGATCTAGAATCAGTGGCCATGCTTTTTGATATACTCTAAGGAATCATAACTCAGAAAATTAGGAGTATCATCTATGAAGAATTCAGTCCCTTTTTTTCCCCTGCATAAAACAGAGGGCATGTGCTGGAAGGATATCAACATCTTTACTTTCCGATGAACAGTAGTTCAAGAGGAGAAATGAATGAGTTAATTGAAATGCATCTGTTGCTATTATAGCCATGGTTTGTGTTGGGGGTCAAATTACACTGAACTTAGCACTGAACAATAGATTTGCTGCCTAAACAATCCAACTATGCTGAATGCTCTGGTTATCTCACATAGTATTATTAAAAAGAGCTGTTGTTTTTCTCCACCCCAACTTTTAGACTTTTTTTCAGTCCTTCCTTACACCTTATTTCCTGAAGTTTGGAATCATAATTTTCTTTGTTTCATTATTTCCTTCCATGCTTTATATTTTCTTGCTGGAATTGTGTTCACCTCTTCCTCTTTGATCTCCTAGAAATGAGCAAACTGAATTCTCACCTTAGTCATTTTATATGTGTAGCACTTTTGTCTTCACTATAATTGTTTCTAATTTACTCTAAAACAAAGGTGATTGGAAAGAGGCTCCCAAACCAAATTCTGCTAAACCACCCTTTGGCAGAGCAGTGGAGAAGTTGGCTGGTGGCAAGTACTTTTTCTTACCTTTACCCATGGTCAAAGTGTACAAAGAAGTACCATCACATAAACTTTGTTTTGGATGCTTTGAACCCATTTGTAAGTCAGTCTCCCCATCTTGGTTTATACCCCAAAATTCAGAGGCTGGTTTTGGTAGCTCCTTGAGAGGCAGATGGTTGTGGAATGGAATTCTTTTGTAAGATGGTGCTGATAATGAGTCTAAGAGGTCTAATCTTCCCACTAAAAAGCACTCGCTGCTTAACTCATACAAGTAGGCTGCTGGCTGTCTCTTTGAGTGCCTGTTGGGAAGACTCATCAGCAGCCCAGTGGGGCATTGATGTTTTGGGGAGTGTGTTCTGCTGCAGTAGAACCCCAGTTGAAAAGAATGCTGTGAATGTGACTTCCAGGAGCCAAAGCAAAAAAATCTGTTTTCTGACCAAGATCTTTTTCTCTTTTTGTTTTTTAATAAAAAAAAAAGTAGCTCCTTCTTGTACTGAGTCTCCCAATGTCTCTTGTGTCTAGAAGTGTCAGAAATTTAGGTCTGTATAAATGAGGCACTACACTGTGTCTGCCATTTATTGTGGAAAAGAGGATTTTAATCCTCTTATGCCTGCTCCTCAGCAAACAAAACCCTGGTGCTAAGATTTGGCAGTAGACAGCAAGAATTTGCAATTCCTGAACAGTAACAAATGTATCTTAAGGAACCATATTTGTTTTCAAATAATAGTAATAGTAATGAACATTTTTCTTTTATGTTGCCTTTTTTTCATCAGTACTTCTCAAAGCACTTTTTGTAAAGGAGTTTGGCAACACTGTCCTGTCTTGACAATGGAAAAACATATGGATACCATAAGATCTGGCACCAAGATGACTTAATAGCTGGGTGGCAATTAGAGCCTAGCACCCTCTTCAAGACTGAAGTGTTTTTCTCCCTTTCTTTCTCTTGGTAGCTTTGGATTGCCAGTGTATTTATTTAGGAGATGGTAACTTGACTTCCCAGGAATCAGTGTCCAAATGCTTAGGGAAGGATGTTATTTTTGGATTAAAGTCCACTTGTATCTTGAGATGCCAAGACGTTTGTAGGCCAAAGAGTTCATCCAACCATTTAAACACAAACATGGACAGACTGTGGTTTTATGCAGGGTTGTGGGAATTAACTGCTGCTTATTTCTGCCTTTTCTGAAAGAGTGAGTTTGCTTTTAAGCATCAGACACGGGCTCAAGGGAACTGTGCTTTTGAAAATGTGGTCTGGCATAACAAATATTTGAGTATTAAGGGTGAGAGTGAGGAAACTAATAGAGGTGGATCTATCATAATTGCTTTCATAAAATATGGAGACAAGCAGTCCTTTTAATCCATTATTTACTCAGTAGATGGTTTGTAATTATTTAAGCAATTTTTAAAGTCAGTAAAAGGCTTAACTGATTCCAAACTATATTTTGACTCATGACAAACACTTTTCTCTGGGTAAAATATGATGTTTTGACACTTCTATGGGTAAAATATCAGAATACCTGCCTGTTGTCAATGAGACCTCTCGTGATTTAGGCACTTAAAATTCCGGAGGAAAAAAATAATAATTAAATATGGTACTTGTTGCAATGGCCTTCATGCTGGTTCATTCCATGCTGTTTCAGTAGACTTCTAGGAGCTGTAGGAGGAAAGCCAAGATTCAGAAGCCAATAGGGCAGCTTTGTGTCCTATCTCATCCTTTCACTTAAAAAGCTGTTTACCCAAGTCACAAATGATCATACTTGATTACTACTAATAAAACCCAGTTATCAGTAAAGTGACATGGGCACAAATAATTAACTCTTTCTTTCCTGGAGCTTGCTTGTGCATATACAAGTGGTTGTAGGCTAATCTTTCAAGTATGTCAAGTAGATTTAATGTACTTTGGAGCAAGAACAGTCTTGTAGCCCTTGATGCTGCTGAGATTAGTTTCAGGACTGCCTTAAATTGCTTTGGCTAGTAGCTTAATTGTTTCCATATAGAACAATTCCCAGTATCAAAGGAATTCTCAATTAGGGTAAATTTGTTGTGTGATAGAATAACAGATTTAAGATAAGGGTGCTCTGCTGCATGGCTATATAAAGACAAACATTTATGCTAGCAATGAATTATATCTGTGTTTTTCCCACGTTTTCAAATATTTGGATTCTAGTTTCCAGATTTGACCTGTTAGAGTTGTGGTGGTCTGGGCAGGTTCTGGCTGAAAGATTAGAGCTGGAGTCACACACATCTGCATGGCAGGAATGTCAGAACTCAGGGTTTGCTTTTGGACCTGTTGCTGGTCAATGTTTGGGAGTTTTTAAGTGCAGAAGACAAGTCTGTGCTGCACTTTGTGAACTGCTAAACATTAGTTTTGTCATGTCTCGGACAACTGCAAATACCTGAAAATGGGAGGTGCCTTTTTTTTTTTTTTTAGGATTCCAGAGTAGGCAGATGTTTTGACCAGTTAATCCTACCCCTGACTTTTTTTTTCCCTCCTTACCCGTAGGTTTTAATTTTGTGCCTTATTTTTTTTTTTAATACAGAACATTCATGTGGGCTGCCAAGTTTTATTTCAACTGTAAACCCATGTCAGAAGGAGCTGAGATGTAAACCCTTAGTGATTGCTTCTGTAGTGGAGATCTTGACAGAACTTGAGCTCTGTTATAGTGGCACTAAGATAGTGTTAGTATAGCCAATATTATTATTATATGGAAAAGAATGATCAAAGTCTGATTTAAAAAAACACCCAAGTTTTATGAAAAGGTTCTGCTGATGTGAAAAACCAAGAGGATCATTTTAACCTGAATTTTTTTGCACTCCAAAGTAACTTTTAGTGTATTAAGGACAAGGGTGAAAATAATCAGCAACTGAAGGACCAGGCCTGTTGTAGGGGAATACTAATACATGTGCACACATTTGGCATTCAGAGGATGGTTTCACCACCTGAAAACAAGGACAACTTGCCTGCAAAATCAATCCTGCTTCTCCTATTCTTTTACTCTGCCATCCTAGTGTTCCTTTGGAATATTTTAGGTGAGTTTTGCGCAAGTTCAAAGGCATTAGATCAGTAATAATCCTGATCCAGGCCCCAGATCAATTTGTAGTCAAAAAGAATTTAAAAAAAGGTTTGATTTTTTTTTTTAAATTTTTTTTAATCTTCTCCATAGAGACAGAAATTTGGTAAAGAAGTTTGTAACAGAATTTATCTGCAACCTTAACCTTGACAGAGCAGCACTGTATAAAGTCATCAGTGGACACCCCTTCCGTTGGGTGGATAAGCAGAGGGAGGTGATAGTCACGATGGCTGAGTGTAACAGTGAACATTTGTCAGGCTGCTCCTTTCTCTTTGTGTGGACTCAGAATGGTAAAGATTCTCCCTCATCTCTACAAAAAGGGTTTCAGTGCCTAATTGGAAAAGAAATATTTTATTTCTAGGGAAACCTGAGTCTCTTCAGCTCTCAGCTTTTGCTTTTCCTAGTTTTTTGTGCTTAAAGAACCATCCGGTACCATAATTTTTTTTCCCTACTATTAAATGCTTTTAACCTATCTCATGATTAATGAGATGCATGGAATTTATCAATTTTTTTCTCACTGTGAAATAAACCTTTTTTTTTTTTCATGTCATGTATGTTAATTTAACACAGGACTGGAGATAAAATTTTCTTGAAAGGACTGTCCCTGCAGTGAGTGCACAGGACTTGTGGGCATGTACTTTGTGGTGGGTCTAGGATGTGCAAGCTGTAAATGTGCACTGAGGAAGTTCAGACTTAGTAGTAGCTGTCTTGAATTTAGACATTGAAGAAAGCTGCTGTTTTCCACCAAATTTCCTTGACTAGTCTCTGAACGATGTGCTGAAAACAGGAAAGCAAATTTAGAAAATAAAACCCTGAATGGAAGAACCAAAGAGTCAGGAGTCCCATCAGAGCTGTACAGAGCAGTTAAATACAGCTTCGGTTTTAATTTATAAGCACTCCTGGCCAACAAAAAGGAGGTAGTCGGAGTTTAGCCGGACTTCTGATGACAGCAGATTCTTAAGCAGCTGGAAATCTGCAGTATATTTTCCTCATTCTGGTGGAGTAGCCTAATTATGAAACCATATGGGAGACATTGGAATACTGTGTTACACGCATATTTGACGTGGAGTGATGCCTTTTAAACAGAATGGAAAAAAAAAAATCACTAAAATTTCAGAAGACTTTGTTTCATCAGTCATAGATCAATCTTGGTGTGGTGAAATGGTAAAAGATAGTTCCTAAACTGAAAATGGACTTCATCTGCACTCTTAAAGACACTACTGAAAGACCTCCCATCAATGAGACAAAGTTCACAGACTTTGACAGGGAAAAGAAAGACTTGGGGTATGACAGTGGGACTGTTGCACAACTGGGTCAGTGGAGGACTCAAATTTAACTCACTAAATGTTCTTACTAGATGATGTATTATTAATTAGTTGTTTTTCGTTTGCTAGATTCATTTCACCCCTTTCCCTCGACAAGCTCTCAAAAGTTAGTGTTTTTGTAAGTTTATATAAAATTATCTTGACATATCCCATTGGTTTTATCTAAAAGGTGTGAAGCACTTCACAGTAGCTATAATTTCTTTACATATAGTTAATTTTCTTGTCTATATTGTCTTCTTATCAGGAATAGTCATGTCTGACCAAGAAATGGAGCTATAAAGTGATGTCGGCTGTCATTATTAATTTTAAACTATTTTTGACATGCATCTATTATCATCTTTTCCATTATTTAGCTGAGGGATCACATCAACCTGCATTTTGTTCATTCTTCATTTGTTTACCTTGAAAACCTTTTTGGTTGCTTTCTTCTTCTTCCCTTTTCTTTGTTCTCTGGAATTTCTCACATTCCAAAAATTGCCAAACTTAACAGTAATAGTTTGGATTTCCAGTAGTTACTCTCCTATTTTAATTTTGTGGGGAAAGTGGCTGCTTCTGTAGAGTGAATAACGCTGAGTTACTTTTAAGTATCTTTCATATTCACCAGCAAAACAAAAAACAGCGCTTGGCCACAGAGTGGGAGCAAATTCTTACACTAACAGAAAGATGTGCCTGTTCTTACTTTGTTTGGCTTTGCTGTACCTACATTGCATCTGTCCTTTTGAGAGCTGACAGTGGCCATGAGGGGGATCACCAGTACAGAAACCAAGGAGACTTTTGTAGGTCATCCCAGTGTGCCATTGTCTCAGTGACTGGTTTCCAACCTTGAAGACCAGAGCTAACACCATCGGCAATAATGTTGTTCCAGTATACATCAGCATAAGTGAACTCAAAACTGATCCCAGTTCAGTTGACTGTCACATACCAATGAATGATTCCAAGCATTTTAAAATTAATTTCTAATCACTGTATGTGTATTTTTAACAGAGTTTAAAGTTAAAAACTGTGAGAACTAAAGTTTTGGATTTCACTGTGTCTAACAGCTGGCTAAAGTTCTTGGACTGACACACAAAATCATCCTTGATAACATAGAAACTGAAGGAAAGTACAATCAATGTAACTTCTTTTACTTATAACCCATCTAAAGCTTCTTTTAACTAAGGTATGTCATATCTTTCTATCTTGAGTGATGGGTATAAAGGTGTTGCAGGTTTTAAGAGTCTTTGGAGTTTTCTTCATTCTAAAGCAGTTTCTCAAGGCCCTTCAAACAACTATCATTCACATAATCCTTGTTGTCTTTAAGTTATGATAACATTCCTTTTAGTCACATCACACAGATCATAATGAAAGGGAATGACCAAGGGCCATTTACTGCTAAACGATGATAACTGCAAATCCAAGTGAAAGGCTTCACCCACTTTAGGTGGTACATAACAGCAGTGACTTCACTTAACAGATATGCCCATTAACACCTTAATCCTCAGCAGAGTGTGAGCATGAGAAAACATGTTCAAGCCACAGTTAAGCAATGATGGTGGTTACCATATTTTCTTATTTCAGTAGATATGCTTTCATTAATATTCTAGATGGGCTTTGTTTGGCCATTGTGCCTACTCTTGTTTGATTGACACCAGCATTGGAGCTTCTCAGAAGATGGGTTGGATCTTGGCATTCAATTCTGCCCTTCAGTTGGATCCTTCTTTCTTTTTTTCTTTTTTTTTTTTTAATACAACTTTTTGATAGTTGCTGGGATTTTTACAGTATTTTCTAGAGACTTAAAGCTTTAAGACCAGCAATATTATTACATCAGTCAAGTACCAGCAGGAAAGTCCCTTAAAAAAGATGGGAATAAAGTAATCTATAATCCACCTTGACTAATGTTTGTCAGACCAAAGAAAAGGAAAATTTAGCGAATAGAATTTCTAAGGACTGGGGAGGGGAGCATAGTGGGAGGAAGGGGGATATTTAATAAAGATCAGGAAATTCAGAAGAGCTTAGGAAAGAGGTTTTTTCCAGATGTTGTAATGTGAGGAGGCCACATGCTAAGTTTATTTGCAGAAATTCATCTCACACTGATTTCTCTGTTTTGGAAAGACCTTGTTTTTATATTTGTTTCCATAAACATCTTGATTTAAATATTTCACATGTATCAACTGCAAATGTGTTGAAGCAGGAATGACACACATGCAGTTAAGAAAGGCAAGCTTGAATGTTACAGCGCATGTGACAGTTTTCCCTCTATCCCGTTCTGTCATAGAGGTGGATTGATGCCCCTGAAGGCTCTGCTCTTTGTCAGGATCATGTGGGTAAAATAAAAGAAGGGACTGAGTCTTAAGAGGAACCTTTTCAGAAGTGGAAAGGGGGCTATTAACCCTCCTAGTGAGGAATGCAGGACCAGCAATATCCCCTTGCCTTGCTGGGGAGTTGTGCAGCACAAGCAGATAAGGGGAGGAAGAGAGGGATAGAAGGACCAGGGCTGAGGTGAAATATCTTGGGATGGTATTAAAGCTCTTTAATTCTTCAGTCGAGAGTGTTCCTGGCCAGGGACATTGAAAGAAACCCAATCACCATCAGTTGCTGACAACGTTTTGCATGGACGCAGTTTTAGTGTCTTAGTAGGAGGCTTGTAAACCTTAGTAAGAGAACCTGCTTGCATCAAAAAACAAAAGTGAGAGTTTATTCCTCTTTGTCTAAAGTTACAGTTCTACTCAGGAAGGGTGGGAAGGCAGAAAAGGCATCTTCTCTTTTGTTTGCATTTTTGCATCTTTACGTTCCACTGCGCAAGGATTTCAAAAGTACAAGAATGAACTCTGTTCACACACAATTATGCATATTTCTAAAACTAATACACTTCATCAAAACTATCTAACAACACACAGTTGTTAGATCTATCTCTATCAACTAAGATATATTTTATAAAATTGGTGAATTCACACAGTTCTTATCTATCTTATTAATAGAGTTCTTCACTTATTCTGCAGAATATTAGAAGGTTTCTCCTCTCAGTTTGCTGTTAGCCAAGGTCATCCTGCAGATTCTATTGTTATCACTGAGGCCTCTGTCTTGGAAACTGCTGCTTTTGACTCCTTAGTCTGAAGACATGCAAAAAGCGTGTTCCAACAACCCTCTGCTTCAGCACCTCTGTTTGGCCTCAGGGCTGCAGGCAGGAGGGGCATGCCAGGGCTCTGCTGCACAACATCACGGTGGAAGAATTAGGGGCAGCCCCCGCAGCTTGCCCGGCTTCAACCTCCGTGCGCTCCCTGAATTATCCCGAGGATGTTCTCAGCATCGCTCCTGCTCCCTGAGAGCCTTCCAGCACACACACCTCGACCCTCCCCTTAAATCTGAGAAATTCCACAAACTTCACAACCTCAAGTTGTATATTATGTTGTCAAATGTTATTGCTCAGCAAAATGAAACAAAAGAGAAGGTAATTGAACATTCATTTTATAGAAATTAAGATGCTACATCTTGTAATTTCCCCCCTCCAAACCTGTGTTTTTATGTAATTTACATTATAATAATGATCCAGAATATTTTTATTAAGTTAAACATTGTTATATAATCGGATATTTTTTCTCCAAGGTATTTATTTTAATAATTTAATTAGCAATCACATGGTGAAATTATTTTTTCAGTTAGCAAAAGAGGGACCTTCATTTAAAATTCTGACAACTTAGCTTCAGAATTAGGTGGCTGACAAAGGGCTGCAAATTTTTACCCTCTTTGTTTTGTTTGAGCTGTAGGTAAAAACTGAACTCCGTGTTCTTTTTGTTTAAACAGCTCTAATGAATTCTGTTTGGAACAAGAAGCACAGTATCCAGCAATAGACATTAGGCTCTTATCTAAGGATATATAAAGGCACTGATCATGTTGTTTGGTTTGAAAAATTGTGTGTAATTATGGAAAAGAAGGAAATGTTAGAAGAGATGAGGTAGTGTCACATGTACACATTCAGCCTTTGTCTTCTGGGAAATTGTTTGGGCTTCTCTGAGGTGAGTTATTCACTTGTGGACTTTTGAGACTTACTCAAAAGGATGAACCAGTTTTCTTCACAAAAAGGAGAAAATTTCCCTATTAGGTGGACTTTTCAGCATGTTCAATACTGCATACCTCACAAGTTTTCTAAAATACTTAACCTCCTAAACCACCCCCAAAATGAGCCCCCCAACAGCTTGTTGTGCAGTTTTCTGCTTCTAGGACATTTCTTTCCAAAGAATTGCCGCATGTTACATTTATATGAGAAAGAACAAGAGTTTATTCTTTGCCAGGTTTGACCTTGAAGGCATATTGTGGCAGAGGATAGATCTGATTAGTGTTATTTTATGCTGCTTATTCAGTGGTCACAATAAATGTACTTGATATTGGGCAGCTAATAATTGAAAATCTGAGCACTTGGGAACCTGCATATTCCCTCAGGAGGAACTGTGCCTTTAAAGCAGATGTCTCTTCTGCCATCTGTGACTGGCCTGTTTTATGACAAAGTGGTGGCGCATCATTATTCCTGATGAGATCTGAAGAGCTTCAGAAAGCATGATTTGGTCAACTTCTGTCATATTTATGGTTAAGGATAGGATAATTCTGAGAGGTATGGGGACCAAGAGGACTTTAATCAGTACTTTTCAAAGAATTAGGCAAAATAAGCACAGAGTTTAATTTTTATTTCCTTACTGAGAGTTGAGATTCTGAGGGATGAAATGTCATTGTGAGAGAGAGTATTGTAAAGGGCCTAAAAATTTAAAACACAGCCCTCAAACAAGCTTTTGAATAAGAAAAGACTGTTGTTGAATAAACAGTTGTGAAAGAACTCGATGGGAGGCTTTATGTTTTTGAGGAGTCTCAGATGCCGAAGCTTAAACACCATGCAGCAATCTTCTTGTATCATGTTCTGTATGCTCTGATAATTGTGGCCCAGCACAGCTCTCATTAAATTGTATATAATTTGTACAGTATCCAAAGGATTTTACTTGCTCAGTTGTAAAATCCTACATAGACTCACCCAATTTACATCTGCTGTGTCTACATTTTCAGTGTTTTTTAGAATTAATTTGTTTTTAGATATTCTTAGGAAGTTGGGCATCTTCTCCTGTTTGTACTCTGGTGGCATCTGAGGGCCCTTGGAAGGACAGTAGGTAAAGATATAATAACAGAGCTGGTTAAAAAGGCTTTCTCCCAGTCTTTTCTCATTGAGTAGTGCTGCTTTGTTGAAACTAAACTGCTTCTCAGTATCAAGGTGGGATGCTGGTGCTGGGAAAGGGAGGGTCAGCATAACCCAGTATCCAGTAATTAAGACATCACTAAAGATGTGACAAAAGCTAAACTCAAGTTTCAAGGATGAAATCAGATGTTGCTTAAACTTGCATCTTCCATAAAAGCCCAAGTGCCAGACTCATGAGGCTGTTGTGGGGCATTTGAGTGTGTTTTTCTGGCCTTTAGATAGCTTTGCAAGGAACTCACTTCTATATTGATGGAGCAGCAGTGCTAAACTGCCACTATTATTCCTGCTTCCCTTGCCAATGGAATTGTTGTTTCCTAGCCAGCCAATTCCCCAATTACTCTCCCACTGTGAGATTCAGTAACTTGTCAGAGGTCTGTTGTATAGGCAGGAACTGAGCCAGGCCCTGTGTGCCAGTGCAGGGTATTAAGCCCACAGCAATTCCTCATTTGTTCCTGTTTGTCTTTTGCTGTACGAGGTGGGATGTTCCTCTCCCACCCCATCCCCAGAAGTATAACAGCCCAAAAATCCAAGCATTCTTATAAAACTGATAATTCCATTCACATCAGTGACAAGAATGTGTTCCTGAATGCTCATAATACATTTTTGTATTTGCAGACATTTGCAGTACCTGAGTATAATACTGAACCTATTCTCCAGGACAAAATTAAACTCCAGAGTTCGCTTACAAAATGGTCATATTTAAATGGGAGAAAGGCTTAAAATGCCCCTATTTTATCAGTGCTTCTCAGTAAGATTTGTACTTGCGTTGTTTGCTCTTGTTAATAAGAACCTTCCTAAGGCCTAAGACATGAATAAATGAATATTTAATTTAAGTAGAATGGTAAACTCTCCAAGAGTTTGTGAATGCCTGGGGTTATGTTGGTTACTACATCTCTGGAAGTTCACTGTGAAGCATGGATTAAATTACCAAGCATTAATTTAAATGTTGTGACCTGCCAAATAGACTTATCAAGCAGCTGGAGGGATGGAATTAGGTGTGTCTAACTTGAGCTTAGAAACACAGGGCAAACCTGCACAGCACTTCTGTACCAGTGTGATTGAAGGGGAACCTCAGAACCTGTGTCTTCAAACAGAAATGGGTCATATGCAGATCACTTGTCTCTGAGCAGCCTGATCTGGTTGGAGATGTCCCTGCTTATTGCCAAGCATTTGTCCTGGATGACCTTTAAAGGTCCCCACCCAAAGCATTATGTGATTCTCAGTTCTGCTTCTATGTACCTTTCTCTGATGTGATTACTGTTAGCACTGTGATACCTCAGCTTCCTCTCTTGCTTGTATAACCAAGGAGGAATATTACCTGGTTGAGTCAAAATGACTGTTGGGGTGAAAGGTTTCTTTGGGACAGATGTGGGATGAGAACATGTTGTGTTTTAATTCATTGATGAAATTAATTGCACCCCCTGTTGTTCTGATAGTGCCCTTTCCAAAAGGGTCCCAAAAGTCCTTCACTAACTCCTTTGTCAGGCCTGCTGAACAGAAGAGCTGGAAGGAGGAGAAGGGCCTATGTGTAGGGCTGGACAGTATTGTTCTTCATCAAAAGACTGACAAAATATTGAAAAGGTTGGTTAAGCTTTGCTTCTGGGAGGGCAGCACAGCAGGACCAGAGTCATCTAAATAATATGATTCCTTCGCAGTTGAAGTGCAACCATCTCTTGTTTGTTCAAAACTCTTTGGCAAATATGTCTAGTAAGTACCAGACTATGGGTTGGAGAACTCAATTTGGAATTCCTGGAAGAATTTGCTTATGATAAAATTAATATCTGAGCTGCATTTAACTAACCCATCAGAATGTTCGCTGTAAACCAAGTTTTGACCATGTTTTCCTTAACTATGTACTAAGATGCTCCTCTGACAGTCGCTTCTGTAGTGTCTTCTGTTTTCTTTTACCTTTTTTTTAAAATTTATTTTTCATTTATTTTTAATTAAGACTAGGATGATATACCTTTCAACTGTCCATCTAGTCACATGAGTTAAAAAGTTTTTTCACATTCAAAACGTTACTTTGCTTTGAAACAATGTTCTTGGAAGAATTTTCATAATGCTTCTCCAAGTATTTATAAAAACAGTCGCTTAAGGATTTTTTTGATGATTGAGGTCTTTATAAAAATTTCTTCTCAGTGTCTCAGTATCCATTGAAAAATGTTTAGAAGAAAATGAACAATATTTTTTGATGTGGAAAGTATACTTTTGTATCATTACCAGGAGGCATCTCAGAGGTAGAGGAACTGTTGCTTTTTAGGATTGTGTATTTCAAATATTTGTATTTACATTTGGATGGGAGCTTGTGTTTTCCTTCATTTTCTTTACATATGGTATAATTTTTCCAGCCAAAGATGGAGTTGATGTACACTTTAGACACTAATTTCATTGAAGTTTTTAATCTCGACCTGAGGGCAAAAGTTTTGGTGGGCTTAGTTAGCCCATATAATTTAAGACATTGTCTTCCTGACCAAATCTTGTTCCTTTCTGTGAATTTGTTTAAGGGAATTTGAAAGTAAAACCACCCCCTTTTGTGGGGATTAGATAATTTTTTCCTTGTTCATATGAGAAATATCATATGTTTACAGAAGAGTTACAAAAAGCATATTTATTATTAATCCTATGGCTTCTATTCACTGTGTAAAATAATGTAATTTCAATCCCCCTAATCAAACTAAAATAATTCCCTTGATTTTAACTTAGACTAATCACTAAATGAAACACCATTTTGAAATAAAAGCTGCACGTTTTGTTGTAAAATAATTCTTGTTGAATTGTCAAATACATATTTTTAAAAATTCTTAGAATTTGCACCAATTTACTATTGTTTAGGGGTCTCAAAGTACTTTGAAGTAAACTTACTGTAAATAACAAATGAAAACATATTCTTTCTCCCAGAGGAGTTGGCAGAGTCTGGATTGTGTGTTCAAATATATCGTCTTAATGGTGCATTATCTCAAGTTTGAATTGTGAGGTGTTTCATCTTATGGAGGATGAACACCTTCTGTGCACTGGTGAAAATGGGGAAAGTGAAATCAAGCTCAGGACTTGGGCCTCTTCATCTCTGCCAACGAGATGGTGTTTTTAATCTTCTACTCTGATTTTGTTTCCTTGTATATGAAGCAAGAGTGGCCCAGAAGACCAGTTATCAGCACCTAGTGTGGTGGTTTGACTTTGGCCTTTCCTGGGAGACAGATCCCATGGTTTCCTGTATCCAAGTGAAGTATTTCATCCTATTTTATGTCAGCTTAGATAGAAGAAGGGATAGATTGAAGTTTTGGGTCAGTCCTTTTCAGGTGCTGGACCTGCCATCTCTTCGAGGAGAGCTGCATGTCCCTGGGAAGTGGACCTTGTTTGTTCTTTATTGTGTGTGTGCATGTAGTAATATTAAGTTTCCTTTTCTTCTCTGTATATATACATTTTCATAAATTCATACTGCTTCAGTAGTATTAGAACCCATTTTTCATCTAGTGTGGGTTTTTTTTCTTCCCCCACCCCCTCCCCTTTTCTCCTTGCAGCTGGGAGGGAGTGGGGGGAAGCTTTTGTTTTGGCCACACCTGGCTAGGAGGTAAATCCCTTTCAAGAACTGGCCCCTGTGCACTGTCACTGCTGCTCAGTGAGATTCCAGGGGATGATGTCTTGGATGGTCACTCAACCATGGCAGGCCTGAGGTAGAGCCCCTTTCAGAGTCTATTGCAGAACCTGAGCTTTTCTCTTTAATTCTAAGCACGGAGGCAAACCAGAGATACTCTATCTGAAACTTGATTTTTGATTCGTTATGGTTTCATGCACATGTCAATATTCTCTGCTCTGTAATGGCAATCAATAGCTTAAGAAAAAGGTAAATTTATATGAAAAATTATTTAGCAAAATGTTTGTTGTACAAATTGTTCTTTCCTAGGCTTGCATCACCAAATGATGTCTATTGACTTTAACTGGATATGATTGCATTCTGCATCCTAGGCAGAACAATTTTTTGCTGCTCTCTACCTCTGTATTTGCTTTTCAAATTCAATTTTCTATACCAGAGAGAGTGAGAAAGCTATTTAACACAATGATACTTATTTAGAATACTGATTATATGGTATTCCCTCTCGCCATCCCATCTTTGAGACATTTTATTCCCTGACAAACTATAGCAGTGCTAAAAATCATAAAACTGTGTCACTAGTAGAGGGCTGATGGGTTTCATATATGGAAAAGCATCTTCTTTCAAGTTTTTTCATCATGATAGACACATAAATTAGGATTGAAATAAAAAAAATCCTCAGGGATATTTTCTTTGTTAAAAACTGCTTCCTTACATGACTTGATTTAGTTATTTTAGGTCTATAAATAAAATGTATTGTTTGTTGTACATAGCATTAATTAATGTAGCTGTATTGCAAATAGTTTGCAGTATGGTACTAAGTTATCATCTGCCCTCCAGCTACACAATTTATTGGTGTGCTGAAATACACTGAAATGTTAGTTGTTACTTCAATTACAGATGCTGAAAATGGGGATGAAAAAGTGTGCAAGTTTTTTCGTTCCCTGCTTCTCTAAGCAAATTCTCCTCTAACTATATTTACCACTACCAGGAAATGCTGTTAAAATGTAGGATCGTTGCAGAAAGTATAATTTCCCATTTGTGCTGACACTGTGCTCTACAGTGGGCAGTGTCATAGGAAAGTAAGATTAGTTCAACAGTATCTAATAGCTGGCTCTAGTGCAGGCTGAAATCCTGCCAATATGCTAGAGCCATTTTTCTGCAAGGAAAGAACTCTTTCAGTCCTCTTCTAAAGAGTGTTGTGAAAGTTTGGTACCTTCTGACTTTTTCATGGGTATGGAAAGAGGAAAAATAATTTTGCAGCCAATTTATAGCTCTGATAGAAGCGGAAGTCCTAAGGTGCACATGGATTCTTTCCTCCATGTTTTCTGGAAGGAACATATTGTTTATAGAAATGATTTTGGAGAGGGCAAAGCTTTAATTTCACTATAACTTCCTGCCAAGCAGGGCTGACAAGCCTGCAACTAAGTAAAAGACTGAAGCTTTCAGTCCAAAACATTCTCTTGCACTCTGAAGAGTGATCCCCAGCTCCACACAGCTCTCTGCTTCACAGCTCTCTGGGTTGCTCAGCCCAAATACAAGGCATACACTGTCTGGCAGGCAGCAGATGCGTGCATGCTTCATGGAGAACCTGAAGCAGAGGAGAATTGCAGGATGTTCTCTCCAAGGCTGCTCAGGCAGGCATTGACCCATTGCAGGCAGTGCTAAGTGCTTTCTGAGATGAGTCCTCTAGGTGAATGAAAGGAAGCTGCTTCCAGAGCTCAACACTCTGCCTGTCTTGATGTTCAGAAGTTGTTTCTTCCAGCAAATGTCTGTATTTAGAAAGCTCTCCCCACTTAATTCTGCTGCACCACAATATGGAAAGCACAAATTCCAGTCCTATTAGGAGACCACTGCTGGGGTACAATTTAGTGGTACAGAGTAGTTTATAGCTGGACATTCAATACTTTAGTTTTTTGTTAGATTCTTTATTTGGGAATAAGATACCATTTGCACTATCATAGACTCTGTTTTCATATATTCCATTAATCTACAACATAATGTTGCTTTGTCATTCTGTATTTCCCAGTGCTGGTGTAATGCATGAATTTAGTATGGTTCCAGTAGGGAAAGTAACCTTATTATTATGTATCTATTTTCCATGGCTTTAGGCTAGTGTAGCCCTGATTTTTATTGTGCATTTACAGTATGATAAAAACAAAGTAGCAGAATTGCAAGTTTTGTCCCTTCTGTCTTAATTATGGTGTATGTTATTTTATGTCTTTCAGCTCTTCTAGTTTAGGAGGAAGTTAACTGTGGTGGGGAAAGCTTGTGCCAAATGCACTTGACAGCTTAAAAATTTTCAGTTGATGTCCTCAGACTGTGATGTGCATTTTTGTTCTGCTAATTATAGCACCAGTGGAAAAGTGTGTTATATGTTGCTGCTTTCCTCCTGCAGTTCTGTACAGTGTATTTTGCTTAATGATGGAGGAGGAAGATGCTATAGAGCACCAGGAGCTCTGTGGTGCTTTTTGAGCAAACCAGAAAATATCTCCCTTGTATGTTGTCACAGAAAAGAACCCGAGTTTGTTTTGATACTTGACAAGGAACCTCTGTAAGATGAGGAAAGAATTTAATACTGGTTACAGATTCTTGTTCTAAAGACACTGCATATTCTTGTATAGTGTTTTTCCTAGGTGTAATGAATTAATGCACACATCCTGATGAACTACCATCTTAGCTTGCAGGTTAACAGTATTTTTCGTTCTGATTTTGAATAACAAATCCATAAACACCCCAAAATATCTGTGCTGAAGGCACTTTTCACAACTTCTCTGCTTTTGTCCTTACGCTGAGTAGTTCAGCCCAAGGAGAAGATACAAGCAAAGGATTCAGACCCTGTGCAGAAATATTAGATAGGAAGGATGTTTGAAGGGTGAATTCCAAATACTCTTTTTAACTGTTTAATTCACTTGTCAGCCACTGGTGAGTTGATGGCAGGAAATTAGCTGGAACCAAAGGATGGCTTGAACAAAAGATTTGCCTACTGAGGGTCATGTAAGAAAAAGTTTAGACAGAAGCATCTTGTTTAATACAAAATGTATGTACTGAAGCTAATCCATGTGGATAACACATTTAGGGTTCTCACTGACAGGAGGTCACAGCCATCTGTATTTGATTGAATAACATTGTATCAAAGTCAACATGCAGAGGTCCCACTAGAAGTTATCAGAATTATCATTTCAATTAAACAGATGGCTGAGGAATCAAATGAAGAGCCTTTGAGTGATGGCTACAGAATCAATAATGTCTTTCTGAGCTTTATTGATTTATCTTTGTCCAGGCAGTAGAATTGATTTATGTCTCTAGCTTTATTTTGATAAGTCAATGATAGCTCAACTATTCCTAAATTAATGTCTTCTTTTTGCGGGGCTTACATTATTTTTTTTCTCCTGGTGAAGAGACAGAATTTTACATCAAGCCAAACTGATTTTACTAAGTAATTCTGTGGCTAACAGGGTATCATAAATCAAGCAGAAGGATGGCCTCTGTAGTTTCACATGGAATGGATGACTTAGAATTGTGGAAAAGGCACTTATTTATTTAGCCAGTCAGATGGTATTGCATTTTTCCTCTCTTTGCTAACAGACCACTTGATGTTTGTGAGCAGACAGGATTCTTGCTGTGAAGAATGCAGTAGTGTGAGGATTGTAATGTCTTTCTACAAATAACAGGGAAAAAGAAGAGAAAAATGCGTCTGTGTGTTGAGAGGAGAAGAAAAGGGCAATCCAGCTCCACAATTAATCATCTTCTGCCATATGGAGCATTCCACATGCACATGAAAAGGCGTAACATGTGGAACTCAGCCTTGTGTGTTGTGGTGAGCAGAGCCTGGTAGCAGCTTGTTTTTTACAAACCCAGAGAGTAGTCTTGGTTTTGCTGCAGTTAGAAACGTCCATATTAGTAAAAGTTTTGTTTTCTGGGTCAGTGAAATATTGATAATAGATTCACAGGCTTGTAAAGCAAGCAGGTCACAGTTGTTGGCTTGCCTTTTTCTTCTACTGTATGTACCCTTGAAAGTTCCTAGGAATAATGATGTGGGGTTTTTTTTGCTTTTAGGAATAAGTAACCCTTCCCCTTCATGATCTCCTGTCTGCCATTTTTCAGTACCAAACCTAGATAAGATTTCTCAGTAAAATTTGAGTAAGTAGAACCAGTGGTTGGATCTGATGGTAAATGAACCTGGGAACACTGAGGCAACAAAAAAGTTGTATTTGTGGTTTAGATTTTTATCTGGCTGATAGTTAGGTCACAGTAGCTCTAACAGGATCTAGCCAAGCTGTGCCTCTCATGCTTTAACAAATTGGTGCAACCTTGTATGATTTCATATGTTTTTTTTCTTTCATTATCTTAATGATAATTATTTATCCTTCTGGGGGTCTTCATGGATTGAGCAAATGTGTCTACATGTTTCTTCAGCCTTTTAAATCTGAATATACTTCTTTTAGACATGGAGAGGAAAAGTAGTATGGAAATGCAGTGTGTTTGGAAGGAATGTCAGGAAATTTGGGTCATAATTCTAGCACGAGCTGACTTGAATACACAGATAAATGACTTCTTTTATCTTCATCAGTGATTAAAAGGATAAGTAGGTTCAGAATTGCTTAACTCCCTTTGCTATTTGTTAAATCCCTTTAGTTTTAGTGGTAGTTTAGGGTCTCAATTCCTTTGAGCATATAGGTCCCTTTCTTTAATTACTTTTATCACAGAAAGCTTTGTGGTTTAATTTGTGCCAGGACTTTTTAAGGTCATAAATCCAAAGCCCTGTTATTACTGGATAGGCAGAATAGAAGAGTTACATTAAAAAAAAAAATATTTCTTGAAATGGGGAGGTTAGGAGGAAAAGTGCTTTTTCAACCAAAATGCAGTTTTGCAGGAAAGGCAAACCACTGTATCTTTGGTTGATTATTCATCATAATTATGATTATTAAGTGGCATTTGAGACTTGTATAACTCAATATTCCAGATTAGCTTTTTTATGAAAACATAAACGGATAACTCTAATCAGAAGCATCTAAAGTCAACATAAACATTGTAGATAAACCTACAGGTTTTTTTTGTTTTTTTTTTTTTTTTTTTTTTTTTTTTTTTTTTTTTTTTTTTCCCCCCCCCTTGTTTCCATTCTTGCATCTTTNTTTTTCCCCCCCCTCTCTATATGCAAGTAATTTCCTGCCCAGTCCCATCCACAACCTAAATATAATGCCTTCTGGTGTCTCAGAATGCTAAAAAATAGAAGACATTTCAACATCAGTTCAGAGGAAAAAAAAGAAGCCCACTTGGGTGGGGGGGGTTGAAAATGTACATTAAAGAGATTAACAATGCAAGGAAAGCATTTTGCAAACGCACTTTTTTATTACAACACTATAGGATGAGCAATGTAGGTAATGTAGTAAAGTTATGTAGGAACACAATAAGAAGAGGAGATAAAAGCATTCCAACTGTCGTTCCAATATTATCACTTCAATCAGATTTTGAGCACAATGGAACTGTGCTGAACTCCAGTTCAGCATGTCAAGCCATTGTCTGGCACCAGCATCTGCAGAGCTGCTATTGTTTTACTGGAGCAGCTGCCACTCAAAGCTCTGATGGAGTAGGTGGAAGGCATTCCAGAGTTACACTTGCATTGTGCTACACAAAAGAGACCTATTGGGATAATTCCCCCTGTGATTTTTTTTTAACTTTGCATGACTTTAATAAAAAAAAAAAAAAAATCTTTGAAATATTGGACAGGCTGATAAGCAGGATCTTGGAGATGAAAATTACAATAGAGAAATGTCTATAGATAAAAGGATCTGTGTGACAGAGAATAGATGTACAAGTTGTACTTCTCATCATTTCTGCTGGTGGGTGGACATAAGCAGTCTAAACTGGAAATCTCCTCTGGGTCTTTACAGAGATATTTCATTCATATGGGAGTGTTTGGTTATGCATGAAGGAAATTAAATTTGTTCACCTTGAGAGAGAATTTGTAGTCTTCCATATTCTGACGATTAGACAATAGAGATCAGAGGGTGGCAGATGCTGGTCTGAATGGTCAGTGTTCAGCAGTCAGCGTGAGGTAGCTCTTGGGCTAATGGGAAGTAAGTTGCTGATCTCAACTGAATCCTTAAAATGTTGCAGCTTTAATTGCAGTGCTCATCAGAAGCAAAACAAAACTCGAGAGAGAAAAGGAGGAGTGACTAGAGGGGCTGAACTTCCCCCTCGGAATCTCTTTCTTCCCGAAAGGGGATGTTTCTGTATCTGGACTGTGCAGGAAGATTTAAAGTCCTCACACTGTTCACACTTGCTGATGATAATGACCAAGACTGAGTGGTGATGTGGACACCCTGTGCTAGAACACCTCAGAATGTCAGAGTAGCTGAGACAAGTTTTCCGTCAAAGTTTTGGCATGACTTTGGATGAGATCCAGCATATTGAGAAAGGCAGCTACATCTATAGGACATGTATCTATGCTTCTATGGAACCTTCCTAAATTACCTGCCAGCTCAGCTTGCCCTAGGACAAGTCTCAAAAAAGTCTTCTGAATACATCTTTTGTAGGAATTTAGCTGCCAGAGAATGGTTCATTAGCAGTGACACCGAGGGAGTGAAGAATGCATTGAAGTGTTTCTCTCTACCAAATTCTGCAAAAGGCAAAACTTCGAGGACTTTTTTTTTTCCCCTAAAAAAGTAAATGCTGCAATGCATTTCAAGTTGGGGACTAGGCTTTGCAAGTGCATTATCAAGACAGTTCTTGATAAAATGTTAATTTGAATGAAAGAGCAATCTCTCAAACCAAAAAAATATTGCCTGTTATTACATGATGCCTTTCTGTACTGATATCTTCAGATTGTTCAAATATTGTATAATTTCTCATTTAAATTTGTACTTGCAACAATATGTTCAGTTAGTAGGCAACAAAGGGCTATTGAATGCGCACTTAGTGAGTTCTGTTTGGTTTGTATCATATGAAGCCAATGAAAGGTAGATAGGAGAGATTGTATTATGCCTAAGCCTTGTTATTAAGGTTGAATTGAGATAAATGGAATATTGAGATTTCAATTTCCAGCCCTCTCATTCCTGCTTCCTGAAAGCAAGGGCTTAAATTTGAAATTTTTAGTGGAAGGGAAAGTAATCTGTGCAGAAGTTCAAGCTCCCCAGGTTTGCTGACGTTTGCTGACTTTTGCTACAAACCTAAGAAAAAGAAGATAAAAAACGTTCAGAAAGTTGTTGCCAATCCACTTTAATTCTATAGGAATGGAATCATATTCTCCAATCCAAGCAGTTCGATGTTATCTTGTGCTAACAAGATGACAAGTAGTGGTGTAACAATTAAAACCTGCTGTATTTAGGTTGTACTAATGAAATATGATGTTGCTATAGGATCACTTGCTTAATTCCATAGTTTTTATGTATCACTCTGGTACACTTCATTTTCATGTTTCTTGGTAGTTCAAGCTGAAAGACTGGGTTTAGCTTGTTTGTTTCCCTCCTCTTGTGGTAGTTTTTGTGTCCTTTGATTTCTATTATTATTTTGAGCACTCAGAGCGTTTTGGCACGTCTAACATGTTATCTCACTGTTTTTGGGAGATGCTGTGGAAGTGCAGAGATTTGTACAGCAGTCTCCAGGCTGGTATGTTCCAGTTTTTAGATTCTGGTAATATTGGCTCACTAAAGGAGATTAGAAGGGTCAATTATGTCACCTGTAATTGCTAGTACCATTTCAGTCTGAAGAGAGTGCCCAGAGATGTTAAGCCTTGAAAACAATAGTAGTGTTCAGAGCAAGGGAGGATATTGCTCCATTTATGGTACAGTCTTAATTTTCATGATTGTGTGTTTTGTCAGTCTCTTGAAATACTTATACACACACACACAGAGAAATTATGACTGCTACAGAGTTTGCCCCAGTATTTATAGTGTGAGTATTGCTTTATTTATATAAGGTGTTCCCCAGCCAGTGCATACAGTTGTTTGCCCTGCCAAAGGATCAGCAAGCAGAAGCACAGCCCATGTCACAGTCAGACAGCTCATGTGTTGAGCATGCTGTGCACCTTCCCTTAGGCTGAAAGGCAGGAAGCAGCACAGCATAGGCTGCTGCTCTGTAAAGGCATTGCCAACCTGGTAAGTAATAAACATCATGCTATTTATATTTGCCAAATGTCAGAAGAAGAGCAAGGAAATTTGGAAGGCCCCAATAAAATAGCAATTCTGAGGTGCTGCCTAAACCTTGGTTTCACTGGGAATGTTGGAAATAAAAAAACACAGTGGAATCTTTGGCAGTGAGATATGTGGACTGATGCAAAAGAATGTATATCAGAAAGTACCATTTGTACAAATATATTATCAAATCAATTTTAACTTCATGTGGGAAAGACACGAACATTTCTATAAGCACCTCATTGTACCATAGGGACCATAAAAGCCAGAAAGAGTCTAGGCTGATATAAAATCATAAAACAGAGATAGGACCATAAAATATGATGGCAGTATTTATATGGCAGTGTACTAGATCTTGCTTTGAATAATGTGCTCAGTGAGGCATCCTTTGCAGAGACCCTGAAGTGGAAGATGGAAAACAGAAAGGATTGAAAGTGAAATGACAATGTGTCTCTGTGGCTGCTGGTTTCTCAGTTACCTGTTCCTGCACAGGGCACGAGCAGGCTGAGCCCCAGGTGTGGTCCATCACCGCCCAAGCACAGAGCCATGGCATGGCTGTGCTGCTCTGCTGGAGGTGTCATTCTTTCTGTTTCTTTCACTTTTACAGAATCTTGAAATAGTTGATAGAGGTCAGAGAAGCAGTGGTGGAAGTAAAGCAAAGACAGGGAGGAGAGAGCAGGGGAAAACATGATAGGGAATGACATGAACAGTGAAGGCTGCTTGACCACTCTTTTCCTCATGCCTTGGAGTTGAATAGAGGATGAATATACCAGATACAGTAAAAGAGAGGAAGGAGCCAGCAGTACTCTGAAGCGTAATTGGTGTGCTTTTGAGAAAGGTTGAGGAAGGATTTTTGTTTGCTTGTTCACAGAATTCATCAGGGTTTTGTGGTTTAGCTGACATTAGGAAGAATGGTTGTTAAGCTTTCAGGCATTGGAGTGGTGTGCTCACTTCTTTCAGAAGTATTTGCACAGACACCTAGACCTGTGGTGGTTGAGTAATTCATCTTCTACTGTAGCCAGTCCTGCAGCTCAGTACATTTGAATTGAACTGATGTGCTTTTTCCATTTTGTGCCTGTGTCAGGACATAGAACCCAGTAGTACTGCTGACAGTCTTCCTAATCAGGTATTAAAAAAAAAAAAGGCAAAATTATGCAAAAGTATATATTTTTTAAAAAAGAATATTGCTAAATCAAGGCAAGAGAAGAACTTCCATAAGTGAGTAGCTCTCTTCCTGCTGCCCAACTACTGCTGCTCTGTTCTGATTAAGTCCAGGTGCAGTTTTACACCTGGTAGACATGCAGTTGGTAGTGAGCCACCAGGTGGCAAGCACAAGGCTCTTTTATGACCACAGGTGGCTTTTCATCTTGGTAAGCCTGGGCTCAGCCATTTATTTCAGTGTCAGAATCAGATGTGTAATCATATATGATTTTTAAGAATTCTCTGCCTTTACAGAGTGCAATCTGGGTAGGTGCTCGCTGTGGTAGTTGGTGTCCACCTTCACCTTTGGATCTCTAATCCTTGTACTTGCAAAGTCATTCAGGTAGACTTGAAACCATCAGCTTTTGCTTTTAGCAGTGCATCCCATATTTTGGAAGTGTTAATGCAAGCTGCTGTACAAAGGCCTTCCACAGCAAGACACATTCATTGCTGTAAATGTATTTTTGGTGACTTGCAGGCAAGTAACTGATCAGGGATTATATTTCTGATTATCCCTTTGATTTAGTTAGAAAAAAAGCACCAGGGACATTGCCAATGACCCAGACATTTGAAAAAGCCATAGATTAAGCTGTTGGGGCCTGTACTTCCAAATCCCACAATATTACATTAACACACGTTCAGAAGCTGCAGAATTGGATTTAAATCCAGCTCTTGAACGCTCTTCGTAATCTGATTTTGTACCTGGAGTGGTGAAAATAATGGTAATGCAGCTCCTGCAAGAGTGACTGTGTGAGCATTTTTCACATTAGAAAGGCTTTTTAATAAAGTGAAAGTGCCTTAAGTGCAGAGGCATCTTTCCTTACTTTCTTGCAGCCTTGATAGCAATGAAAAAAATTCCACATATTGTAAAGCACTGTGGGCTGGAGATTGTTGGAAAAGGGTATGGTCTCTGCCTCAGAGTGTTAGTACAAGCTTCACATATTAAGGCTTCATTAAATATTAACGATGTTTTCATCATTCATGGTTACTTTCAATTTTTGCTGCGTGTATGACTGTCAGATGGCATTACAGATGAAGACAAAGCATGAGAGCAGCAATTGCATCAATCTCAATTTTGATTCTGGATGTTTGTTTAAAAAACCCGAAAAGCAAGCAAAGCAACCAACAAACAAAAAAAGGTGAAAAAAATAGGAACAAAAAATAATTGTCTGTATTTATAAAGAAATCCTGAAGTGGGTTAGTGTATCATGTACTGCAGTTCCTCAGCAAGGGTCATTAATACAAGTAAATGCTGTGGCTTTCATCCAAGCTCGTTTTGCCATGCTGCAGGCTTGGCACACCTCTTGTAATTTTGATGAATGGGCACCACAGTGAGAGAATGGCCATGTAGCAGTGTGCACTACAGGTGTGCTCCTGGAGTAAAAGAAGTGCTAAATCAGGTAGACTTCACTGTGACTTACATTGCTGATTTACCTCCTGATGATAGAAAGAGAAAATGGGGTTTCCAGTCCAGGTGATCCTTTTCTGTGGTAATTTACCATCTGCTAGGAACAGGTGGTGTTTCCCTTTGAACATATTTCTATTGTACATAAGTGAAGTGATGAATTTCTATTCCAGGACATTTTGTTTTTAAAAAAAGTTAATATCTGCATATTTTTCAATGGATCCAGAAACCTGCCACAGAAATTACAGCCTAAGTGGAGAAATAGCTCATTTACAGTAGCTGATTCAGTTGGAATATGAGAGTGTTGTTCCAAGAGATCTGGAAATGGAACTTCCCATTACTACCATTGGTTTCTTCCCCTACCTATGCTCCAGATGTGGTAGTCATAAATGCCTTTTTTTTTTTTTTTAGTTCTGTATCCTGAAATAAAATGCTGAGAACAAGACTGTGATTTAGGCCATTTTTCATCTGAAAAAAGAAGCAGCCCTTTCACAGGCTGTAGTTTGATGAGGATATATGGAAGATGAGGATATAGAGGATATATGGAAGGCAGAAATAAGGATTAAAGATCAGCTCTGTAGTTACATGTTACAAAGCCTGTGAGCACAGAAAGAATTATCTGTGAGCTGTGGACAGTTAAGCCCAACTCAGGTTTTGCTAAGTCTGGTAATTCTTTGAGGTGATCTACCCTTTTAGTAGACCATGGCTATTATGGATCATTTCCAGTAGCTACTGAAGGGACTAGTTTTTCCCCTTTTTGGAAGACATTGGAAAGAACTAAAGAAAACAGAAAAAAAAAAAAAGGCAATATGTATTTCTGTGCTAACTTGTTCTTGATTTATGAGCACTTTCCTGTGTTTGAAATAGAGGGCTAATACATTACATTCAAGAGAAAGAAAAACTAGAAAGAATTTGCAGAAGTTGAATGACGACTTCTTCCTTCCCCTATATGGGCAGAGGGACGGGGTATTTTATCAACCTGGTGAGCATTTCCATAGCTTAGTTTTTTTGCTTGGCTTAGCACTATCCAGATACTCTTGTTTTTCTTTCACACATCTCCAGTGTTGAGGTGCAGCTATTGGCAGCATACTCGAGTTGACAGCAGCTCCAAGGAGCCACAGAGGTACCTCAGCAGCACATCCCTTTTTCCTGCTGTGCCCTCTGCCCTTCCAGAGGACAACAAGGGGCTGCTGCCTTTGGATTCTCTCAGTACCTCGGCAGTTCATCCTTTCTGAAATGGATTTTCTCTTCAGTGAACAGAGGTCAGAAATGAAGACACAAAAGATGAAAAAGCAAAACTGGTAGTGCAACTCCTTTATTCTTTCTGTGTATCATTTTGGATTAAGTCTGATGCTTTGCTTTTGACTGTGGCAAAGTATTTGCACTAAACAAAAGCTGTTTAGTACAAAAACTACTGGAAGTTGTCTTAGTGAATTACTCTGTGATGTAGTTGCCTGTGAAGAACAACATACCAGAAATCTCTCTCAATAGGTAGAGGTGTCAAAATCTGGTAGTTTTGCTCCCTTAATGTTTGTGTCCTGGTCTGCTCTGCTCACAGAGCATTTTCAGGCCTGGAAGAAAAAGAGGTTTTATCTTACAAGATTCTTTTTCTTGGTGTTGGCTCTCAGAAGTCTTAATATCCCTGTTGAGTAGTAAATGATCAATTAAGTGGTAAGAAGACCAGGTAATTATTTTAACAAGCATAGAGAAATATGCATTAAGCTTGGAAGTGGTCTACCATTAGTTTGATAAATGCAGTTTTCTTAATAGATGTCCTCCCTGCTCAGGAATGTTAACATCTGGAGATTTTAAACCACTGGTGGAGAATCTAGTAAGTTAGAAATCCGGAAGTCATAAATAAATTGAAGGACTGCTTATTTTTATTTATTTTTATTTTATTTGCACCACCCTTAACCTTGTGATAAAAGCATTAATGTCCGATCAAGTTTTTGATCAATACCAACAGATATTAGGTATTAAGGAACTGTGTTTATAGGGGCATCAGAAACCATGTCCTTTTAAAGACCCTTCTTGATGACTATGTCAGCTGTCAGTGTGATCTAAAAAGCTTCTTCTGTCCTGCAGCTCCACTTCTGTGGGCTGAGATGAAGGGACATGGATATGGTACATATTATAGTTCTGGCATTCTCATTTTGGAAAAAAAGTGATCTCCAGAGACTACACATGAAGGTGGGAACCACCACCTCCTGCTGGAGCACTTGGCAAGGCTTCTATCAGCTGCTCGGAGGAACAGAGCCCCATTGGAAAAATACTGAATCCAAAATGAGACTTTTGCCTTGGCATTTAAGGCTAGATTTTTATCTGAATTAAATCTGCATTACTCAATGTTTACGTTAGTTTCTTTTCTTTTTTCTTTCCCTCCTCCCCCAGTTGTGTTTATTTCTTCATATAGACAAGAACTCTCAACACTTGTATCAGGACACTGGCACAGATGGAAATGCTGTGTTGTGTGGTTTAGTTGTAAATGTTTAATTCTGTGTATATGGCAGGGATTTGTTTTTAATGAAAATGTCACTGACATTTACACTTTCCATTTTCT
>VXAU01000760.1:872266-889499 GCA_013399695.1 Formicarius rufipectus
TTTTCAGAATTACAGATGGGTTTAGTATTGTATACTTTTTGGAGCTGACAATTAATTAAATCTTTAATAGCCTACCAAAAATCTGTTGCTTGCTTTTAATTCTTTCAGTCTGGATATTTGTCCTGCATGACTTACTCAACTTTCCTCCATCAAAGCATTTTCATTCATTTTAATTTAATACATTGGCAGTGAATTTAATTTGGTGTTTACATTAATTTATTAAATAAAATACTGTGTGATGATTAGAAATAATTTAACTATTTCTTATCTGAGTTGTAAGGAAGTATTAAACCCCCACTATGTGTGGCAAGTTCCAGACCACTCTTTCCAGAGTTGTTGCTAAATCCTCAAAAAGTTATCACTGTATGTGTGCAGTTGTATTGGATCCCCTGAAGGCATTTGTGCAATTCCAACCAGTGCTTTCAGGATGAAGACCAAAGTCTCCCATTGTGATGCAGATATTGGGAAGTTTTTCTGTCATAATAGAAAGCATACTTTAAAATGCTGTAAACACCTAAGACCTTACTGGACCTTTTTTTTACACAGTATGGAAGAATCTATTTTTAAATTCATTACCTTCTTCCAAGGTGAAATGTTTCCCACATGGAAAAAGCTTATCTCAAATTAAAGAATGTGTTTTAGAGCTGCTGTTACCAGGATACTAAGGGAAGTACACTCATTCCAGTAGCATCAATAAGTCTGATGAGACCTTCTAATGAAGAGCAGTTACACTTCTATTTATGACTTCTCTTTGACAACTTCAGTATCTGAATGCCCATTATTGATTGATTAAATAAATCTATAAGAAACTCCTCTGCTGTCAGGTTTTTTAAATAGAACGCAGCAGTGTGACTGAAATGCTCAACAGCTGCTGTTGCCTGAGGTGGTGTATGCTAATGTCTGTGCCTGGGCACTTTGAATCACTTCTTGCAAAATACAGTGGCATCAGCTGAAAAACATGGTGTGGAGGAGTTTGGAATTCTCCGAGGGCTTCTTCAAACTTTTCTAGATGTGGCTCATGTGAGAACTCACTCAAGTACATGACTTGTGAAACCCAGAGCATGGAGTCCTACTGTCTTAGAACTCTGCTTTTTATTTAACTTCTACACTTTGTGGGTCTTGGAGAAATGCTCTCAAAATTAATGCTAAGGAGTGGTGCAAACCCTGGGAGAGCAGAAAAGTGTAAGCCTAAATGAGAGACCACTGAAGCTGAAAGAAGCTTCTCCATTGATTCCAGAGGAATTCAAATCAAGCTGTTGGTGTTTCTGGCATTCTGTTGCAGGGCTGGCTAAGGTCATATGTTCAGAAACTCAGATTATTTGGTTTTCTTTCTATTTGTGTGTTTTTATTTCTTCTCTGAGTTATTCCTTATGTCTGGAGATCTCCTAGACTTGTAGTGGTGGAGTGTGGTTTCAACAATTAATGGCTGTTAAATCTCTTTCTAGGGGTGGTGTGGAGCAGTTGCATGACTCAGATCCAAAATCAGATCAAATCCCTTGCAGTTTATTTTTCATGGAGATCTATATGTGACCTTATTAATTGCAGAGACTTATGCTTTTCAAGATGTTCATTTAAACCTTGTTCTTGTAGTTTTGGTATATGAAATGGATCTGTACCAGCTGAAGTCATAAAATAATTAAAAGGCTGGGAATTTTTCTGTATGGCAGATATTACTGATGAAGAACTTAATTTTCTGGCCTGTTTCATTATTTTATTTTGTTCCAGAAGAGTGTGTTACTATTGGTCTGAAAACTCTAGATCTAGCAATGTTATGTTATGGACAGTGTTTTAAATTGTTGACACAGAGTGTAGAAACCAAGGAAAGTGGCCCTTTCCTCTCACATGGGAATGTTTGGTTCATTCTGAAATCAGTGATACAGTGCATTAAAATATATATGGCTAATTTTTAGCATGTACTTAAGTCTTTTATGTAGTTATGCTCCCTACCATAGTTCAGAAACCTGCTAATGGAGGAGTCAGAAATGTCTTAATATATTCTAAGTAGGAAAAATTGAATTTAAGTAACTTTCTCACACACATGCAATTTTGGTGGACTAGGTGCTCTAATCTGTTATTGCAATATCAATGGGAATAGTGCTATCTGCCTTCAGGTGGTAAGTTTCTGCTTGCTTCAGTTTTGATGGATTGGCACTGTCTGAGAGGAAACATTGGGTTTGGAGGAGCCACCCCCTTGTGTTGGGAGAGACAGCTGTCAGGGACTGCTGAGAGAATGATTTTTCAACTGTCTGCTGCTACCACAAACACCTGTTGTAACCCCTTTGCCATAGAGCTGCTGTTTCTGCAAGTTTTCATACTGTTCAAGTGTTATAGTTAGGATAAAAGATGTATTAAATAGGTAATTAATACCATTCTAGTACTTCTGTATGTCCAACTGTTCTGCTTGGTTCTGGGAACCCCAGTTCAACCCCCTGATTGGTTCATGTACCCCTAAAACCTCATTGGCTGGCCGGTGGAGCAATACAGCTCCACCCTATAAGGCTAAGCCACCCTCAGTTCTTCCTTATAAGTTATAAACCCTCCTTCCCCTTTCTTTTTGTGTCATGGTCTGCCCCTGACTCCTCCCAAGTTCTAGAACCCTCTGACAGAACCCTATAAGTATCCCATGCTCTCCTTAATAAAGAGTTCACGCTCATTCACACCCGTGAACACACACGTGTGGACCGTGTCCTCTTTCCCTTCCGGACCGTGACACCCTTGCAAAATTTTGGACAGGGTTTACATTACAAAGCAGTCACGATAAGGAGCAGAAAATCTCCCCAGGCTTTGTGGGGCTATTCTGTAAAAGGAAAAAAAACCCAACCAAACAAAACCAATTAGACTTATTATCCAAAAATACATCTGAATTATATTGGTTCTAAGTTGTTAATGAAATAGTTATTGGCTGAGCTGCAATACCTGTGTGCTCTCTCCCTATTATCAGATGTCTGAGTGAAAAAGAGTGTGTAGTGTGTTATTGGGGTCTGTTTTTTAATTAGATTGCCTAATTCTTTCACTCAGTATTGCAAGATATCAGGGGTTTTTTTCTCCCCTTGGTTTCTTGTTTTCTGGTTAAATTAACAGTAAAAGACATTTCTTTTTCTAACTGTGCTTTTATGGAGCATATGTGTTTGCACAGGATGGATGGAGAGACAGGGGCAGGTACATTCCCAATGTGCAGCATTGATGGCTGTTGTGAGTCACAAATGCTATTCTCAGAATGCGAACTTGAATACATGACTTTAAGTTAAAGGCTTGAATATCCAAGACACTGGGATTGGCTCAAAGAATTTAAATGAAACAGATGGAGAAGTCAGTCCATCTTAAGTAAATAACCAAATTAAAAGAAAGGCAGCAATTCCACTAAGGTTGGAGGAGCAACTGAAAATAGTGCCATTGGTAATTGCTACAGCCAGTGGTAGTTCAATATAGTGGTGTGTTAATGAGTTAATTCTTCCACACCATGACTTGACAGTTGTAAATCCCAGAGCTGTTTTCTGAGGTGTAATTTCCAATTAAAATACTGTCTCTGGATTTCTAGGTTATAAGGAAATGCTTCTGCCACTAACATGTATGTTCCTGGAAGTGAGCAAAGGAAAATAATGAAAGGGAGGATGGTCTGATTCCGCTGTAATTGATTTAAGACACCACCAAAGCAGAGGCTGCAGAAAACTGTGCAGAGACTTTAGTGGTTTGTGGTTTAAACAATGAGAGTGAAAGAAGTCTTGTGAGAGCCTGGGTTTTCCATGGGATAAGTAGTCTGATGGCCTGGGCCTGAATGCTGCAGAGCAGAGTGAAAAATGTGGTCTGCCACAGTGGTGGTGTGCTTTGTGTTTGATGTCTTGTTGGAGAAAGTATCTTGCAGATGTATTATGAATGGGGATGACAGAGTGAAGATAGAACTCGGGTGCAGTTACAGCCCTGTTTTATGTTAATAGGTCAGTGTCGAGAACTTGAGCTCAGTGGGAGAAGTGGGGAACCCAGGCAGTTCTACCACCCTATCTGGTGCTATCAATAGCTCTGCCAGCCTTTCTGGGACTTGCCACCCCAGTTTCCAAGCAGTACATACAGTTCTCTGGAGCAAAGCTACAGAAACGAGAGAGGACCAAAATCTGGACTTCGAGATTTTCAGGAAGAGGACAGATTTGCAGGAAATGATAAGGCCTGAAAACTGGGCTCAGTCCAAATTGCTTTGGCAGCACTTTATACCAGCTCTTAATATCCCTTCACACTGAGTTGCACAGCGCTGGTGGAGCAGGTGGTGATGCTGGTATGGGATGCAGCAGAGCTGCCGCATCTTGTGTTGTAAGAGCCAGTGATTCTCCTCCATAAAACACTTTCCACAGAGGAAAGTGAAATCAGCAGACTGGCTAATTGCTCAGAGGGTGTAACACCGGGGGGGCACCAATCAAGGGGCAGCAGTGCTGAACAGGCAGGCACTGGAGCACAATTAACAGGGCTCTTGTTACTGCAGAGCACAGAAATTGTCTACTGGCAGAAGGAGACAGACAGGGAGGAGAAATGGAGAATATCTGTGAAAGGGAAATGGAGTGAAGATTAAGGAAAGCTTTGGGTTTCTCAGTTCCCTGACCTTCACTGGTCAGGGTTATAGCTTGTAGCTTTGTCATTATTTATCAGGTCACTGTTTCAAGGAAAGAATAATTATTGTTCTTGTGTTTAGGTTGTATACAGAGCCCTTTCTTCCTCTGGTGTCTCTCCATCTCATCACAGATGTATATATTCTTTAATAAGATAAATTAATATTTCCCATCACAATTGCACTTTTCTAGATTTGAATATCTAAGAGTGTCTTTGCTTGGAAATCTGATAAATACAATTAAATACAGGCTTAAATAAACTATACCACTATTAATAGTGAATGAAATTTTAAATGAACAATGAAATGGATGAAATAAAGAGAATTAAGCTTATCTCTGTCAGTAGAATATAGGTTACAAACAAAAATGATTATTCCCAAATAAGCAAGTGTGAACACAGTCTCAAACTGGGAAGATTAGGGGAAAAAAAAAAAAAACAAGACAGCTACTGCTTTTTAGCTAGATTAGGCTTTTTTCTTGCTTCTCTGAACACCTTTACATGCCCATAATTTCCACTAAATTAGCTATCCTATCAATTAATGTCCATTATGAGGATGAAGCCTTTTTTTTTTTCTTCATAATAGCTTGGCTGTGACTGCCAGATTTTCAGTGCCTTGGTCTGACAGTAAGACAGGAATATACTAAATATGTTTGACTCATTCATGTTGTCTAATTTGCTTGCTCTACTTTTTTTTTTTACCTCATTAATCTTATAAATATCAGTGGAAATAGTAATCTTGTGAAAAGAATAAAAGGAAAAGGCAGTGTAGCAGCCCTAGTTGTTATACACTGAATAGACAGTGCTTTTCTCATGACAGGAGATAAGGAATCTGGGAAATGGGTATTACCTGAACCAATAAGATCACTGCTGACATAAATATCCTAAAGCTTGTTTTGGTTGATTTATAGGTAGTCCCTTCTTGTTGCCTAAAGCCCTGGAGAAAGAACTGACTTGTTTTGATAATGTCCAGTAAAGCTGCACTGAGGCACATAAAGCTGGTTGAGAAAAACCCAGACATGGAAAGTTGTCCTTGCCTTGGATTTGAATATGTGATCTTCAAAACGTGTAGTCAGTGACATTTGGGGTAAAAGAGCATTTTTGAGAGACTGGGAGTTCAGAGCTCATACAAGTTTTTGAGCCTACACATCCATTTATCTACCAAAAACAGGTGGCTGGGGAAAATGCCTTGGTTTCTGTTTGCATAAGAAAACATCTGGTATAAAGATCCACTGATCTTTATTTTGGCAAAGAAACCATATTTCTGGAGAAAAAGGGCTGCAGAGACTTTGGTGCACTGAGACTGTTTCTGAAAACTCTTAGTATATGAGGATGGCAACTTCCTCTGTAGAACAACTCTCCAAAAGCTAAGTGCACTAATTTCATTGCATTGTCATTGACAACCAGAACTATTTCATGAGTGACCTAAAAATTAAATCTGTGAACACAGTGATATCAAAGAAAATCCTGTATATATGTGTATGTTTATACATACATGTGTATATGCACTTTCTGATATGTTACGTCAACACAATATATCCCCTTGCCCCCAGCATCAAAATTTCATTTATGAAAACGATTCCATGTCACTTTCCCATTCACACATTTTTGGACTTTTTTTTTAAATTTTATTTTTAAAATTTTATTGAAAAACTGCTAAAGTGCTAGCAGCACTTCAGATACGTTAGGTCCATGTATTTGCTTTCCAGACAGAAGTTTGGATTCTCTGTGCTTGAGTTTGAGGAAGTAGAAAAACAACTATGAATAATCAAAAGTGCACATTTGTAGGAATTCTGCAAATGTGTTATGTACTAATGGAAGTGCACAACTGTAGTTGTGTTGAGCAGAGATTTGGGAAATGTGTGATTCAACCTTAAATTCTAAGGGACAGAATCTTTAACTCTCAAGGAAGGAGTGTCATAGCTCCGAAGCTGTGCCGCCTTGTGCAGGTGTTGGGTTTTAGTTTTGTTTGGATGAGACACAAATTCAGCTCACCAGTGGCAAGTAAATCTACTTGTGCCTGTACCTCAGCCAGATTTTAGCATCAGCACCACCAGGAGCTCAGTGAGGTGGAAGGCTCTTGCAGCTGTTTGTTGCTCATGCTGAGGTCCCAGAGCCAGTTCCCTCTCCAGTTGTCACACTTTTGATGCACAGGTAGTTACTCTGTGTGCAGAACAAAGTATAATTTTTAGTTAATTTTGTTTCTACACTTGCAATGTAATACTTTTAATATTTCCTTATAATCCTAAGGAAGTGATACAGAGTTGTCAGAAAAATGGAAAGGAGGCAGGAAGAAAAAGGGAGAAAGCATGAAAAGGAGAGTCAGACTATGTGAGACAGTTTCAAGTGGTCTTTTTCCTGCAGCTGGTGTTCCTGATAGAAAATGAAACTGAATCCAGTTAGTAGGGGAAGAATCTCCTAAGAAGAATCTAACTTAATATTTAGAGCGAAACATTAGAGTACTTAATGCATACCAAGTAAGTAAGTGCTATACAGCAATGTCAGATATTTGGAATGTGCTCTGCGTGTGTGCATTGTATAAAGAGCAAGATTTTACCTGGAGTGCTCCTCATGGATGCTGGGAAATTGGGAGAGGTTGTGTACACCATCTGAGAGGGGAGGGAACCAGGGATTTTGGCTGAGTCACTGCTATCTGTGATCTGCTGCACACAGTCTGCTTGGGAGAAGACTGAAAAAAAGCAGAAATATTTATGTGGAGCACAGATGTGACTTTCCAGAGATGTGGCTCAGTGATCCAGCTCATGGAGAGCAGTGCTCTCTTGGCCTTCATCACTGTAGAGGAAGGCAGCTAGAATACTGGTAGAAGAAGGCAAGGAACATGTGTCTGTATGATACCCCCTGCAGCTGCCTGTTTTCTTTGGTTATTGTTTCAGGGAAGATTAAACTGGCATCCCCTATGATCAGGAAAAGAACATTTGCTGGGAAACCAGGACCTGGGGGAATTTGTTAACTGGTAGAAATCAAATTTATCATGTCGTTCTGATGTCTTCAAGTAGAATTGCACTCAATCATTTGGCATGTCTGAAAATAGCACATCTTTCTCCAAATGCATAAGACTTGTCTTTGTTATATGGAAAAGAATTAGTGCATATAAATCAGTGTTGCAGTGCAACTTCCATGTAGCTTTAGTGGGAAAGGCAGGAGAAACACTTGTTAAACTCCAGTGGAAAACCAATGTATTTTGTCACCCTTTGATAGGGTAATAAATTGTAGTGGAAAAGAGTGAGTAGAGATAAGGTTTTAAGCTAGCAATGTGTGCCAGAAAGAGTAAAGTGATACCAGTAAAGCTTTGGTTTAAGCATTGCCCCTGGATGTAATTTCAGTGACTTTCAGTGTGTATTGCACCATTTCCTAGATAATTCCCTTTATCAATTGCAGAGTAAAAACTCCTTTCACATAGTACCAGTCAGATAGTATTTGACCCCATCATCAGGCTCCCAACTCTATTTATAGTGCTGCTTGCTTCTGCAGTTTTCTGCAGCTGATCTGTAAACGTGGCTGGAAGCAGTGCTTGGTGCATGCTGGGGAGTTACTGATGGCACTGGGGTGTTACTGGGTGCAGATGTCAGAGTGAGACACCATTGGCATAAAGGAAATCAATGCATCTGAATGAAAGCAATTAGGAACTTTAATCATGGGAATAACATTTTCTCCCCTTACTGTAGAGATGGAAGACCTGTGCTTATTTACTGCTTTTGGTAAATTACTCATAATATGCTTGTCCTTCAGTCTCAGCACTAAAAGAATTTGCAATCCAAGTATGAAGCAAGTTACTCTTAATGTTGTTTTTACTTTAGTCCTTCATCTGCTTGTAATGAACTTGTACCTCATGCATTCCTTGACCAGGTCAGCTAAGGTGGCTTGGTAGGTTTGCAGTGGTGTAGTCTTGAATAAATATTCAACCAACAGTGCTGAAGATAGATTAAAAGAACAATATGCTGTCACTGAATATGACAATACAAAAAATAATTTCCAAAAGCAAAGCTGAAATATTCAATAAAAGCCACTCAAGAAACATAAGTGAGTTGCTAGGAAACATCTCTTTTCTGTTGTCTTGTTCACCTTGGTGGTAGATTTTCTGAGGTCTTCTACCAAGGATGAGAAGAGGCAAAAAAAAGAAATGTCTCTAAGGTGGCTGTTGCCCTGAGTTAAAATGAGCTGCCACTATTTCTTATCAGTATTCTTCTGAGGCACCCAAGCCTGTTCATTTCTTTCTTTAACAAATGATTGATCTGGACCTGAGAATTGAGGGAGCCTTGTAAAGTGCTAAAGCAAACAAATGGAGATAGAGGGATTGATTGTGTTCTGTTGCAGTGATTTTATGCAAGTGTTTTTTTTTATCCTTAAGAGACTTCTAGCTTCTGAATTGAAAAAGGTTTATATAGGCTTGAATCATTAAAACCTTTATTTACTTTCAATTAGTGATGTGCTGAACTGTTCAAGGAAAAGTTCTGGGATGGAAAAACTTGGTATATCTGCATATTGGGATGGTGGTAGCTGGCAGCTTGTTTGCCAAGTTTTCCATGGCTTTTGATAGGAGTGTAACTGTGAAAGCAAAGATTTCTAGGTAAAGAGTGTGGGTGAAACTGTCGTGTTAATACCTTTGGCTGTGAAGAAGTGCTGAACTTCACATCCTGCACTCTGGGGATGCCCTCACTGTGGCTGAGCAGTGCTGTGTCCTGTTCCAATAACCTCTTATGTTTGGTTGCCAGGACGAAAAGCTGTCATAAAATTCAAACCTGTTAGTTTGCAGGCCTTGCTTTAGGCATTGTTAAAGTTGTAAGTTGCTGAGGATAACAAGAGGTAGTGACGTCTCAACTTTTCCTGCTCCTGGCAGCTGGAAAACCATGCTGTCCTACAAAAACTAACCTCTGCAGTTTGTTGTCGCTCTTTGGGAAATTCCAAGAGTGAAGAGCTTGAAGGTAAAGATATTTTACTGTAAATTTTTTCTTTTAATTTTTTTTTTTTTTTTTTTTTTTTTTTTTTTTGTTCTTATAAGATGTAGAAAAGCAGCATAACAGGTAATAGACATCAAATCTTAACCTGAATGTAAAGGTAATTTTTATTCCCTGCTAAACATCAGTTCAGTCTTGTTAGATCACTTGACTGAGATTGGTTTTTTAAGTCAAAGTTTATTTAACTACTGTTAACATAAAAATCAGCAGCCAGTCAAGTCAGTGAATTCAAGAGATGACTCCCTCAGTCTGAAGAGATCAGCACAGATGTTTTTCTAATAATTGCAGTCATGTTTTATAAGGCAGAGGCTATTCTGGCAGAAAGAATCTGAAACTTAAAGTATTGGCCGGGCCTTCTAGTGAGGACAAGCAGAATTTGTCATGTGTCCACAAAACTAACTAGCCAAATAAACACATTTGATTTTGCTATTCAGGGTGTCATTCATCATCTTAATGATGGGGGAGTTGAATTCTATAGCTACACATTTTTTCTGTAAGAATTTTAAATCAGGAAGCATTTTCATTCAACTGGTATGGTTTCATTGACACCCATACCTAGCAGATGTATCAAATGCAAAGGGAATTTAAACAGACAGCAGTTATTTTTTTTTTCTGCCTCTTTTATATTTAAAAAAAAATTATTGAAACTATATGAAATTAAACATTTGCTTTATAAATTTAGTCAGTGTTACGCTAACTATTACAGTTAAAGCAGTACATGCAAACTCTCTACACCTATTTGCCAGAAAAAGCCGAGAGAATCCTGGGAACTGTTTCCTAAGGGAGTGTGCACAAATCTATGTCAATATAAGTTGATGGCAAGAAGTAACTATAAAAGCTGATGACATATTTAATATTTTTTTTGTTATATTTTGTTGGGGTATTTTTGTTTGTTTAGTTTGTTTGTTTTCTAAAAACCTTTATTAGATTGGCTGGATCCTTCCCCTCCTATAGTATCACAATATTTGTGGTGCTTTTTTCCACTTCAATTCTTTTACCTCATCCTCCTGAGAAGTCAGAAGGCTTTCTCAAGCAATAATGACAAACAGCAGCAGAGTGCTGCCACTGTACAACTATTAACAAGAGAATTAAAGTACAGGACAAGTGAAGGTCAGAACCAAGATGAGAACCCAAATTACTTAAGTCTTCCTGCAAGGCTTTAATCTCTTGACATTGTTGAGTTTACAGTTTTGCTAATTACTTCCTAATTATAAAGAAAGAAAAAATGGATAATTTTGTCAGAACTTTCTTTTCCTTTCTCCATTCCATTGCTTTCTTTTCTATTATGGTTAAAAATGTCCTTTTCCTTTCATTTGCCAAGCCTTGACACTGTGTTAACCAATGTTCTTCTTCTTACAAAATCTACCCTAACAATTAGAGGAAAATTCTGCTGTTTGTTTTTTTTTTTTTTTTTTCCTCCTTTGCTCATGGAAAAATCATTCCAGTCTTCATAACAAGTGTTGTTCTTTGTGCTGTAATTTTCTCTCTGCTTTTGTAGCCTAAAATGTAGACCTTGCTCGGACTTCACTAGCTTGTCCCTTCCAAAGCCCTCCAAAATCTCAGGATGGAAATGCCATGGATAGCAATTGCGTCTTCACAGTGCTCATCAAAGAAACATCCTTTGAGCCACTGACTCCAAATCTGAAAACTTTTACCACTACCAAGAAATGTGCTATAAGTAGATACATATATAGCAGCTATAAGGCTGCTCTTAAGGTTTTCAGTCAAATAAATACCAGAATTAATTAACTTCATAAGTAATAATATGGTTCTGGGCATGAATGATGGATGAAACGATGAGTAAATTAATACTGACATGCTGCTGGGAATGGAAGTAAGATTCATCATACGGTGTTGACTTTATGTGGACTGTGTGTGTTGGAGAGTCTATGAAGTCTTTCAATATCATTTAACGTAAGAAGGAGTTTAATGTATTGTTTTATACTTACAGCTGTAGCATATGTTTAGCAGCCATGCTAAATGTTAGGCTGCTCACATGCCTTTGCACTAAGCAAAGATATTACTGCTGCAAGTAAATTTTTGAACTTTCCCTGAGGAAAACTGCATTAAATTCTTAACAAAGAAAGAGGACCAATTCATTAGTGCCAAACACTATGAAGGTTTTGTTTCGCTCTTCCTAAGTTAAGATAGACCTAAGAAAACAAGTCTAATGATTACAGAGTCATAAATACATAATAGAAAGCTACTTGAAAGCCAATTCTAATCAGTTATTAGAATTCCTTGCAATGAGAAGCTCAAATATAGCGAATCAAGAAACACAGACAAATAAATTTCTAAACTGAAAGGGGAGCAATAAATAAAAGGAAAAGCTCAAATTTAACTGGAGATCACACCACAGAGGATTGATAAAAGCAAGGGGTGAGAAGTTTCAAATAATCTTGCTGATGCAGCATGGCATATCTTACTGTTGCACAACTGAAGTCATTGTGTTTGTAAATCAGTGGAGGTTCTGTGTGCTGTCACCAAGAATTTAAATAAGCCTTCTGGGGATGACCAAATCCTACCTTCCCTACTGTGTGGCACAAGGGAGAATGCAACTAAAAAAAAAGAAAAGAGAAACTTTATGTAACATTAAATACTGTATTTTGTGTAAAATTGCGTTGTATATTTTATATATTTCACACATATGTTTTATATAAATAAAAGCATCTTAGTAATTTTACACTTTTGCATCAAGTTCAGCAATGAAAATGGATCAGAGAAACCCAGAACGAGTAAGGTTGGAAGGGACCACAGTGGGTCACCTGGTCCAACCTCCCTGCACCAGCAGAGATTGTTATTCCTGATTTATCTGCTTATATAGTTGTTATTCGTGATTTAGAGCTTTTGTAACAGGGTATCCTTAGGTGGCTAAAGCTCCAAGTGGCTCAAAGCTGCAGAGAGCAGCACAGAACAGTGACTTGCAAGCACTGTTTTTGTGATGAGCATCAGGCTCAGGATGGTGTGTGCTGCGTGCTGCCTCCTCCAAAGCAGCGAAACGTGTTTATCTGAGGGCATTTGGGCTGTCCAGCCCTTCTCACCTGCTCTTTGTGTCTCAACTCCTCTGGAAATGCTCTTGCACTGTAAATCTGTTCATGTTGTTCCAGGAGTGGGGGGTTATGCCAGAGACTACCAGCAGAGATTGTGTAGCGCTTTCATGTTCTTTGTAGTGTTGAGTCAGGTATTTATGAGGCAGAATTTAAGCAAGCAGACAGAAAACACTCTTCCCTGCCCCACCTAGTTGTCTCCCAACTTGGGACAAAAACCACAGAAATGTTATCCATAACCAATATTTGAATCCTCTTCAGTGTGAAACTGCCAAAATTGTTTATGGTGCTCCAATGTTGTTTCAGCTGGAGTGCTTTCCTGTGCTGTTCTAAAAAACAACTACTCTTTACAAATTTTGGTGCAGTGTCTACTTTAGGTCTCTATGAGATTAAAGTGCATTTCACTATGTTCTTAGTGACAGTACAGACTGTTGAAGCAGCCATGATGCCAAATTTCAGGACTGCTTTAGGAAATTTATATGTTAGAGAGGTACAAGTTGCCAGAAATTTAGTTTGATAGCTCTATTTCTTTTATCAAAAATAATAGCTCTGTTGTTGTAAGTGGTTTCAGGTTGCTTTAAAAACTGATTTCAAGGAGGAACACTAAGGAAGTGAGGTTTTAGAAACAAATTACCAGGAAGGTCCTGAAAATGCAGTTCAGTTTCACATACTTTTATTAGCCTAACTCAATAAAATTAGCAGAATAGTTTTCTGACTACAAGACTCACTTCAAGTCACTACCGTGGTAAATACAAGGGATCTGATGATAAAAAGAGACAGGTGCTCTCCTGAAGTTGTCTCAGATGCTGTTCCCCAGGCATGCTCTTGCTGTGCTCTATGATTCCATATCAGTTTTTCATTATAGTTGTTCCTTGGGGTGAGCAGGTCAGGAATTTCAATTCTTTGGTTTGGATCAGGTTCAGGTCAGTGAAAACTTTTAGTGACCTGACCCAGCCATGAACCAAAGATAGCCCCTGAAGTTTCCCTTGAGATGGAAACTGGACTCCTGATGATGTTTATCAGCTGGTGACACAGTATGGCTTTCTAGATAACATATGACATTGTGGAGTGCTCATGATCACAAACCCTCATTTGGATAAAGAAAGAAATGGACCTTTTACTGAATTTGATAAAGTTGCTAGTCAGTCACATTGTCATTTGCTTTTAGTTCACTTTAATGGGTCTGGGGAGATGTAATTTTTACAATGTGTTCCAAGGCTTTTATCTCTGCTTGATCTATTTTTAAATGTTTTTTTATTTTCACAGCTAATTTGTAGATTCTCAGAGTATAAACTTACCATCCAGGACCACAATACCATATGGCTTTATGGTTTCATTGATTAGTTTCACGTTATTACCTTTAATTTATTAGGGGAAAAAAAGGAAAGTTCTTATATGCCGTAGGTCATATAATTGGGATCAAAACAGCAAGGATAAGAGCTGCTGCTGTCTCATGAGAAAAGCAGAGCCAAAGATTGTGTGTGCATATATACTGAGAGCACTGTTGTGAGATGCAGCTTAGCCTGAGCAAAACTGCCTTCCTCTCTTCTTGCTCCCAGAGAGATCTTTGTACCTGAACAGCTGAGTAATCTTCATGCTCATGGTAACTTTTAATATTGCCTCAAAATGATGATGATAAAGTGAAAATGTTTCAAAATGCTTAACTTCCACCCCCTCCCCCAATTAATCCTCAGTTCTTATTTCTTCATTTCCTGCTAATAACAGCTAGAGTGTGACTGGCAGCATCTGTCGGTGTGGAATTTTGTTTTGCCTGCGTAGTTGATTTGGGTTTGTTTTTTAGTACAAGGATTTGTTTGCAGCTGTGTAGTGCAGCCAGTTAAATTGGTTTACAAACAGAATTTGCCCTGTTGGCCAGGTTGTGTTGACCTGCAGATCCGTGCACTCTGTAGAGTGCTGAGTGTCCCTGGCAAACTTCACTGGAAAGGAAATTGTGCTTCACTTCCCAGGCTTGAGGACATGTCAAGAGATGAGCCTTCATCCCTTTCATCCCCTCTACATGATTTCTCTCTTCTTGTTCTCCCCCACCCATCTGTGTAAGCTCAGCTTTCAGTGGAAGGCTGATGGCATAGACTCCACTGATGTGGGAGATGCCTCCTTCTCTTTTAATTCAAAACAGTGAAGAAGTAGAGGCTCTTATTATATAATTCACACTTCATCTTCCTTTGTGGCTTGAGAGAGTGTCGGATGCAGCCTTCATCACCCCCACCCTGCAGTGAGGCTGTAGCAGCCTGTGGGGGAGAGAAGTCAAGGTAAAACATGACACCAAGGCTCCCCTGTGTTTAAAGAAATGAAGGGAAGCACAAAGGGGGATGTTTTATTTCTTAACAAGATTATTTTTTGCAAAGCTTGCGTTACCACGAAGTCTAAAGATTGATAGGCCTTATCACAGTTAACCTAGTTTGTAACCTCTTTCCCTTTAAATTCATCCAGATCAGACATTAATAATAAGACCCATAAGATAAATAGAGATGGATGTTTTATTAAGATAAATAAGATGGATGTTTGAGGGCAGGACAAGTTGCATTTTGGAATGCAGCATAGTTTGAATTCGTTCTTTCAAATAGAGGCTCTCTTTTGGCCATGGTCAGAGTGGTGCAGTAAGCATTAAATTAGGGAGTGAAGGCACTTTGGGTGATAAATAGTTTGAGCTGATGGCACTTATGGGAGATACATGAAACTGTACCATCTTATAATGTTTATTATTTAATAGGCCAAAGACAACTCAGTAAAAGTAACATGCAGTGATACAGGAGAGGTGTTTTGAGCAATGCCCCTTCCTACCCAGCAGTAGTGCTGCTGCTTATAATTAATAAACTGAACTCAGAATTATTGGATTTCTAACCTGATTTCAGGTCATTCATTATGTGAAAAACACTTCTGGGGAATGTGTAAGTCAAGAACTGGCTATATAAATATTTGGTGGGATTTGGTGGATTTCCTTTATAGTATTTCTTGTTTCTGAGCAGCTGCAAGTATGAGGCATATCTATGTCCAGAGGCCAGTGTTTCTGGCTTGAGTACAAAGCCTGTTTCTACCCACTGTGCAAACACTGTGTTTGTGTGTACTCTGTCTTTGTCTGCTTGGCTAGTACAGTTAATAGATTTTTTTTAGGTTTATTTTTAGTCTTTTTAGGCTCTACAAGAATGTTGTATTGCACACTGGTTGATTTTATCCACTTATGACCTAAAAATATACAGTTTGGCTAAAATATACCTCTGAAAAAGTCACCCAGTCATAGTGGAAGACATCAAATGGTGAACGATCTCTTTTCAGTTCCTTCTAATTTCCCACTGAAACTATTAGCAATAGTTAATTGTGTTAATTTTAATACTGAATTTGGCTTCTATCCTTTTGTTTCCCTGTTATGACTTTACTCAAAGAACTTTTAAGGCCAGGATTTTCTCCACTATGATTGTCACCCCTCAGTCTTTCAGATGAACTAACAAAGTGGTGGAGCTCTGTGTGTCTTTTACTGTGAGATGTTTTGGTTTTTTGCCAGCCTCTCATCTGTGGCTTTTCTGACATTTCTTTCCTTGCAGTGTTTGTTTATATTCACAGTTACTGCACAGAGCATCTTGATATGTTTTTAACTTTTTGAAAATATGCTGATTTGCCAATGTTTCACAGTCAAATGAATACATCATACACCCAAAGTAATGACATTCCAGCTGTATAGAGTCACCAGAATTTTGTGGCCACCAATTTCCCACTTAATGTGCTTGAAGCTGGAGCCTGGTGTACTTGGGAATGGTATAGCTTTTCTATATTTCAGAACAAGAAAAATGTATCTCATTCTTAAATTCTTCTGAACCTTTTTCAGACATCACTTTGTGAGACAGATTTTCAACTGGGATAAGTCAGTGTAGGCCTGAGGTCAGTAACATGATTTTCAGCACTCAGCTGAAGCTGAACACCTAAGATATGTAGGAAATGTGTGTTTTTGGCATTGCCTTTTTAAAGGCAATTGTGAAAACCTTTTTTTTTTTTTTTTAAATTTGCAAAATTTAATACTGAACGATTCTTGTTCCAAGAACAGGCTGACATTATATCAGTAAAATATCTGGCAACCAGTCGTGAACAGATCTACCAAACAGATTGTTGCTCAGGGTAGTTCTGAACTCCTGTAACCTGTGATTCTGCAGTACAGTGACACCCTGGGGACAGACTTGGCATTGATGTGATGGGCCCTCCAAGCCAACTAGAGCAAACTGCTGGTCAGTGTGAAGATACTCAAAGCTGGACCACATATGCACTTTTGTATATCAGCTTAAACTGTGTAGTTTATAGTCTTCCACTAAAATAAAAGCTTTTTTGATCTTCCAGCGCTTGTCCCTCACTATAATTTCACATACTGTCTGCTGAAAAGCAGCAGTATCTAAAGGGAAATACTCTGTATGCTCCTGTTGTCTCCGTTATCCAGTATTATTTCCATGTGTGCTGAACTCACTGAATGACGCAGTTGCTGGGGCACTTTCCATACATATGGCTGGCTAGAAAGTTTATTGTAATAGGAAATTGCAAAGGGACTTTTTGGTGTTAGTTTTATTTTGTTGAAGTCAGATGAAGGGATTTTTGTGTTTTTGGTTTTTTTTTTTT
>VXAU01000760.1:889532-985080 GCA_013399695.1 Formicarius rufipectus
TTTTTTTTTGTGTGGTCGGAAGTCCTGAGTTCTGTTAGATTTAAGCCATTAAAAGTGTCTTTTCTTGAGTTAATTGCACTGACCTAAAACCTCTGTGTACAGAGTGACTGAATTTGGCAGCTGGTTTTCCCTTGAAATGTGCTTAGACTGACTTGGACCCGCATGATTTAGGAATCTCAGGTTTAAGTTTTATAAGAAGTAAAATTGAACATGACTGTGTTTTTGGTTATTCTCCATGATCAATAAATAATAGACTTCATGAACCACTGAGGTCTCCTCTGTGCTGGGTGAGAGTTAAATAAAATGACTCTATGTTTGTGTAGCTTGTTTGATTTAGCTTCATCAGCAACCTGAATGTTCAAATGGAATCTTTCTACACTAAATTCATTATCTTTAGGTAATCCAACGAAACAGAAAATGTCAGTCAAGTTTGATATCTCTTCCCAGAGGGACTACAACAAAAGTTTCAGGGCAGTAGACTATATTACATCATAGCTTGTGCTGAAGGTGAACTGTTATTGGGAGCAACAGTCCCAGTTCCAAATTCAAGTATAAGAATTGTTATTTCAGGATTGGGGATTATTTTTTTTGTTTTACTTTTTTGAGTGTTTTTTTTTTTTTTTTTTTTTAAGTGATATTATCTTTAGTGTTCAGTTTCCTGATCAATTCTTATTGGGAGGGCAGGGGTCACGTGTGTGGTTTGAGTTAATGGATGTGTTTGAGTTAGAGCCCTTTGTAATCCATGAAAAGTCACCTCAGTTTGAGGCCTTGGTGTCCACACAACTGCAGCAGAAGAAAGTTGAGAATCTTCTATCCTCATGTAAATATGAAGAATGTGTTTGGCTGCCACAAGAGCAGTTCCTCTAGCACAGCTCTAGCCAGTGCCAATCAGTAAGGTTGTTTGAACTGAATCTAATTTGAAATCTGAATTTCAAAGTTTGGGAAAAGATCTAGATGTTCTTTCTGGTTGATTTTTGTGGGACTGACCTCCCAAATTCCGCAGAAAGCTCTGCCAATCTGTATTGCCTGCTGGTGGTACCTGTCTTAAGTCTAGTGGGGGTTACACTGAGAATTTCTGGAGTCAAAACACAAATGAAAATCCCATACCTGAGTAAGTAGAAGGATTGAATTCCTTGGAAACTGGGCACAGTGAGGGAACAGGAGGTAGTGTATATCATGAGTGCACAGGTTTGTTGTTTTGAATATTGCATGTTACAAGTACGTAAAGAAACCTTCAAAATATTTGCCTTATCTTTTACATAAGAAAATGTAAGAAAAAAAATCTCATCTTTAAAAGCCCTTGTTTTTGTGACCCACAGGTGCTGGGAAGAATTAGTCCATATTTGAACTGGACAGCATTTTCACCAGTAAAACTCAATTTTGTAGTACTCTATTATAAATTTGGCAACTCAAACTGCTTGTAAAAATTACATTATTTATCCACTTTTAACGTGGGGCAGGTGACTCATTTTTTTTTAACTACTCCTCTCGAAGAAAAGTTTTCTAGACTTTAGTAATACAATTTGGGATGACCAAACTTCCTCAAAAAGGAACTATCTTTTTTTTTTTTAACCAAACCATGTGTGGCATATATAAAGATGTTAAAATATGTGGAGCCTGTTTCTTCCATTATTTGTGATGTATTTGGCCAACTGTGCCATGGTTCTCTCCTGTTGAGCTACTTAAAACAGGAATAGGAAGAAGTACATGATAAATGCTTTAAAGTGATTTGACAAGAATTAATATTGTTTCAAAACTTATTTCCTCCTCTTGGCATGCAAATCATTTCATTTTTAAGCATTGACTATTTTCAAAGAGGGAATTTATAAAAGGATTCTCAGGTTTTGAAATAAATGGGCAGGAAGGAAGGCAAGAAAGGAGCCTTGAACCTGATCAAGATGAACAGCTGCTTGCAAAAGACTTTTTGTACTGTAGTGGAATGTGCCTACTCATTCTGAGGGGGAAGAAGTGTTGTAATGCAGCAGCCTCAGGCCCAGCTGTGATGCTGCTGTTGTTTTATTTGATATCTTTTTCTCCACTACAAGTTTTAATTAAGAGAACTTTTCCATGTATTAGTCACCACAGCCTGCTGGTTGCTCTCCAGTCAAAGAAACCGACCTCTGAGCTTACAGATAACAAAGGTAATGCCATGAACATCCAGTTTCTGGAGATGTGTTTGAACCCTTGGTTGCAGTTCAGGGTCAGGGTGAGGAGGGCTTGGAAGACAACTGCTGGGTATGGTTATCTGAACAGTGCAATTTCTGTCCTTAAGGCTGCAAAACCATCCCAGAGATGCACACACATCACTGAAACACTCCCCTTGTTGTGCAATTCTTTTACAACTATGAATCATTTTTCTGGAAGAGTGATGTCCCTCTTCATTTTACTGTAGAGCCTTATCCTGGTAGCCTTCACCAAAGGCAGAATCTCAGGGAAGCAATGATGAGTCACAAATGTAATATATTTGATTAACTTTTTACATTTTGAATTTTTCACTGCTGAATATGAAAGGATAAGAAATCATGTGCATGTTTCTACAATCTGGAATGCCAAATTTCTGAGTTGTGTGGGGAAAAAAATTGCTGGTTTTGGAAGTACTTTAGAAATGCTGTTTCATTTACAGTAATTTTGGTGATACTTGTAGAGAACAAGGTATATAGAAACAGTATGAAAACTCCTCAGATTCAATGAGAATTCCCTGGTTCTGACTATCTCCACTAAAATATTTCAGCAAGAGAAAAAATTGCTGTTTGGGAAGTATTTTAGAAATACTGTTTAATTTACAATAATTTTGCTGATATTTATAGAGAACATGGTATGCAGAAATGGTATGAGAACTCGGATTCAATGAGAATTCCCTGGTTCTGACTGTCTCCACTAAAATATTTCAGGAAGAGCAACAAAACCAGCTGTCTGCATCAGTTCAGCAGCACGTTGTGACAGACAATACCACCAATAGATACCTGTTTTATGTTGCATTATTGAACCTGAAGTCAATAGGGCAGTACTAGAACGAGTCAAGAGTTGTGTTGTGTTACTCTGCCAGAATCATAGTGACAACTACAGTTCAAGGGCAGATTATTTCATATACTCTTAGCTTTCTGGTTTATGATTTTGCAAGCTCACCAAGAAATAGATGTGCTTGTGGATATATACTGTAAATGTATCTAGAAAATATATGCAAAGTATTTACCCCTCCTGTAGAAGTGCTTCATGTAACTCCCAGTAAAACAAAGGCATTTTTCAATTTGCTGTGCCACATGATGTAGAAGTATGAATTCATAATAATGCATAATAATAAAAGTAATCAGCTGATGCAGTGAAGAACGTGCTGGGCTTATATATATTGAGGTAGAAACAATTTGGAGGAGGTAGAGGGTTTGAACCTTGATCATAAATATTACACCTGTGTAGAGTATTGCCATCTTTTTCTATCTATTAATAATGTGTGACTGTGCAGAACTTATGTTGTGGGTTTCCTCCTGGAAAAGCTGGAGTTACTGACTGACTTGTGCTCACAGTCCTGGGAGTGCAGTGCTCCCATAAAGCAGGTGTGAACCTCCTCTGGCTGCAGGATCTGCTGTGTGTTACTGTCACTCCCACTTGGGATTCCCAAGGTCTTTTCCCTGTGTCCTTCAATGGCACTGTTGTTAATATGCTGTACAAAGGGCTGTCCAGGAGAAATAGAAATTTAATCTCTTTGCAGTAAATTGAAAAGCTATTAATTTTTAAAATTATTCGTAACAAAAGTTATTAGTTGAATTTATTGGTTATGTTTATGTTGGTTTGATTTTTGGGAATTGAGGAGGCCTGGCATTAAGTATTTGAGCGATTTCATTATGAAATAACTGCTTTCCTTCTAATGAATGTTTGCAGTGCAGGAGGCTGAGAAACTGCCCCCTTTAGGAGGATAACACTTTTGATCTACTGAGAAGTTTTCCCCCCAAATTTACGTTAAGAATGAAGCTTTGTGCTCTTGAGGTTTATGCATATACTGGGCATAGACACCCTTGTCTTTACAAAGAAATCTAAATGAGGCCAGAATCTGGGATGCACTGATATTTCTGTGATTGTAAACTGTAGCTCCTGTAACAAATGTGAGGTTACCACTGGGTCACAAAAGCTCTCAGAAACCTCAGAGCTGAGTCATGTAAACTAATAGAACAAAGCCTTTAACCTGCTGAACAGCATTAGGAAGTGCCACATTAAGTAACCTTGTCTGCAGTGTGCTGAAGTACACTGAGGAGAAATGCTGTCAGGAATGCACATGGCAGAGGAGGTTACATGAGCTCTTAAATGCTCTGAAAACCTTGAAGTACTACTTTTCATTTACATTTTCTTTCACTATCCTGTAATAAAAACTCCCATGCTAAAACTTTAAACAGAAGTTGGGGAAAGAGCTGTTTTATTATGAAGGAGAAAAGTTAATTCACTTTGTTTTTAACATCTCTTGCTATGACATGTTAATTCTAGTATTGAAGTTCTTTGAGAACCATACACTGTAACAAAAAAAAATTACTGTCAGTGTAAAATAAAAAAATTAATTGGAAAAGAGCACATTAAATCAGTTAAATTTCAGTAACCAGTTAAATTTGATAAGCTGAAGGATTGGGGGAGGAAGGGGGGCTGGGGGTTGGAATAGACTACCTTAGATTCATACGTGGTAGTTAATAGAATGAAGCTTTAGAAGAACAAATAAACCACTTTTAACTGAAAGGTAAAGAAAAGAAAAGAACTGGCTTTTGGTTAACACCATCAAGGTCACATAAGGAGCAAAGAACTAAAACTACACTTTCAGGAGAAAAGTTGAAAGTTATTCATGTGGAAGTACCAAAGGGAAACTGCACCAAGACGTGGGCAGTCTGTGCTGCCAAACTATATCCTTCCCTTTCAGCTTTGCCAATGCCCTTCCACGACTCCTGTTGGCAGAAACCCTCCATCAGAGCTCGGCAGGAGCTGTTTTTGGCACCACAATCCTAGTCACTAATCATCGTACTCTCTTGAGCTGGAAAGAGCAATTATAAAAAGAACCTGTCCTTTATTTTACATTCTTCAGAAAACTGAGATCGAAGAGTTGAAGTCAGCTACCTGGTAGAAAAGAGTTCTCCCTAATATGCAGTGATAGAGCATACGGGAATGGTTCCAAGTTGCACCAGGAGTGGGTTAGACCGGGTATTAGGAGACATTTCTTTACTGGCAGGGTGGTCAAACACTGAAACAGGCTTTCTAGAGAGATGGTTGATGCCCCTAGCCTATCAGTGGACAATGCTCAGCCCTGAACTGGTCAGGCATGTGGCAGGTGATCCTTGTAGGTCCCTTCCAACCAAACTAGTCTGCTCTGTTTTTTTCAAAACAGTGAATGTGCCTAAACCAGGAAGGTGTTGCCTTCTCTGTATGTAACTTTGTCGCTTGTTGTAAAGCTTATTGAAGTTGGGCCTGAGGCTGTGTGAGTTCATAGAAAAGCCTGTTAACATTGTGGCTGTCCTCTGTATAGATGAGGAATTTCTTATCTACCTGTGAGCGTGCTACTGGTGACATATTACCCCATCATCCCTACAGTGATCATCCGCTCCATGAAATGTTTTCTGAATTGCAACACAGCAGGTGTTTATTTCCTGCCATTTCATCCGAATGTCTCAGGGTAGTGTTGAGTGTGGGCCAACCTTACTGCTCTCCCTGAAGAGCTCCTCAAAGCTCTTCCTCCCATTTCTGGCAACAAATGCTGTGTCAGGAAGGATGTCCTCTGTCTGAGACTGCATCCTAAAATCCGGAGGGCTAGAGGAGTGTGGAACAGTTGAAAAATCTTACTGAATCTATTTGAATGGTATTACTGCTTTTATAGGTAGATGCACTAATGCTTTTATAACTTCTTGTCTGTATGCTGGTGTTGCTAGTGGTCAGGTTGCTGGTCCTGATTAGGAAGCATCTCCTTGTACTAAATTTGTTAGATTTACAAATGATTAGAGGGAATGTCTTTGGGAAATGTATAGTCTTGTGTTTCATGAATTATAGGCTACATATGGCGGCAACTGGCAATGCATTCAGAACTTTAATAAATCCAAGCCCCAAAAAACTTGCAATTAATAAGAACTGCTCTCATGAGATGCCATTACACTGCTTCCTTCAAAACACAGTGCTTCTTTCAAAACAAAGTGCTTCCCCCAACATGGTAAGTCATGCATTTACTGCACTTTCATTGAAACTGTTCCCAAGTGGGTTTAACACTGTCTTTCAGCTAATTGTAAAGGCATTAGGGCTGGTTCTCCTCTATGTCAGAATAAAGCCCAGGAGTAACTCCACCTAAAGTAAGGGGTTTAGACAGGTGAAAACTGTCGTGAAGGAAGAGGAAATGCAAGTAAAACATTGACATAAATATATATATTCTGGGATAGCACTCAGAGTGCAACTAAATAAGAAACCACTGCCTTGGGATATACAACCACATCAGGAGCTGTGATTGACTTGCTTTGGCTGAATCACATGCAGTTGGGAACAGAGAAATGCTAAAAACCCTTACACTGAAAAATTAAAAGCAAACAAGAACGCTTAGACATATGTGTTATATCTAAATGTAGTTAAAGAATGGGTTATGTTTTCTCAATTAAGCCAAAACTAAACAGTTTGTGTGACACTACTTGCAGAAAGGAAAAATACCATTTCTGCTGGGCACAATAAAATTTAGATGAATGAAAGGGTTGATTTAAGTGATCCTTTGTCTTACATATGTGCATAAATTAAGGCATGATGAAATCTTTTGGTAATTCCTTCTAGCCATGAAAATGTTTCTCTGGGTTTCTTTCTGGAGAGAGATCAGAAAGCAGTTCTTTCACAGGAATAAGGATTTCATATGGGACCACACAGTAAACCGGGAGTTTTATAAAAACAAATCCAACATGTAGCTTATTTTGTATTTCCATCTAAAGACGTCAGACTTTAGTTTGTCCTGCAGATGTGGAAGGTGCCCATTGGACATTTTGCTGCTGTTGAAATGGCTAGAGCCTCTTCTGCTGGACACTAAGTAGTTTTTGTGCTGAGCATTCCGCAGAAACCTTTGCAGTGCTCTGGTCACATTTTAGAAGTAAAAAGAATGATGAACAGTGTTATTTTTGCCCCCCCATTTTTGTGGTTTTGTGTCTTGCTATGAATACTATGTTCTGGCTTCCTTACTGCTCTGCAAATCTCTTATTATATCTAAAGAGTACTAAATAGAAGCTACCATTCAAGTTCATTTGCTTTGTGGGGGGAAATAAGGAGTTGTATCTGTGCAGTGGCTAAAATTACTTCATTCCCGTGGTAGACTTTTTTTCCTTTCTCCCTACCATTCCCTCCCTTTTTTTTTTTCCTCTCCCCAAAAGACAATAAAGGATTCCTCTGTGATCTCTTAACTGTTAAAGCAAGAATTTTGCATTGTAATTCCTGTTGGTTTGGATATGCAAGCCAAGCTAACAAAGAGTTCAGTGATTTTGAACCCCGGTCCAGAGGAGAAGAGCAAAGAACACATTATAAATGAGCAAAAAGAAATAGTGTTGGTAAATACAATTCCATGCCTGTTTCCTCATGTCCCTAAATGTGTTCTTGTACAATATGTTAAAATGTGGGATTGGGCGTTATGGTTTTCCAAGTTCTGTCATCTCATACTGCCAGTAAAAATTATAATGAGAACAAACCAAACAAAAAACCTATGAATTTTAGTCTTTTTGTAAATATAATTTGAAATGTGAAAATCTCAGCTAGTGTGGTGTTTTTTTTTGTTGTTGTTGTTGTTTGTTTTTTTTTTTTTTGTTTGTTTGTTTTTTTTGTTTTGTCTTCATTCTATAAGGGAAAACTAAAGGCTTGGGTATTCTGCAACTTTCACGATTTGCATAGGCTGGAAGGTGATACTTTCAGTTGTGGGTGAAATGTGCTCAGGAGAAGCAGAGGGTTGGAGGTAAGATTATGGGAGAAGGAAATGGTCCGTGCACTAAAACTAGTTTATCTACCATCTATAATTTTAAAAATAAATATTTAACAGTTTTAAATACAAAGCATCAAGTGCTGATGGCTGTTTGAGGTGGTTTTTTCAGTTACCTTCTGTGTCAAATAGTCTCGTTTGCTATTATGTCTTTTGTGAGTGAGGCCACTGAGTGATTCTGTAATCCTTTCTTGCTCCATTAGAAACCAGGGAATAATCCACTGCAAATAACAGTTCTTTAAATGAAGAAGGCGTCTTTTATTTATTTTTTTCAAGGAAGAGATATGAACTTAAGTGGGAAAATAAATCATATGACAAGTGTTTAAAGTGGAGGGCTCGAAAAGGTGCTGGTGTTGCAGTGAGGAGCGATGCAGGGGTGGTGCACTCCTCCAGTGTCCACTGCACACACATTTCAGCAGTGCCTTTGGCACAGCTTCATCTTCCATGAATCACTTGGAGAGCTGCAGTTTGTCTGGTTTAGTTATTGCTCACCAACCAGGTCCTGCTCATCAGGGGTTCTGTTCACAGGATCACAAGCTCAGTTTAAGCTGTGTTTGCCATTTCTGACTCCTGTGATTGCACACCCCACACTGACAGAGCAGATCTCCTTCTGGGCAGCATCATGGGAATGTTCCCAGAGCTGTATCAGGGGCAGAATTCTTATTTTTACAAACAACAAGTTAAGATATTTGCAAGTATTTTCCAGTATTGATGAATCTTTTTCTGTTGCTGCTGGGAAATTGTCTTTGCTGTAAGGGCCAAGGACAGTGAGTATGTTGAAACTGAGAGTAAATAAATTGAAAAAGTTGTTTCAGCACTTGACCAGTTTTTATTGGCAAGTCTTGTATAAAAAAGGTGACATTTTCTGTGACAGGTTACTTAAAAAACCCCTAAAGTTTAAACAAGCTGGAGCTCTTAACCACATTCTTAAATGACTTTATCTAGAAAATCAGAGGAAAACAGCAGTAGAACTTCCAGGTTTTGGACTGTGTTTCACAGGGGCCTGTAAGATGCTGTACCCAAATCAAGGAGTGACAGATGGTACCCTATTATTTCCTTAACTGAGTCTTGGAGACTTTGCTTTTGTCTGTGTGATCTCCAGATTCATGTTCCTCCACTCTTTATGGTGGAAAGACAAAGGCTTTGGACTCTTCTGTCTTGTTGGTGAGATCAGAACCATGTTAATGCTTTAATCCCATGTTTTAAAAGTTAGTTTCCTTAAAAGTTCTTCAAAAACAGTGATTTTTTCAATTCTGAATGTTTTTGCTTTTATTTACTGCTTCCCCCCATCCTGCCAAGTTAGTTGGAAATGCTTTTAATTTTTAGTTTTAATGAGCACAAAATAAAGTTAAACATATCTCTGCATTTAATTCTGATGCTGCACTTGCTCCATGCTCTGCTCTCCCTGGCTTGAGCTGAATAACCAGTTTTTGCTTTGAGCCAGAGTTTTTTTTGATAGAAAGCCAGCATCCCCTCTCCCCCTGCCCCTGTCTCTCGTAGTCTACAGTATGTGTATGTGTCTAAATTGCCAAGCACACATAAATCATGTCTTAAGGTCATCTTTATTACTTGCTTCTGCTTCCTTAGGAAGTGCATCATCAATCAGGGTTTGTGAGCTGCTGTCCCTGTCATCCTTGTGACTGGCTTGTGTGACTGCTGTTAATGCTGTAGGCAGAGAACAAGAGAGCCTGGCTTTGGAAAGGCAAGGGATAAAGCCATGAAGGAGAACTGGTTCAGATTCTGCTGATGGAGTGGAAAGAAACTTAAGGAAGTAGCAGGAGTGTTGTCAGATCAATGATGTCCTTGAAGTTTTTGCATTCTGTCTCTGCTAAAGATTTTGTACTTGAAATAAGCTCGAGGTGGTGTGACAGTGGTGCTGAGGAAGCAGCTGTGCTAATGGGCATTGTACGTGGCTGGGCTTTGGCCTTGGCTTGTTGTGTGTTAGGAGCTGACTCCCTCTTCCCTAAATTCTGTGCAGTTCCTGAAAGAGCACTGGGTTGTTCTTGGAAAGACTCTTTTGGTGTTGGACAGGTGATAACCAGCATATGACTGTTATGTGCACAGTTGCTTGGTAAAGAGCCCCGAAGGCCAAGGAGAAATTAGATTCCTTTTGGATCCGGACAGCGGGGGGCTTTCCCAATTCTTTCCATCTTCCCCACCTCTCTGGAGAGATGCTCAGCAGTTACAGGTCTCACTCCCAGAGTGCAGAATATGTGTAGGAGTGGTAAGTGGCTGGATGGCTTTCTCTCAGGGATTGCTCTCCATCTCCCCAAATCCAATAAGTTCGTTGAAACATGGAAAATGTTGTTTGCCTTTAAAAAATGTTCTTGTGTGGATGGAATTGCACGGCTTTGCTCTCCATGTGCTCTTGTATCACCTCAGGCTATACATTCTGTCAGACACTACTAAGTCTGCAGAAATCTGGGCTCAGTCAGTGTTACAATAAGAGATGGTAAAATTCATGTGGGAAGAAATAAAGGTGATTTTGAGGCTTTTTCTCTGAATCGGTTCCTCCTTAGACTGATGCTAATTAGCACTTTGCAGTTAACTTTTTTAATAAGGTATGAAGTCAATATAGAATATTGTCATAGTTTTCAATTATTATTTTCTTTAATTTGCAATTTATTTATTTGCTCTCAATTCTGTCTTCTGAGCATTTACCATGAACTGTCTGTTAAACTCTGATTGCATTTGGTTTTGAAAAGCATGAAATATTTTATATTTCTATTGCATGAATACTTGTGGAGATGCAGAATAATTAACTTTGGCTAGGAGAAGCACTAAAGTTCTTCAAAAAATCTTCTAAACCTTGTGTAACTTGGGTGAGATTCTTGTACCCACTTGAATTCTTACACTGTGGGAAGATTGTGTTATTAAATTACAGAAGTAGGTAGAGAAATCTCGAGAGGAGGCTTCTTTGAAATCTTTCTTTTAGGTCTTTTTCCCAGTCAAGATGTATATACAAATTTTCAAGGTATTTTGGTGCTTGGTTTCCTGATCCTTGCCAGAGACCAGAAGAGCACGAAAATGAATAACAAAAGTAAACTGTGTTAATTGGACAAATGACAGTTTTCAAATTTAATTTAAGGCTTGGGATTTAGTTTGATTTAAGCCTCTGTTTCTAGGGTTTCCCTTCTCTATTTTGTGGCTTCTCCTCCTTTTTAAAAAAAAAAATATTTACAGAGATACTTTTAAGTTTTTTTTTTTTTTTAAATCATAGATAACAGAGTGATTTTGATTCAGTTGCCACATATTTTGATAGATGAATTCTCTAATGTTCATCAAAATATCTGAGGCCATCTTCAGGTGTCAAAAGGAGCACTTATATAGGTGGCACTTCCAGATGTATTGAGAGTGATGACTAATGGTCATAAGATTGTTTGAATGATGACTTCTTGCCTCCTGACCCACTGGCATTCACATTTTAGGCATGAAGACAGGTGTCTGAAGTCTCATTAGAGTCTGTTGGCTGACATTTCCCTTATTCTACTCTAAGTGCATTTTTGTGGCTCCATTCAACATGGAAAGAGAAATTGTGTAAGGTTTGATGTCACATCTTATTTAGTGCCAGTTCAGAAACACAGAGGAAGAGTTCTGTACATGAAGAGGTTTTAGTGTGTAGTTCCTATCAATAATAAAACACTAAGGTACAAGGAAATTAATACTGAACAAGAATGTCAAGCTGAAAAAAGAAAATATAAAAATCCATATTTCTGCAAAAATGGTGCTGGGAAGTTAGAAGGATCTTGTTTCTGAAGTTCCATGAAGTATATCTCACTAACTGAGGTGGGTTCATTTTGGGGTCCATTAATTTTAGCCAATAAAAATTTGGCTCAGGAGATGATGAAGACAGAAACTATTAGCAAGCTGTTACATATTCTTACATATTAGTTGTGGATATTCTAATCATGCACAGGAAAGCTGACATTAAGAAACATTTTGCTTTCATAGGGTGTAAATCTTAGCATCTAGATGAATTGTTCTGTGTGAAATAATACAATATGTGTTTTAACATGTCTGAGGGAAATAGGTTAAAGCTATTATCTTGGTTCAGTAATCCAGAATTAACTTTTACTGAAACTGTATCGAAGATTCTGGATCTTATTTTTTATTACATGGAAAGAGACACATGCCAGCAGAAAGGTACTTTCTTTTCTTACCAGACTCTATCACACTGGCAATTTACACTCAATGACAACTCTTGAAAACACTGCTAAAATCTCAGTTTTAACATCAGAATTGAAGAATGCTTAGATGGACAGATACACTGGAAGACCTCTCCATTCTGGCTGTGCCATGTAAATCAGAGAGTGCAGTTTATTTTAGAGTGGCTTTAAAATTTTCTGATCTGTTCCAGCTTTACAGTATAATTTTTCACTGAACTTTAATTAAAGCATGTGCACAGTCTTTGTGAAGGAAAATGAAAATGCACTTTGAATGACTCTATTTCTTAAGACAATCCTGTAAAAAAATATCTGTCCCTTTTAGAAATGAAAACTTACCCTTGAAAGAGGCTTAATCTTGCTTGTTGGTTGAGAGGGTTTTTTGTTTAGTTTTAATGTTTGGAACTTTTTAATTTTTTTTTTTTTAATCATATGATCTTTTGATCAGATTTATTTACTTTAAGAGGTATAAAGACAAGATCGTGACCAGCTGCTGTATGTCATGGAAGTGTCACTGAAGCTGACTACTCATTTTCAGCAGATGTGCATCTTGATCTGTGTCCTCACCTTAAGACTTAGATACATATTTCGTTTGTTTCATGTGTCTTTTTCATTGCTCTGTCTGTTCTTGAGCATGTTGTCATTCTCATCCCTTCTTCAGTCAAGAAGCTTTAACTATCAGCACATAACCTTCCACAACCCAGGCTTTGTTTGGAGTTGCTAGTAGGTGTGCTGTGACCCCACCTGATGGCCAAGTAACCAACATTCCTTGTCTCAACATCCAGCAAGGCAGTGTTGGAAGAAGGAGAGTATCCAGCTCAGAACTGTCCTGATTGCAATTTCCAGTTTCAACCTTCCCCTTTTTAAAAAAAAAAGCCTTATGAAGGTTGTTTAGTCTCCTTCCAAACTTGTTCCTGATCCTGTGAGCACTGAATCACCTGAGTATGTTTATCAGACAACTGGCACTGCTGTCTCAGATCAATGTGACTGCAGTGGGAGTGTTCAGAGGGGAATAAAGGGCCACACGATTTCAGCTGCTGGCAGATTGTAATTTCTGGAGTCAGCCTTTGCACTGCACGCTGTAGAATGCACAGATGACACACGTGAAGTCCTTTAGGTACCCAGAGGTAGTAGTGGGTGTGCAGGTAGCGAGGGCTGACTCCCATATCGGTCTTACAAAAGCACTTTTTGTCTTCAGGCACTTTTCAAAATCTGACAAAATCTCCTTTCTTGAAAGAGCTCATGATGCCAAAGAGAGCAGGGAAATGGGAGGCTGAGTGAGGCCATGGGACAGAGTGCAGGTGTGTGACTGTACAAGGGTGATGAACTGCAGTTCAGACCCAAGATCAGGGCATTGCTGCAGCCACTTTGTTCCTCTGAACCAACCAAGTGCTTTATCCCTCTCTATATCCTTCTCTTTTTCTCTCCCAGAACTAAAATTTCCCCCCTTGCCTCGTTCTACACCTAGATTGGAGGACTATGGTTTTGTGTTCTATTTAACATTGATACTGTTTTCTGATAGTTGAGAATATTGTGATAGAGTGGAAATTTTTTGCACTTTCATTTGCTACACACTGTGCAAAGGAAATCTCACCTTTTCTCCTACTCAGAGTAATTAGAGAGAACTCAAGCCAGCAGAAAGTGATAGAATCCTTTCCACACAAGTTGTCAGGAAAGCCTACACGTCCTAATACAGGAGAAACAACTTTAAATGAGAGAGTTCCATATGTGAAACGAATAATCTAACCGATTATAAATGGGATTATTGATTTGGAAGAAAACTAAGCAAGATTCGCAATGACTCAACTTTTAGTCACAAAGTGAAAAGTATTTAAGTTACTGTGCTTTAAAGTGGTGCTACCAACAGATTAGTCCAAATAAGTCCTCTACATGTGCTTGTAGCTGACTCTCAGTTGTAAAACAGGCCACAATAGATTAAATAATCATAAAATGTACTCTCAAAAGTTTTTTTCTTTGCAAAAAACCTGAGTTTAGACCCCACTTGTCTCACTGCTATGGCTTAACTATGGATGGCCATTTGTTAAACTAGAGAGATTGAACCAATTTCAATCCTGTCTCTATGCTCAAGTCTTCTGTGATGTTGTGGAAATAATAACACATAGAAGTACAGGAAGATCAGACCTAAATTTCTAGGTTTAGTTTGGAATTTTGATATACTTTACAAGAAATAGATGAAAGTCATAGTCAATACCAGCCATTTGAGTGATATTGATTATATAGATTCTGATTACAGTTGCTGAATTAATTTTTTTTCTATCAACACAATTCTAAGCTGTCTCCTGTCATGAATATTTGTTAGAAACACATCTTGTTATATTGTAGAAGTGTTTACATTCTATGTATGCCACAAATTGTCCTGGACCTCATCATTTACTGTTGGTACCTTTCTCACAGTGTATCATGAAACCATCTAGTCAGGCTGCTCTAACACTTCATCCATGCATCCTAATGACATCTGTAGTTCACATCCTCTGATGGTGTTGGAAGGGTTCCCTTGGTGCTGGACTTGTCTCACAAGACCTTGATAGAAAGCTCTTTGTTGCTTTTGCAGAGCAAGTTTCCCTCTGGCTTCCAGTGGGCTCAGAATCAGATACAGCAAAGGGAGTAAAACTTCACAAACAGGAAAATATTTCTGTGTATCTTTGAGTGTGAGAGGAACTGGCCCCAAGAGGCAATAAGAATGTTAATCTCTAGTTGTTTGTAAAGTGTTGCTTGTCAGTTTTTTTTAGTCCAAAATGTGTGAATGTTAGGCCAGTCACATCAATTGGCAGAAAGATGTCTGCAGTTCTACTGCACCAGTGGTAAAAACAGCTCTTGGCCACTCACATTTTTTGTTGGTACATCTCCATGCTTAAATGAGGAGACCTCTTTGTCTAGAGCTGTGCAAACTCCTCACCATACTGGACAGTGTTACTCCAGCAGAAATATTTTTAGGTTGGAATTTTTAATATATTATTTCAGCCACCACAGTTCTGCAACTGCCTATCTTTTTTAGATATCTGTGTTTTTTATAAAACTCAACAGATTGAATTGCACCTTGTTTTCTGAAATTGATTCTAAAGTGCACAGTGGTACAAGAACATATTTTAAATCAGTGATTGAATTCACAAATATTTTTCTCTGTAGATTTTGAAACAACTGATTGCTTGAAAATATCTGAATCCTAGACAAAGCATGTTCTATACCTGTGAGTAAAGTCAATTTGGGTTTCTCAAGCCTCCCACTTCATACATAAGTCTCACTAAATTGCAGCTAATACTTTTTTGGGCCTTTTTTGTTTTCTTCTGGAGGGAAAAGCTAAGATAAAAGATAGAGACTTTTTTTTCTCTTTTTTCTATTGCAAGGAAGACTTCTCACTGTGCACAGCAGTGGTATTGCTGTCTGACTGATTCCAAAGGTTCATCAGAGCATAGCAGGCTGTGAGAAGCAGAGAGATGAGGGGTAGGAGGTTCTGTGCTCAGAGTGCTGACTGTTCAGGATGGACTTGCATCCTCAGCTGAAGACACTTGGACACTTCTGTCCTTCCATCTGGTGTGGAAGGTGGGCAGCTACACTGACACTGAGCTGTTAGGGTAGAACTGTGCTGAGCCTGAACTAAGAAAACGCACCAGGCAGCACCAGTCAGGCTTGGTGTCATTCCAGGGTGCTTTCATTCCTTTGGAGGAGAGGTGGCTTATACCAGTTGTGGCAGAGCTGACCACACAGGCTCTGAGGTCACAGAGAGACCAATGTCCCTTCCTGTGTGGGGCTGCACTGGCAAACCAGTCCACCTTCACCTGTGTGGGAACCCAAGAGTTGACTTAAAAGTTCCATTTAGTTTCCTATTTCAGTTGTCCTGATTGGTGATGAGAAATACATGTATTTGTGGAAGAATGGGAAATGAAAGGGAGAAAAAAAATTAATACTTGCAAGCTCTTTTTAAAAATAAATATACCAGTTTAAAGAGAATGGCATCAGTTAAGAACCACTGCTGCTGCATGGAAAAGCTGACTCAAAGTTTGTAGATAGGGTTTACATTTTCATTAAAGTGAGATTCCCATTCCTCACGTCAAGGTTATCTTCATGATGGCCTTTGAAAGAGTCAGGCCACTTACCAATGGATGGATGTTCACTAGTTTGACAGTCTCTGCATTGATCCTACTCTTGCATGAAAATGGCTTTATCAAGCCTATAATTAGAAATGAAATAGTCTGAAATGGTTTCCACACAGCTTGACTTTCAAAGAGGTTCCAGTTTCACATAACTTCATATAAACAGAGAATCAGAAGATATAACCAGATACCACAGTTCCTGCTTACTAATTGCCATAAAGCAGAGACATCTGCTTTATACAAAGTCTAGGTCAGATAATCCTTCTAAACTGTGACCTTTGAGGCTCCATGGAACTTGTTCTTGATTAAATAAAACCTTCTTAGGAAGTTATTGGGAAACTCTGTGCAGGTTCAGTCTGAGCAGAGAATGTAACTGATTGGATTTTTGAATAATCTTAAGCAGACAGTTCTGAATCAGTCTATCTTTTGAACTTTTTGTTCCTTACCAGCATTAATATTCCATAGAAATTCAAGGTACAAGTGAATTATTTCAGTTTTTAAAGTGATTCCTCATAAAAGTTAAATTAGGTGACAAACGAATGATTTAGACATATATTCATGACTGATAAAGTGAAGTGACTCTCTGTTTCATCTGTCTAAACTCAGCTGAAAACCTGGGCTGGGGTTGTGATGGGCATCCTCCACTATCTGCGGTGTCTGACCTTGTGTAGAAGGCATGTGCCACAGTGCAAGGGGTGGTAAACAGGAACACAGCAAAATAAAGGGAATTGCAGCTCAAGAAATGCAGTAGAATACTTGTAATTCCTCACAGCTATTTCATTATGAGCAAAACTTGTATCATAGATGCCTTCAAATGTGTATCTCCTCCATCATATACTTTATTTAAATAATAATTTATTCATTACATGAAAATAGTTTCTGTGATTAAATAATGGGTTCCTCTGCTCTAGTTTTCTTTTGGTATTGATGGCTATTATTTCTGGTTGCCTATCTTTGGCAAGCAATTACCAATTATTCCCTGCCAGATTAAAAATAGAAGTACTATTGCTAAAGCAAACAATACATTATTTTTCAGTTACCCGACTTACAGCTGAGGATCACAACATATTTTGTAACCACTAATGAATTTAGCCACTTACCCCTCCATCATACTTTAGTCTTCATACCTTAGGAGTGAGAAAGATGAGATGCAGTGCAGCAGGACATGAACCAGCCTCTGCAGGGGCTGTTGTAAGTTATCACTGGTGAAAGACACCAGAATGCAGCACTCAGTAGGAGTGGGTTTTCCTATATGAGTTGAGAGAGCCTGATGTGGCAGTGCAGCCAACTGAACTGCACAAAGGCTGGAGTTGCTCTGCATGGTCCATGATAACCTGCTCCTACAGGAGACAAAGAAAAGCTGGATTGCAACTGTTTTCTCACAGGAAATATCTATGTACAAAATAAAATAGATTAGTATTTTGAGACTAAGTGTATTTTGAACTTTGGTAGCTCCATTCTGGTTTTGTGGAAGATCAAGGGAAAGAGTCAGTCATGGTAGGAGGCCCAATTATCTTAACTTCATTATGGTACTCCTGTTTGTCTCAACAGTTGGTGTGATCAGGTGTCCTCATGATGAGTGTGCTCTGCATAACTACTTTGCATTCTTAACAAAATTTTGTGAGTGACTGAAGTGGAGAAGAGTTTCTTACTGAACTAGGTGCTTTCCTCTTATCTGAGGACTACTGACTTCTAAATTTAATCCATATCTTTGTAAATGTTCCTCCAGCATCTAGATAAACCTGAACATTATGCCCGAGCTCCGTGGCATTTTCACATCTTTGAATATGCTGCTTATAACTGTGCTGCCCAGTAGTTTCCCCTGCACCCACATTTCTGTTTGGGTGATGGTTTCATGCTTTCCCAGCTGCAGTGTGTGATGGGTCTCCTCCAAATCCACAAGGGATATTGGTATTTGGGAAAGTGTTGCGCTGGTTCTAGGATTTGTTCCTCATTTGCAGCCCAGTAAAGATGTGATCAGGGTCTGCCTTTCTTTGCTCTCGGTCGCTGCGGGGACTGATATGGCTGGTGATAGAATGCTCTTCTCTTGGCTACTGAGTGAAAAGTTCCTCATCTCAGTACATTTTCCAAATTGCAGAGACGTTTTTTGCTGTGGTAATCACCCTACATACCCCTGATCACTTTGTGTGAAGCACTGAATGCCTTAAGAGGCCATTAAGTGCAGCATTTCTCTGGATTGGACTGTGTCATTTTATTAAAGAAAAGGCATCTGATATATTCTGTGAGCGGAGCAGCAGTTGGGGGCAAACAGAGGCAGTTTTCCTTGAAATTCAAAGTGCAGTAGCTCAGAGACAACCATCTGTATGCATTTAGGGAATCTGAAATTACCTGAACACTGGGCAATTTTTTTTTTGTAATTATCTCAGAAATATGACATATCACAGATAATTATCCAGCTCTTTCATTCCTATTTTGAGAAAACCTACTAAAAATCTGTTGCCTATTTTATTCTTTGCTGGGATTAAAAAAATCCCACAAAGAAACAAACAAAATAGCATGCTTTGAAAGATCTTATAGGAAAGTGTGTGTATGTTTTAAAGATTCCACATTTTAAAGAAAAACGAGGGAGGGCTGAAATTTACTACAACAGCTTCCCTGAAAATGATTCCATCACTCAGATCAAAAGCAGACAAAAAATCACAGAAACATTTGGAAGAGGCAGCAGTGCCAGAGCATGATTTTAGCTATTTTGGGAAAGCAGCTGCTTCTCCCTGACATGGACTCAAAATGCAGGCTATTCTGTAAGGTGGCTCTGCTCATTCTGATCATTTTCTGCAGTGACTTTAATGGGAACATTGACTGGCATCGTTATTTGGGAGAAGCATTTTTTTTTTTTTTTAACTAAAGAGAAAACTTTCTCCTATGCAGTCACACAATTGCTAAATAGCAGTTGACTTTAATCCCTGAATGCTTATTTCCAAATATTCAATATAGAATGGCAAGAATAACAGGAGCATGAATTTAATTCGCTACTGATACCTTGATTTTGTGTCACTAAAGAGATATAGAACGCTAAATTGGCAGTGAAAACCGATAGCTGAACAGTCACTTTGAATATCTCTCTTTAGCTGTAGAGAAGAGACAAAGCTGAATAAAATGTCATCAGAATACTGTCTTCAAATTCCAGAAATGGGAAAATTGGATAAGCCCTGGTTTTTGGACCTCCCTGATTCCTCTTGGCTTAACGTTTGTTCTGGCAACTGCAACTGACAGGGAGGATCTTCCCCATCCCCCTGGATCTGTGTTGTAGTGATCACAGCTGGTTTCAGCACAGACCCCTGCATTGGAACTTTCAGTGCTTCACAGGCTGTGTTTTGCAGCATGAGAGTAAAATGGTTTATTTATTTGATTTTGCATTTGATTGATTGCTTTTAATGAGATTTCTTTTTTCTTGTGGTTGAACTGTAGTTCTTGATGGCAGCAATATCAGTCTGTACCTCTTGTCATCTCTGGCTTGTTTATATAATTTTTTAAATCACTTTTGAATGAATGGGGATTGCTGGATCCATCTTGTTTAGGTTGGATGGTGTATTAATTTTTAATTCAGGCGGCAGTGGAGAATATGATAAAATACTGTAGCTGGTTCAGGGTACTGTTGCAGACAGAAGACTTCACAGTCTTGGGTACAGGACTTTGGAAACACAACATCCTGTGTTGTTTTGAATGCTGGCTTGCTTGGCTCCAGGCAGAGGAACACCTAATTAATTTGCATTATGGGAGTTTTTCCAGTTGGAACTCAAGTTCTGTGAAGGCAGTTTCTGATCTACACCGAGTTTTATGATGTGAAAGGATGATGTTGGAAAGTTTTCTGGCATTTTTGTTTCATAATGTTTTTCCAGTAGCAAGTGTTTAATATTATTCTCTAATGGAAAATTTGTATCTTCATACCCATTTTTCTTGTTTCCTCTTGGCCTCTCTTCCCCATTTCTGTTAAGAATCAGGGTCACTGGTTTCTCATATAATTCTGAGTGCAAGATTCCTGTCTGCAGTGGCAGGAGTCTGAGTGCCTTCATTAGTGTTTTAAATAGTCTGATTTCTTACTTCTTTTGGCAATATTCTGTGACTTCCTGTCTACTCAGAATAGAATCTTTTTTTTTTTTTTTTTTTTTTTTTCCCCCTGATGCTTGAAGAATCTAAAGATATTCTCCTGAATAGCTTTTTGATTGTATTGATAGTTCTATCATGGAGTCCCAGGCATGAGTGGAATTTTGGAACTGCAGAAATTCTGCACATCAATGAAGGATGGTGCATGTGCCTCATGCACCAGGAGGTACATGAAAACAGAGCTCTGAACCTGCTTACCAAGATGGTAAGACATTTTTTCCCTGAATGCTAAGGGATCATTGGAGGAATACCCAAACTGCAATGAAGTAAGTGTGAAAGAACAAAATAAGATGGGTAAGAGGCTTAGTGGAACTGTGGAATTGTAGTCTTGGCTTCCTCAAAAGTTGCACTATCCCATCTTCCTAATAATATATATATGCATGTATAGTTGCCTGGAATTAGAATAAGAAAGAAAAAGGAGCTTTTTTAACCGAATCAAACATCATCTCTCTGTAAGCACTGTGATTTATAGTGGAAAGGTTTCAAATCCAAGCTCCACTGCTTTTTCCATTGTTAAGGTCTCACTGTCACGTTGTTGTCTAGGTCTCAGCCTGGTACTTGATGGAAAGTTCTGTGGTTAAACCTCTTGTGTCTTATTTTCTTAAACAAATCAAGCAATTTTTGTCATCCTAGAAGATAGGTGAAAAACCCTTCTTTGTGTTTGGCTAGATTGAAAATATCTTGGCTATTTTGTTTGATCTGAACTCTCAGATGTTCCCATTGTATGTTAAAAACAGAGTTACACGAGAGCAATGCTTATTTCTTTAACCTGGCCTTTCTGTGCTCTTCCAAACAAATACTGGTTGCATGCCAGGAATACAAATGAAGTAATTGGTTACTTGAAAGCAATGCCAGTTAGGTGGTGGTGCAAAGGAGCAAATAATTTGTGCTTTGATGAAAAGGGAGGCTGTCTGGGGCATTCTTGAAGAGAGCAATGAAGTGGAGTAAACCTGGGAGCCTTGGAATAACAGCACAGCTGCAATGCAGAGCACACAGAGCAAGGCTGAAGGAAACAGTGAGTTCAGTATCCTACGCTGCACACATGTTTTATTCAAAATCGATTCAGTAAATCATTATTTAACTTTGCAGAGATGCCACATATGTTACTCTATGGGAGATGGTAAGAGAAGTATGAAAATGTTTTTTGCATTGCCCTGTTTTGTCACTGAATCTCAGGGAAATTAAGGCCCTTTTCTAAGATCTGTAAATGGATACCCTAAACAAAGCACAGAGCATTATTACATGCCAGAAATCTCTCAAGGACTTCTGTTTGACTTCAAAACTGTCTGTTACCTGTGTGCCAGCTTTCCTACCTGTGAGATGCCTGCCTCTGGTGCTCTGTAAATGGATCCTAAAGAGTTTTTGCTAATGGATATTTTTGGATATTCATGCTACAGCTTTATTTGTTCTAATTATATCTGACATTTCACAAGCTGCACTTTCGTTATTTGATGGGCAAAACATCAAAAATAATTAGGCCAAATGAGCACGCAAAGCCCAATAGAAAGCTTTTTTCAGGGTGTGTTAGCTGCTTTTTGTTAATAATTACCCTCATTAAACTTTACCAAACTGTCATCTCATTGCTTGCTCGTTGTTATTGAACTCCTAAAGTCAGGTGAGGATTTGAATTTTCCTATGAGAAAATTTCCTATGTTTACATTTGAAAAAAACCAAACATTTACTTGTTCGAATCCAACTCGCTGCTCCTCGCCAACCCCTTTGTTTCTGATAGGAAGCAGCTTTACATTTTACATGGTGCCAGGAGAGGTCACTCTTTCTCCTCTGTCTTGCCTGGTTTGGGCTCTAGTACCATAAGAAATTCACTTTCCTTGCTAGAGTAAATTGGCACATTCCTTGAACTACTGTTTGGATGCTGTCTGGCATTCTCAGAGAGTGCTGCACTGGGAGGATTAGTGCCATTTCTGTCATGTCTATGTGGAAACATCTTAAAGGTTTTTGTGGCAAATAAGGATGTTTCTCCAGGTTTACACCAACCATCTGCTATAATTCTAGCAGAAGCCCATCATTTTCTCTAGTTCTATTGTGGAATTATACATAGAGGTTGCAAAAAGCAGAAACTAGAGAATAGACCACTTAATGAGATTGTATAGCTTGTAAAACAATGTTGTTAAGCCCCAATGTTTTAAATTCACGTATGAGTGATAAAGTCTTCTGTGGTGTCCAACACTGAAAGAATAATACATCTCAGTAGAAATTGGTAAGAATTGTTCAACCAATTGCAATTTGAGCAAACCAAGTTCTCCACAGTACCATGTTACTAAATTAAGAGGAAAAAGTACTCATGACTGAGTTTTCACTGGAACAAGAGCTAGAAAATCCTCAGGATATGGTTTCTTATCAACAACCTGAGCAGGTATGAAAATAAAAACATTGATAATTTTTTCAAACATTTCTTTCATTCCTATGTAAAATAAAATTCATTGACTTGGATAAAATATCATCAGACCCAGTCCCTCATGTCCCAAGTCAAACCTAATGTGAACCAACATCTGAGGCTCAAAAGAAGTGTTCAATTTCATTGCCTTTTATTTTTTCCCTTGTTTTGCACGTCTACATCCCCAGTGTTATAGAAGCAGGGATAAAAAACCCAACAGCCCTAAACCAGAACACCATAAAACTGGCTAGTGATACTGTACTGCATGATTTCAGCTGGGCTGGCAATCTCCCCAAACCAGACAGTCTCATGAGGTTGCTGGTTCAGTTTTGCAGATTTAGGAAATTTAGAACTGCATCCAAATGGTGGCGTTCTTATTTACCCTCAGCATTTATGAGATGTGAATCTCCTATTCCTGTTTGTATAGATTTATATATATAGTAAAAGACGAGCAAAAAGAGCAACAGAACCCAGTGCAAGCATCTCTGTATTAGTGTACAAACACTTATTTGGCTGCTTCTTACCTAAAAATGTGGGATTCTAAAATAAATGGAAGATTTTACTAAGAAATTAGTTTTTTTTTTAAGGACTTGCTACTTTTTCTATGGTATTTAAGTTTTGTGTGGTGTTTTTTTTTTTTTTTTTTTTCTCCAGTGGTTGTTCCTCAACATTGCCAGGTTTCATGCTATGATGTGTTTTGGGACCTGCTGGATCTGATGGTTCTGAGACCAGCTAGTAGCACTTTATGTGAACTACAGGGTACTACTCTGGCATGTATGTCTGTGCACCTGTCTCTAAGGTTCCTGCTCAGTAGAAGAAAATTAGATGTGTATTAAAATGATGGAAAAGAAAAAGAGGAAATGTGTATGAATTGCACTTGAATTTGGATACATTGGGGAAAATTTCCTTTTTGTTTTGCTGTTTTCCCTTCTGACTGCAGTAAGAGCTTTGTTCTGAAGAGCCTCCATGTATGGTGGTCACAGAAATAATAAAGAACAATAGTAAGGGCACTCTGCTTTCCCCAACCCACTATTCTGTTCTGGAGGGGACAGATTATCATAAGAAAACTGAGAGTATTCCATCAAACTAAGTTCCTTGCAAACTGGGGCTCTGGTGGGCTTTCCCTGCCAGAGGTGTGAACAACAGCAATGTGTCCCTGTGAGAACACCAACCATCTGCTCTGTGCTCAGCAGGCAGGTCCTCATCAGGGAAGTCAAAGTTCTCATATTATTATATCCCTCATTCTCCATGGGGATATATATCTTTAGCTTGAGAGTCACAGGAATCCTGCACAGAGAATGCATGTTTGAACAATGATTTGGCTTCTTTATTACCCCTTGGTTGACCTTTAACTTTTACTTTCCTGCTACCTATCTGAGGGAAACAGGTCATAGAATCATGGAATAACCTGAGTTGGAACGGACCCAGAAGGATCATGGAAATTCAACTCCTGGTCCTGTGGAGGACACCCCAAGAATCCCACAATGTGCCTGAGAGCATTGTCCAAACATATTAGAATGTATTCCTAGTCCTTATGCATCTGTGGTATCTTCATTTTTTTTTTTTTTTAAAGTATGTTATCTTTATTTTTGCAGTGGTCCAGGATATCTGTATTGAAGTAGGTCCTCCAGGCAGGAAATTCTCTTCAAGGAGAAATGCTACAGTTTTGTTAACATGTGGTGCTGCAGACTTTCTTTGATTTTCTTTCAAGGGGCATCATAACCTTCCACAGGAGTAGTTCAGGAAATGGCTCTTTGCTGCAAGGCCTGGAGTCAGAAGTGTGGCTTCCTATTTCCTCCTCTCTTTTCTTGACAGCATCAAGCCCTCACTGCTGCAATACTACCTGCCTAGGCCTTCTAGCAGTGATGAGAAAGAGATATTATAGACAGGGTTCAGACTCATTTACAGCTTGAAGAAACCTGATGTAAACTCCCCAAAAATAAGATTTTCTAGGTGAATCGAATCATCTGTTTTCCTCTGGTGGTGTTTTTTTCTGTCTTTCACACCTTACCCCCAACGCCCCACAAAAAATAACCCAACCCCAACCAGGTTTGTTGCTAATAGGGATAAACCTGAAATATTTTATGAAGATTTTCCTTCTAAAAAAAACCAACAAATTCCACAAAGCATGCTGTGCTGGTTCTGGCCAGGACCATGACACTTGCTGATGAACTGACTGAACTCAACTTCCAAATCTAAATACATTGTTTTTTAGCTGGTTTTACTTTATATTATAACACAATACAAAATTTTGGTAATTTTGGAGAATTTGATAATAACAAAGTTAGAAATTGTGGCCCATCTAGATACCATTCCTAAAGGAATACTATTGTCTATCAACTACAGAAGGAACTACCCTTAATTTATCAAGCACTGCTACATTTATATAGTCCACTTATGAAATACCAAACTTCCAAAACTGTGATTCCTTACATATTTTCTCTGCTAACTTTTGAGTCACAAATCAACAAAGAAATTACATCTACCTTGTGTGATATAGATTTTATCATAACTCCTGAAAATATTTAAACGTCATCATCTTTACCAACAGAACTAATATTGTACTTGTTTAAAGTTACCTGAAGAGAGAAACTGTTTATATGGCAATAGAACAAATATATCTTTAAGAACTTGAAGTACTTTTTTGACTGTAGTCCAGAACACTCAGCTTCTTAAATAAAACCCCTAGGGATTTAAATAATACTACAACGGGGTGGTCTTTCACAATTTGGTCTCCCTCTTTTTTTGCTTCCCAGAGAATTCCATTTAAAGAGTATTTAATTGAGGACATTTTCTTTACTGCATTTTTGCTTTTCTTTTCTTTTTTTTTTTTTTTAAGGTTTGGAGCTTTGTTCTAAGTGTTTTAACTTGTAATCAAGAAATGTGTCAGGTCTGTTGCCAATTAGTGTAGCTGATGCGAAAATGGATTGGGTCTTGGGAGGGATGGCTAAGTCCTGTAAAACAACAAAACAGTCTGTAAAAGAGAACTTGGGAACAGAGGCAAAGAGAAGCAACAACATGAGAAATTATTAACAAGGGAAAACAGAGCAGAGGAACAGGAATTTGTACAGAGATCATAAGTGCATTTATGAAAGGTTTACTTGGCTTTATCTGTTTATTATAAGGAATTAGCAGTAAATATTCACAGCTAGATTGAGGAACTTTCCTTCACTACAAACAAGATCCCAACTTTGAAGCCTGGCTTATGCTGTATAATATCTCTGTGTGTTAGAGTTCAGACCCCTCAAGGCAGTGTTGCAAACCCCCTCATGGGGGTACAGCTCTGCCAGGGGAGGGAAACCTTCTGTTTTCATTGTCTTCTTAGATCAAAGTTTTTTGGTCAGGAGAGAGATGCAACTGTGCTGGCAGGCAGTACCTTTACCTGAGGGCACTCTGCTGAAATAGCAGCAGAGGCTGTTTTATAGTAACTTTAAAGTAGGAGAAAGGTTCCCTGGCATCAGCTAACAATAATAATAACAGCCATAATAGTATCTAGGGAACAATCAGGCAGGAAAGGAAATTCATTTTTACAGTTCTATGCTGTAGATCTACAATACGTTATGTAGGGAGTTATTCTTTCGTGTAGAACAAAACATTGTGTTTGCAGTAAACTGGGAAGGAACTTTGATTTGATTGTGGTGCAGAACATCAACACTAGACTTCGAGCTGTCAGATGTGTCATGAGTTGGATGAATATATGAGAACATGTGACCATGGGGGATGCAGAAAACCTGACAGAAACTTCTGAATTGGCAGCATGTGCAAAACCAACGTGTCCAGGACTATGCCCATATCTTTGTGTTACTGTGTGTCTTCAGTAAATCTAATTTACTGCAGCTCATTGGTCGGTTGCCCCCAAGTTTCCCCAGCTGCCAGCTTGGTCACCACAGAGCAGTAACTCTTCCTGTCAGGAGCCCATGGCTAGCACAGCCAGCCTGGCTGTTCCAGTATGGAGCTGTGATTCCAGGGCACTGAAAGGTCCTGGCACTACCATTTAAGGGCTTTCCACCAGTCAGGTTGTCTTGACATTGTGTCTTTCAATCTGCCATGGACTTCTTTACGCAGCTGTCCAGTCATTTTGCCACTGCTTCAGGTGTTGACCTCCTCAGCGGTTATTATTAGCAGTGGGAAAGTATGAAATGCCTGAAATGAAAGTGTTTTCACTGGTGTTTTCCTCCATATGACATCAGATGTACCCATCCATGTAGGACACAAGTGCAGTCTCAGCATAATCTGTAGCACACAGCAATCTCTCTGTTTCTGAAGAGTTTTCTTGAAGGTGGACAAAGGAGATGTAGTTTCTGCCTAAAGCCCTGTGTGAATTTCACCTCATGGAACACCAAAGGAGCTGAAAACAGTGAATGAGAGCAGGAGGGGAGAAGAGGCAGGGAGAGCATGTTCAAGGCTGTTGTGGTTGAGACCTTCCAGTGTGCAGGGGCCTCCGGTAGGTCAGCGATGAGGTCAGAAGCCACCCTGGTGAGGATTTAGCCCAGCATGGAGAGAGGGATGGGCAGAGTGGCATAACCATGGGAAGTCAGCCCGCAGTGATGAGGGAGGTAGAAAACGAAGCACTTTTTTCATGTCCTTTAGTTAAATTTCTGCACTTGTTTAAAACTGAAATTAACTGTCCTTGGGAAATTTTTCCCCCTTATATTAGTGAATTATAGCTTTTAAGGAAAAAAAACCCAAAAAACAAAAAAAGGAAAAACCAAAAAACCAAAAAACCAAAAAACCAAAAAACCAAAAAACCAAAAAACCAAAAAACCAAAAACCCAAAAAAACCCCCAAAACAAAAACCAAAACACAAAATAACCCCGAAACCAACCAACCAACCAAAAAACCCAAACAAACAAAACCAAAAAACTCAATAACCAAAAAAACCCAACTGGAAACCCTGACTGAAAACCAGGAAAAAAATTAATAAAAGAAGTTTCTTCATATATGTGTCTTAAAGCACCGGAATAGGGAATGTAATTCTGATGACTCCCATTTCATAGACATTGCATGTTGAAAATTTTCCTTTAACTCCATTGCAGGTGTGAGTGGGAGTTGTCTGATAAACCAAAGTTACACCAAAGTAAGGCAAGTATTCAAGTATTCAGTAGTGTTGATGAGATAAATTGATAAAATTACATCCGGTGTTAAATTAAATTTATGAAATGGAATCACAGAATTTTTAGGGCTGGAAGGGACCTCTGCAACTTTTCTAAAACTTCTCATTTTTCTCTTTTAGTTTTCTTTCAGTGTAACATGTCAAATGAAATTCATTTTGTAAGGAGGGGTAACAGCATGACAGAGGGAGATCATTTTGGAACAGTCAGAAAAGTATAGCAGCCTAAATATATGGATGAACTGTAAATGAAGAGACATCTGAAACACAAATGGCAAAAATATATGCTGCAATTATAAGTATACGTAGAAAGTAGAAATACAAAAAACCAAGAGAAAGAAATTAGATGCAGACAGCAATGCAGTGAGTGGTGCATTACATTCGTTGTGTGCAGCCTCACATTCGTTGAATGGTTGGTTTTAGCTGTCTCCCTATTGCTCTGCTGAGATCAACTCTGAAAAATTATTGTATTCAAAACAACCAAAAATTGTCTATTGTTTTCTTGATGTGTTCTCTGTAGGGCAATGGGGAGGTATGGTTGCTGGTTTTTTTAACCAGATTTGGACAAAATGGTTTATTGCACAAGGTAAAAACCCAAGTTTCATTCTGCTGCTCTGCTTTGTACAGGAAAATTGTTTTCCCAATGCATTTAATCATTGTTTTTCCTTCTCCTGTTTAGTACTTGTTGTCTGCTGCAGAATTCCAAGTGAACAGAACTTGGAATAGACAATAGAATGGAATGGGACAAGTGAATAGACCAGCTGATTACTTATATTTGACAATGCTTGCAGAAGTCTCTGTTAAAACTGAGGAGTTCCTTTGTATGTGATAGTTGTAATCATTTGTGATTCCAGTCATGTGCAATGCAGCATTGAGGTATGTGATATTCACTGTGAGTCAGATGAAAATTGGGCACCCTCTGTCTTAAGTGTTCTGCAGAAATGCTCTGTGGTTTATTTTGTGGTGTCTAAATCTCTCTCTCTAGACTGCTGTAATTAGTCTGCCTTCCCAACTAATAGTTTGAATAGAAATAATGTTTTGGTATCCAGAGTGGCTGTCTTTTTGAGTGGTGTTCTGTAGGCAGTTTTCCAGGGTTGGTACAGAAATAAGGATGTAAACGTGCCTGCTCTTTGTTACAAGTGGTTGGGCATGATGAGTTCAGTGGTCTCTTCTGTCCTCATAATCTCTGGATGCATGTGATCAACATTCCAAGGAAAAATATTTTCTCAGGTTGAGCATGCTATTTACAAAATGAGGATTGTTGGTGGCTCTCTCTTGGGTTTTCTCAAGTAACCAAATGCACCAGCCAACTGATATAGTCATTGATTTAAAAGTCTATCCTAGAATTTAACAGGGCTATTGTGTATTTTCCAAAACAGATCTTCTAAGAAAGTCAATCTAAAACCATGTGATAAATTGCTAATGTGTCCCAAGATCATTTCACCTTCCAAATGTGTTCTTCTGCATATTTTTGCCACATCTGAACTTTCAATAACAGGAAGAGTTGAGAGCTCCCTTTCTGTCTCCCATGTCTGCTCTCAAGAACTGTGGCACCATCTTTTCTTCCATCCCCTGTCAGGTGTCTGAATCCATCAGAGAGTTATAACCCTAATAGTTATGACAACCTGAATGAAGCAGAGAATATCTCTCCTCTTTAAATTTTTTTCTGGTGAAAGAGTTATATAACCTCCTTTTGGTTAGAAGTGATATGAGTATGAAAGATCTTGTGACTTGATGGTTTACTCACACTTACAGTTCTTAATACAGTTGAAAGGTCCAGTGAAGTCAACGGGATGAAATAATAGACTGCCTAGGAGGACCTAAAAGTGGCAGAAAGTGGCCCAAATGGGGAGCTTTCCTAGCAGAGCATCACACAAGATAGGAAAAGATATTTGTTGAACAGAAAAAGGAGACTATTTCTGTAAAACCCTTTTTGTCATATCAGTGGAATGTTTTACTCCTGCATACGTGATGGTTGTTTTATTGCAGCACGTTGGACTGTGCAGAGGGAGAGCCAAAGGTGGAGGCTGGTCCTGCTCCCCACTGGGGCTGCAGCGTTGGCAGCACTGGGGGCAGAGGGAAGGTGGGCAGGGCTGGGCTCGAGAGAACCCTACTGAAGGAAACAGCAGCTGAGAACTAGTGCTACTAAAATCTTCTGCCTGGCCTCTGTTCATCTCAGTGTGAATCTCAATTCCCTCCCAAAGGTGTGATGGTGACAGGAGCTGTTAGATTTACTGCAGTAAGGTCAACACCGGTATCAGGCCTGTGTCTTAACTTGAGTTCAGAGCTGGAAGGGGAAAAGAATGGGGAAATACTCGTGGGTGAATGTTGACTTTTCTGGCCAGTGATGCCTGACATAGGGACATAGTGCTGAATCAGAATAAAAAATTTGAGTCAGGACTGGGAATTCAGGTAGGATTAACTGTGGAGTTCTCCAAGGCTCCATGGAGGAAAAGCAGCTTGATTAGCCTTGTAAATGATGCAGTTTAAGTTTCCTTTAAGAAATTGTTCTGGGGTTGTGAGTCTCTGGGAAGCTGGTGAAGTGTTAGCCAGCACTGCCAGCTGCCTCCCTGCTCCACCTCCCAGGTGGCTCCAGCAGTGTTGGCAACACCTGCAGTGACCTGCCCAGCACTGTTGCTTCTGACCACAACCTGTGAATCCCAGGGAAATTCCCTGTTTTTCAGAGAGTTTTCCTGTTCTCCTCTCTTCTTCAGTAAGCATTTTTAATTCAGAGTAAGTTACCCTGCCTGGTTTGGTAGGTGTGCTCAGAATTTAAAAGAAAATCTGATGGGTATGACAAGGTGAAGGAAAACATCACAGATAAAATGAAATACTACCTACCATTCACCCCAAAACAAAGAGAAATCAGTGATCCTGAGAGCAGAATGGTTCATGATTCATTTTATATTTGTGCCTCACAGTGGTTACATCCAGTGTTTGTTGAAATGAAATGGTGTGCTCAAAACTTAGAGAGGAGATAGAAGGCTTGAACAGACCTACCAAAAAACAGGCACAGAGACACATTTATGCACATACTGAGATCATGAGTCTTTTTACCTGAAATCAGAAATGAAATTAAACTCTGGAATGGGGAAAGGAAAAAAGCAGAAGTGACTTTGATCTTTCTAGCAATAAAATAGCAATACAAAAGAAATTTCTCTTCTAGCAGACCTGTCTGAACATTTGACTCACAATCTCCGAATCACATCCCCCAACATGACATAGAGGTGGTGGAAGTTCAGCATCTCCCCTTTACCTGCTCTCTCTGCAAAGGCAGCAGCTGATCCTCCTGGCTTCCACACAGTTGTTTCTTGCTCTGCTAGTCCTCCACCAACACTGGCTGAGGCATCCTTTGTCCTTCCTAACCTGTGGTATTTGCAGCTGTGTTTCAAGGAGTGCACTCAGGAGTAATGACATGGCTAATGTCTACTTTTTGTCTTGGGAAGCCATCCTCTGCAAACTGCTTCCTTCCTGCTCCTCATGACTGAGAGGTTTTGTGGGCCAAATGATTTTTGGCACTGGTTTCTCTGCTGACAGCACTTCAGTTCAGGATTGATCTCGAAGTCCAAACAGTGAAGTGTGAGCATGTGAGCTTGTTGTCAGGGCAGTAAAGTTAATGATAACCCTCAGCTCTTGGCTGGGGAGAGTGTCCTGGCACTGACACAGCTGGGGAGTGAAGCACTGCAGTTGATTGGCCCTGAGATACAAGGAACAGAAAATCGAGGACTGTGCAGTTGCATAAATAAACTTGTCTCTTCAGTTCTATGGTTACAGTTAAAGAAATGTAAAGACTGATTTGCTCTAAAAGTCAGGTAAAGCTAATGATAGAAATGTCATCAAAATCAGCAGCACAGGCTTAGCTGTAAATAATAATTTACACCGAGTTGGTAGGGAGATTTTCTGTTCCCTTGTGGGGAGGAAAGGGAGGAATACATGAGGATTATGAATTGGAGCCAAGTGAGGCAAAGCTGCCAGTGAAGAACCACCAGGAATGATCAATCCTTATTGTATGGAGCAGTAGAAAAGGAGCTGAGTGTGAACAGCAGAGAGGCAACAGTGGATGGAGCTAATGGAGCTTCAGGCAAGAGAGATGCTGAAAGCAGATCTTAGTGAAAAACTAGATGTGCCTGCTATTCTGAGATGAAATGGGCTGGATAGAGTTAATCACAGTTGACTAGTTCTGAGTTTCTTCCAGTGTAGCTTTTTCAGGAGCAGGCAGGCAGATGCTGGGTTCATCTTTGACACTGCTCACAGCTGGAGATCAGCTTCCCCGATGTTGACCTGTGTAGGAAGCACCTTGTGTAGGTACTTCCAAATAATTTAAAACAAAATGTCAGGTTAGCTGATCCACTTATATTTTCATTGCTGCCTGGTAGGACTGCCCTAAGAGACAGATAATGACATTGCCAGTTGGGATGGAGAAAAGGCCTCTGGAATGCTTCTGTAAAACAGAATTTTCTTGAAGTAGTTTATTTTGGATCACAAATCTGAGCTCTGTATTTCTGTCTCTCCCTCCTGTATGAGGAGAAGAGAGGCCCAGATCTCAAAATATTTCCTGAAGAAATTAAATTGAAATTGATACAACTGGAAAATGTTTTGCATAGATAAAACTATGCACTTGAATAAAAATATACTCACAAGCAGTACTAGCTGGAGTGCAGTTTCATAAAGAGTAGGCTTCTATCTCTTGAATTTACTGTTGCTTTCACAATATGATTCAATTTGAATCTTTATAGGTGCCTATCCAGGATCATTTAAACATTTTCATTTTTGTTTCTGTTTATAAATTGTTCACGTGTACATATTAAATATTCATGGTTAATACTTGCTGGAAAATATTGCTAGATAAATTATTGATGTCTTAAAATAATATTTTTTCCATTTTAACAATTAAATTTTCTCAATATGTGATTTTATTTTTATTTTAATAATGCTGATTTAATTCTTAATTCTTTATTCGTTTTTGGCTGCAACATAAGACTTATCAGGAAATCCTGGATGAGATTCTGATCTCCCAAAGGGATTTATGACCATGCAGTTTAATTTTCTTTAGTGAAATTTTGTTGCTATGGCTGGATTGAATTTTCCCTCCAGATTATATCCTTCTCTTTAAGATTGGTTTGTGTCTTATGTGAGGCTGTTATGCATATTTTAAGAAAGGGGGAGGTTAATGGTGAAATGCTATTGACCCTCTCCAACTAATCATATTTTAAATCCTGGCAGTACTTGTATCCATTTTAGGTGTTGGTATTTTAAGCCTAAAGGTAGCTGAGACCCTTTCAAGGTTATGGATGTGTTCAACTCAATGTTTCCACAGCAAGTGTGAAAGTGTGAGTTTGGAAACAGCCTAGGATCAGCCTCTGCAACCCCCAGTCTTAGAAAGCAGTGTTTTACCCTGTGGTTTCTTCCGTTTTGCTTAAATAATGATGACAAAATTGCCACCACACTACCAGAAAAGAAAACATGTTTGATGTTGAAACAAGAAGTGCAGAACACTTTAGGTCTTTGAGGGTTTTAAACATTCAAAATAAGATTTCACAAAACAGAAAAATTGCTGTGTAAAGTAAGTCTTGTTCCTACTTGACAACACAAAAAAGGCATAAAATCCAGTATAAAGCTACCTCAAAACCCTAGTGCTATTTTCAATCACTTTCAGCTCTTCTCAGCAGACCTGCTTAGCTAATCTGGTGGCATCGCTGGTGACACTTATCCATAGGACATAAAATAGCAGTTTGCCACCCACCTTGAGCAGGTTGTTTTTGAAGTGTTTGAAGGCAAAACAAAAAAGTACCCTGCCATTAGTGGCAAGCTGGAATTTTATATCCACTTGTTTTTGACAGTTATAGTTGAAGCTGTCACTTACTATTTTTTTCGGATCCTTTAAAATGGATCTTTTTACATGTTAACATGAATACATTAAAGTGGAAAAAATCCCTGCAGCTTTACTGGGTGCTAGTTGACACATGGAGACCTCTGTATTCAATGCACACACAGAACACATGTGATTAAAATTGCAATTATAGCTCTGTGTTAAGCATTTGAAAGCATAAATTAAAGGGGATTGCTAATCTTTTATATCCAAAGCATTTCCCATTTCCACATATTCCAGCTCAGGATCTATGCAGTCTTTAATTGGAGCGCTGAAGGAATTGAAGCAGCAAATATTGTACAGCTGTTCCTTGTGATGAAAAGCACAAAATGTTTTAACTTGCTTTGCCCTAAAATGAATCTTCTCCAGACCAGATTTTTTCCCTCTTTTTCCAAATGTCCTTTTGTAAGTCCAAGTGGCTAGAAAACTTCTCCGATGAGAAAAAGCTAACTGGTGTGGTTTAGCATTGGAAAGAGAAGGCTCAGAGGGTAATCTCATAATTTTTTACAGTTGTCTGATGGAAGGATGTGTAGAAGATGGAGCTAAGCTGTTCTCAGTGATGCCCAGTGACAAGGCCAGAGTCAATGGGCACAAACTGAAATGCAGGAAATTCTGTCTGAACATAAAAAAGCACCACATTTTTACTGCAGTGGTGATTAAACATGAGACAGGTTGCCCAGAGAGGCTGTGGAGACTCCATTCCTGGAGATACTCAACACAGAGCTGGACAAGGTGCTGAGAAACCTTTTGCAGCTGACCCTGCTTGAGCAGGAGGGTTATACTAGATGGTTTCTGGAAGTCCTTTCCAAACTACAGTATTCTGTGATTCAGGGGATTGTGAGCAGGGTACCCAGGTTTTGTAGGTAGCTTTGAAAGTTGTCAGCATGGTTTCTTAAATATGGAACTAGGAGAGTATATCCTGAGCCACCAGATTTATTAAGGTTGCCCCTGACACAGACTATATCAGCAAATTCTTTCTCTAGAACTGTATCATGTCCTCTATTTCATAACAAATCCTTTTATAAAGACAGACCCACATACCCAGTGTGTTCACTCCAGTGAACTCTTGCTGTATTTATATTTTCTTGGATTTCCACATGTGTGAGAGTCAGTTGCATCTTGTTTCCTTACTGGGCTGTAGATGAGCAGTCAAGGGTGGGCTGGTTATTTGCCTGGTTCTGGTTGCTCTAAGCTGGATCAAGGAATAGAAAGGGGATAAAGAGTTGGTTTTTCCCAGGAATGATAGAGGAGTGAGGAAAAGAGCCAACAAGAAGAGCAGGGCTTTGCTGAGAACATCCATGAGATAGTCCCTCGGTTCTGATAGTCTTGGATTGAGAGTATTTTAGTGTGGGTTGTGCAGAGGCTGTTGTCATCCAAGAAGTCCCTGAAAGGAAAGGGACATATCAATCCAGGAGTAGAGCCTTTTAAAACATTTCTATTTTCTCTATAAATTTTGTTTTAACTTATGTTCCAGAAGGTTTTACTTCCAAAGATCCAAAGTCTTTCCGGTTCTGTAACTTTAATAAAAGGTGGTAGGCATCTGACACAGCCAACATGAAAATCCTAAAGTTCTTTTGAGACACAGAGTCTTGCCTAAGTTCACACCCTAACCCACATCAGTGCATAGACTGAGGAGCTCTTGATTCTTACTCTTCTCTTCTCCTTTTCTTTTACCTTGTCATGTAACCAAATAAGCCAGTCAGTTTCTTTACGTGGTGTCCTCCCTCTGTGCAGAATGTGGAGTGCAGTGTGCATGGTGCACAGGGGGAGCCTGGTGTACAACTGCCATAAAGTAGGAACCAGAACACACAGAACAAGGTTTATGGGTTTCTAAAACCTGTCTAAAACGAGGCATGTCAACAGCTTAAAGAGCAGCTTGAGCAGCCAAAAAGTCCTTAAACCTTCACCTTTAGGTAAAGAATATCTTTTAACTCTTGTTTTTAGTGGTTTTCTTCAATCAAGTCATATAAATAGTCCTCTGCTGGAACTCTGCTTTAGCAAGGCCTAAGGAAAGCTGCTTTACTTGACTGTCATTGTGAGCTGGTGCCAATGGCTCTATTGCATTTGGGTGGGGTTGTCAGGTGTACACAGCACTGGTCTCACCTTGTTCTGAGGTAAGCGCATCTTCCATATATTTTCCAAGCACTGTCTGTTATTACCCTGGCTTTCAGAAAACAGCTGTGCCCTTCATTTTGTGTATTTGTACTTATTCAGCAACTGTGGTGTGGATCTATTTTCTCCTCCAATTAAGTTCTGATACTGTGTTCATTTTAGTTCATCTAGGTAATAACTTTGCAGTATTGTGACTACTTTGCAACGTTATTTGGCTACAAAGGTAATTGAAAAGTGTTTTTCATGAAAATACCATGCTTTCTAATTTCTTTTAGCTGTCTTGTGAAATCTCCTAAATACACTGGAGAAAGAACTCCTCACTCTTGCTGGTCATTATAACCTAAGGTTTGAAAAATGGCCTGAGAAAGCTGCACTACTGTCCAGTAATTAAATGGCAAGATTACAGCTCTCTCTTACATATAATTTGTTTTATCTTACATACAATGGACTACTGAATTTTTATGGAAGCATTTAGGAGATTTTATAATAAACCTGCAACACCTGCTCCGTTGCTGCCTTTATGATTCTTCATTTTTCACAGTCAACTTTATAACTCATCCTTGCAGAGATGATTTCTGAACACGTGCGATTACCACTGTTTACGGGATTTTTAATTCTTTTTCTTTTTTTCCTCACTCTCAACCTTTATCTATTATTATATGCCGTTAAATTTGTTTAAATGCAAGCATAATCCGAAAATAGGCCAGTTTAAGAATAATTTTCTGCATGCCAGTCTCATGGTTTAGCTATAAAGTTGAAACACTGCAGTTTATGTCAGGGCTATATATCAAGAAATCCTTTTTAAACCAGGATATAAATGTGTTAAGGAATTAAATTTTGTCACATAAAGGAGGCATGCTAAACTGTCCTCACTATTAATTTACGAAGTAAAAGATTTTAATGGCAAGGAGTCACAAGAGCTTGTGTGTGCAGATTCTATCTTGCATTTTGGAAGACAGCAAAAATAAATACATTATCTATTTTGTATACATTTATGGGAGTAATAAATACCTGATAAACTACTCATTTCTTTTAGTAGGCTTTTCCAAGAGCAGATACAACAATACAGTCCTGTGCAAACTGCATCATGCAGAGGGAGAGAGTGGTTATAGAATAACCAGACTGCTGTGTGTGTGGAAAGAGAAGGTGGTTATTCTTTGAAAGAAATGTTATGTGACTCACTTCTCCACTGCCATTTTCATATTATTATTTAGCATATAGGAAAGGGCTAAGTTTGGTTGCAACTGTTTCCTACAGCATTGATTTCCATCCATAAATTTCCAACTTTAAAATGTCACATCTGCTCGAAAAGTCATCCCCAAGATCTGCGTAATTAAAGATAGGTGCTTTTTGAGTTATAAAGAAAGAACTGAGCGTTTCTTTCTTACCAGAGCGTGATGAGTTATGACATGACTGGATGTGGTGAAATGCATTTGTGTGTGAGGGGCTTGGAATGAGTCAGTATGGAGAACTGGGAAGGGAGTGCAGTGCAGACTGGATCAGAGGGGTATCCCTGGGAATGGTGTGGCTGGGCCTTGAAACAGAAACGAAGACCAAACAGATGGTAAGGAACTTGTGTTGCCTGGTGCTGGTTAAGATTTTCCATGCTGTCTAGTGGGGGAACTTGCTGGTTACATGTATGGAAGTAGGTTTTGTTTTCCTGTTCTGTAATATTGACTTTAAACACTGTGTTTCATTTCTTTTGAGCATGCTGCTTTGTGGCACTTTAAATATTTGAACACTGAGAGCTCCCACAGGGTGAATTTCTCAGTTAATTTTGAAGTGTTGTAGAAATTGTGGAAGAAACAGTATTACTGAAATTGGACTTGGTCTAAAAGTGCCAAAACCTTGGAGTTTCCTCTTTGGGAGCTTATCTGAAAAGGGGGTTCTCCAAGTGAGTGTTAGAGCACATGGAGACTTGTGGCATTTTCAGTCCCAACAAGAATCTCCCTACAAATATAGGAGCAGAGGTACCTGAAAATTGATTCCATTTATTCCTCCAAGAATCTGAAACTAAACTAATGGTGTCTCGGTATAAGAATGTCTTCTAGAAAGTTTTCATCACAATATGCATCAAATTACATCAGGTATTCTTTTTGTTGTACCTGAGCTTACCTCTGGGTAATGAAGATAGGATGAGGTAAATATTACCTGAATGATAAACACTTCAGAGCTTCCTTATCGCAGTGTTTTCAATATCAGTACAGTACAACAATTTGTCTTAGGAATGCCAAATTATTATGACACAATAGTTGACCAGGGTAAGACATTTTGTCTTTCAATGTGGATTGTTATCAAGTTAGGAAAACATTCACCTGAGTGCCAGCTGAAATGGTTGTGAATACATTTGACCAATCATTGTGGAAAAAAGTCTGAGTCATTGTATGGCTAAGTAAGTAAAATGTGCCACTAACTCTGGCTACTGTGTGGACTCCTGTTAATTGTTTTGCCTCTGCTATATTGCAACTGGATTGGGGAATTTTTTTCTGGATTTTGGATGAGGAGTTTAGGCATGGTTTGAGAATCCATGTATACCTACTAAGACAGTAATAAACGATTTTCATAGAATCGTGGGTTGGGTTGGAAAGGACCTTAAAGATCATCTCATTCCAACTCCCCTGCCATAGGCAGGGACATCTCCCACTAGATCAAGTTACTCAAAGCTTCATCCAGCCTGGCCTTAAACATTTTCAGGGCTGAGGCAACCACAGCCTCCCTGGGCAACCTATACCAGTGTCTCATCACCCTCACAGTGAAGAATTTCTTTCTTACGTGTAATCTAAACCTATGCTATTTCAATTTTAAAGGCATTTCCTCTTGGTGTATTACCAGATGCCTATGTCAAGAATCCCTCTCCAGCTCACTTGGAGCCCCTTCTAGGTACTGGAAACTTAAAACACTTTTTAAATGCCATTTTAAAAGTCAGTGTAAACAAAGCTCTTTCTTCATTCTGTCATTAGCATTGATGTTAATGAAGGAACTGTTAGAAAAAGGCCAGTGCAGTATGATCATCAAAGCCCTGCATGACATGTTTATTAACAAAGTGATATTTTATTAATATTTCTCAAGTTCATCCTGTTGTGATTTTCTACACTTTTTAATTTTATTTTATGTACTGTGATTTTGATTGCTTTTCATAATAGCTCTTGTAGCCAACGAATCAAGAACATACTTAGTCTTGGTTTAAGAGGACAATTTCTTATAACAAGTTTTCATTTAGTCACTGCAGTTTGGGTAGTGTTTATTTCTACACTATTTCAGTAGCTCAAGGTCATCAGAACTTCCTGCCAATGGTTTCTCTCTTGGTTGACCTGAGCTGTCAGTCTGATTTTTGTCCTGTGAGCAGAGTTTGGTAGAAAAGCCAAACAACAGAGATGCTGTTAAAATGGAAGTGGGCACTCCAGGGGAGGGACAGATATTTGTATATTTGTAAAGGAGGTGCAATGCACTGCTTTGACCTACTGGATTGCAGAAATTTCTAAGGATATTTCACTTGCAAATTAAAAGTAGCCTCTATTTTCAAAATGGTAGGGAAGCCTGCTTGCCCTTTGCACTGATGTTTTACTTTTAGATCCCCAAGTTTGTCTGTTATTCCCCGTTAGGGAAATATTCTGTTTTCAGCAAATATCTTTAATGTTTAAATAAACAAAACTATGAAAAAACTGGCACAGACAAAGGTGTCTAGGTTTTAGATAACAAGAAGTGTCTACACACAGCCTTTTCTCAGAAAAAAAAAAAGCGGGAATGTGCATCTACTTCACCATCAGTGTGAGTGAACTCAGCCCTCAGGCAGCTTAATCCAAACTCACCTAACATGAGGCATATGACAAGTATCACCAAAAGCTTATTGAAGCCCAAAGACAGACCATTTATCTTTGCTAATAGTTCTATACTGAAATGCAAAATCTCTGCAAAGATAATGGGGAAAACATCATCTTCCCAATTTTGACAATGTATTTATTCATGTAATAAATTAAGTGCGAAGTGTTGTGTTTTGGAGGAAGTGGAAAATGTTGAGTAGATTTAATTTTGCTGCAACTGTTTCATACATTAATTGCTATCCATAAATTTCCAACCTTTAAATGTCAGAATTACTCAAGAAAGCAATAGTGGGACCAATGTAATTTAAGGTGATTACCTCTTTGAACTGTGCAAAGATAATTAACCCCAGGAAGAAGTAATGTTTTTGTTGCCTATGTGTACAAATCCTGGTTATCCGTGTTACGACTTTTTATAATTCATTCTTGTAGTGCCGTGTTTATAGAAATACATTGATTTGTAGGATTTGTTTTACTGTGTTAGATGAAAGTGTAATGAAAGAGCAATTTTAGGCATGATTCAAAGCCTCCTAAAATCAATGTGCATGTTTCTATTGACTTTAGTGGTCTTTGAATCATCTTTAAAAATGTGGTTGTACAAAAAGTTCTTTTTCAGACTTTCATGTCTGAAGAAGTATTCATGGACAGACTTTCAGTGTGCTCTCTGATAACCTTTTATTTCCAAATTGCCAAAGTCACTTTCCTTCTGGAAGTGACCAGTTGCAGAGCTCCTTTGTTCATTTCTAAGGTTAGATTAGCCCCCCACCCCAAAGTGTTTGAAAACACTGCTTGAAAGTATTTCTCACTTTCAACCCAAAAAGCTAAGAGCAGAATTTATAGATCTAACTGTAAAGGCAAGTGAGAGTTCGTTTTTTGACTCTGAAATGGTCAGATGAGGAGCAAAATAATTTCTACCCACTCCTAAAAGAAAATATAAAGTGTTTTGTTTCATTGCACCAATGGTCTATCCAGTTTGTCTCCTGATGCCTCAGGAAAAGCATAAACCTGTATAATGGGCAAGCCTTGAATGACATGATTTCCCAACCTTAGGTATACAGTGGCAGGCATTCCCCTTCTTAGTATGAAGGCTGATTTAGTAGTCCTATAAATTATTCTTCTAGATAGTGTAATCACAGACATCTTTTAATCCTGCCTGCTTTGCTGTCTCTGTAATAGCTGGTGACATTGAGAAATACAAACAATTTACATTCAACTTGAATACACGACTAGGAAGGAATAGAGGAGGTCAATAGAAGGAAAACTCTCTTTGTTGCAGTAAGATTTTTTTTTTTTGGTGAAAACTGAATAATCATGACCTAATTAAGTGAAAAGGAGGTGACTGCTCCTTTTTTTTTTTTTTTAAACTATGTATTAATGGGTGTTTGTCTGAACTCTGATTTAAAAAAACTGAATGAGATCGTGGGAGCCTCTGTGTGCCTTTGATCAGGCTGTAGCTGGCCCTGGAAATGAGAGTGCTGGCATAGTGAATGAAACATCAGAACACCTCTGGAATCCTGCCCCATCTCAAGGACAGATTCTCTTTCTCCTGAGTCTCCTTTACTTTTACTTCTCATCTTTGATAATGATTAATTTTGACAGAACTCATGTATTGTTGAAAATGTGTTTCTGTCATGAAATTAACAGTAGAGTTTGACCTATCAAATACCTCCCAGTCTGAGTCACTAAATACATAAGAATATTTCCATTGTCAGTGGCAAACTCAGTCTCCTGCACAAAGTTAATGGATACTGTGTGGATTGAGGCCTAAAGATGTAAGAATTTATGCCTAACATTTCATCAAGTTGATTTATTGTATCTCTTAAGCATAGGTAATGATTTAATGCCCATGTTTTGGAGACTTCATTTCCTCAAAGAGAAGTAGTAAGGATGTAATTATTTCTCTAAAGTGTCTTTACACAATATAAAACAGTGATTTGGAAAAAACTAACATTAATGTATTTGATTTTTTTTTTAAATTTCATCTGATTATTAAAATTTATCATCAATTTAATGTTTTCCTTGTCACCTCTAAAGGACTATAGAGTGTGGATACAAAAAAAAAAGAGTCAATTGGACAGTCAAAATAGTGACAGAGTAGAGTTTGTTTAATTAAAAAATAGTATTTAAACAATAGAGCATATAAATTTTCACCTCATCTGCAGGCTTTTTTTAAGCAAGCAACCTCTTGTGTGCTTTCCCATTTGTTAGAGCAGTGTCTGTCCTCCTTCCACCAAGTTTTTCCCAACTTTGAGGTTAGGTTCAGTTCATTGTAATAGTGATCACTTTATGTTCACATCAGTCAAGCTCTATAAAATCATGACTGAATCTTTGTTATGCATGATCACTCATTTTAATTCCTGAGTAGGGATGGCATCTGCTCTCAATCCTTGTACTTTTGCCTCTAATGAAAATTATCACCAATTCCTAACACATCATTCTTATTTACAGGAAATGTACATTTGTAAAAATTATTTTAACACTTTTTGAGTTTAAAATTCAGAGGGCCAAAATTCTGACTTGGTGTGTATGGTTTGCTCTCACTTTGCATTGTGTTTGAGTGAGGGGAAGTTGTATTAAAATTAGCTCCAAAACTAGTTTTCAGTGAAGAAAGATGCACATTCCTGTCCATTACTGCTATATAAGGCACAATGGGTATCCTATATCTGGAATGGCTGGATTATGGAGAAGATCTACATAATAATATGATGGGGTAAAAAAAAATCCAAATTCAAAAACTTATAAATGCAATCCCTCCAAATTTATTTTAATAAAAATCCATTCTTGTGGCTTTGGAAGAAGAGGAGGGAGGTGTGTAGAATTTGCTTTATTGGATTTTCTTGAATGGTTGAAACTCTACTGGCAATGGCTTTTGGCAGGGACCTTCTTTTACAGTAAAAATCTTTGGAAGAGAAACTAAAATTAAGGAGCTGGTAAGAAAACTGAAATGCTCCCACCTCCCACTAGTAGAGTTACTTTTCCTTGCTCTTTACAGCTATGTGTCACATCTCACTTGAGGTAGCAGCATAGAATGGGATGATGTAGGATATTTAGTCTGAATCCACAGCCAGTGGCATGTGCAACCACCAAGAGTTTATTCCAGCTCCCAGAACAGCGAGTGTCAGCTCTCATCCTTTCTTCCTGGGGTGCTGGTGTGGCTGTGGCAGGGCAGGGATTACGTAGGGAGCTGTGAAAACAATTATGAGACTGGGGCAGGTGTGTGTGTTGGGTGGGACTGGGATTGTTGCCTTTTAATTTCCTCAGGCCTTCCAGGCTCTTTACTGCTGCTCAGAGTGAATGTGATTGCCCAAACACCTTCCATGAGATGGCTTGTCATCACTTTCATTTAGTGGAAAGAAATAGTTCTCTTCTCTGGTGAAACTATTGATAAAGTATTTCTTTTTTCCTTTCTTTGACATCATCTACAGAAATAAAGCCAATTTTCCTTCCCGGTTATGATCTATTTCTCATTTCACCCCTATTCTCACAAGTCAGTAAAGAATGTACTCTGGCTCTGTTTCTCATCCTCAAAAACACTAACCCCATAGGTTCAGGTCAAATTTACTGACATTCCCTGAAAGGAAGGTCCTTGGTTGTGCTTCCAGTAAGGAAAGTATTTAAAGTGGTCAAGTTATAAACTTTTCTGTATATATATAAAAGGCAATTCTAGAACACCTCAATTAAGATCTAATATTTTTCACTGCAAGCAGTATTGAACCTGATAGTCTTCTGTGTTAAACTGGCAATAAAATTAAAGTCCATTTTGTTCAATTTTTGCTTTGTAGAATAGATCAGAGTCCATTGTTTTATTGAATGAGCTGAAGCAGTGTTTTACTGGGAGGTTTTGTATGTCAAAGACCACCAGTAGCACGTGACACTGAACTCTCTGGCATGTCTCTTACATCTGGTGATCAGTCAGATTTACCTCAGCATTTAGTGAAGCCCCACTCAGTAATTCATGTATGGATTTAAAGGGTGATCTTCAGAATGCATCTGTCCTGGCAGTTTGCCCTTCATGCTAGAGATCCTTAAATTTAAATAACCCAAATGAAAAGAATTCATCCCAGCAAGTATCTAGCATTTATGTAAATAAATGCCCAAGTTCATAAAGTAGGCTTTGGGTGTTCAAGTGGTTTATTTTTCACTAATCTCCTTATGAATAAGACAGACAGTTTCCCCCTTCTGTTTGCCAGTTACAGCTGTGCTCCCTGCTCATAGTGCTGCTGCTGTTACGTGACAGTAGTGACTGCTGCTGTGATTAAAACTTGAGTATCAATTCAAGTCAATCTTCTTTCCATGGTTGGTTACATATGGCTAGCAGCTCACTGGAAGATTATTTTGTGCAATGTTGCAACATCATAGTGTCCTGAATATGAGATTCATATGTTCTCAGGGAAATGCTGGACCTGTTTAAGTCCATGAGATTCCTATTAATTCGAAGGAGACCAGAAAGTCTCATTGATTTTTCTTCCAGGATCTCTTAAGACTTTTTGTGTTATTTGGCAAGGAATATTGCCTTCTGTTTCTCCATCTGCAAAAAGAAAGAAAATGGTATTTAACTACTTTAATTGTTGAGAAATTTATATCTAAAAAGTTGGATAGGCTAACTAAAAATACCTTTTAGATATTTTTCCAATTGAAGGATGAAGTGTGTATGCTTGAATTCCTTGTGTCATCTGTCTGTAAAGATTATATCCCCTCCTTTATTCCTAGCTGTGTATCTGTGGTCTCTCATGTGAACATTTTTTTTCCAGTGTTCTATGACATTCTTAATTATCTTCAGGTAGTGTCATGAATTCCTGTTGCTTGAATCAATCTGACTATGATAATGCAGCAGCTTTTTACATCAGGAAACAGGGTAGCTTTTACTTGCACCCGTTCTAGTAATTAACTCTTAAATCTCTTTGTATCTGGTCAACAGCAGGAATTGCCCTGTCAAATGTCTAAGCAAAGAGTAGGAGCAATTATTGGCATGACAGAGTTTACAAGTGTTGCCAGAAAAGTAAAAGTTCAATTTTTGCTTCAAAAGCAACTGCAGTGAGTGATGGGTGGGAGCAATTTCTTAATAATTGCCATCCATTCACACCACAATAAAAGAATATGGGATTAAACATTCAGTCCACAATGTCTCCAACTATATGCATACAAATGTTGATCCTGATTATTTTAGCTCCTACTTCCATTTTCTCTGTCGTTCCATCACATTTACATAAACAATGCAGTGTATCTCCTATGAGCAATGGTTCTTCTGAGTGCTTGGGAATGTAAAGGCACATAAATATTTGGGGACCAAAAGGAAATATGAAATAGTTGATGACTCAGAGCTACCCCCATGCCTGGCTAGTTGAAGGCCCTGCATACCATACTATGAGTGTCTGATACTTCAGGGAGCATTCAAGTTGCTGACTGATGCACTAAGTGATAATGATGGTTTGCAGAGAAATTTCTGACCCCATCATAATGATTTTCTGATAGGTATTTCTTTGATGAATTGCCTGGTCTTAACCTGTAGTGTGAGTTTTGTCAAAGCTTGACAGCAGGAATGACTGATCTTGGCATTGCTGAATGACTTATATGATAACTATAGTTCTTTCTTCAATCTGTCCAAGCTTCCCAGATCTGATATTCATGTGTGTTTGTATATATTTTTAAAAATTATTGGAAACTAACTTTATTATTTGACTTTCGTACTTTGTGATACCTGCAGTAATTTTTGTGTGCAGTCCACCTCTTTGCTAAGACTGTCCTGGAAAATATGCAGTGAACTGACCTGTATATTATGGTGACCAGCAAATAATTGTTAGTGCTCTGGAAGGCACACCCATAGCATCTGAAAAAAAATTATTCCTGAGTGCCACCTGAGGGCACTTGCCAGCTGACTTCTTTCTTTGATTCAACTCTTATCTTCTCTACTGGTTTGGAGCATTCATCCTCCAACTTGGTGCTTGGTTCACTTGGTGTTCTAGGGGAATAATGTTATCCTTAATGAAGCTACTTTTCCCTGTAGGCTCTTTTATGTTTTTCTCCTTTCTGAGAAGATGCTCTGAAGGACGAGTCCTTGAAATTGGAGAATTTTTTTCCCCTAGGATGTTTTAGAAAAAAACGAAGCTTCTTTGACAAGAAAGGATGGAAAAATAGAACCTAAACTTGGGTTCTGTCATTAGAAAGGAATGTCTCACCTGAGCCCTGTCCTGTGAAAACAGAAGGCATCTCATTGTGTCTCATACTTCGTGTTCACTTCACTGGTGCAGGGCTGGAGGCTTACTGTGAACAAATTAGTTTAATTAATTGCAAGCATCAGAGTCTGACCAGACCAAGTGCCAGAGGCTGGTATTCATCTTGGTTGTAGAGGAAATGGCCTATAATCCAGTGTTTTCCTGCTGATTGGAGCCAGCCAGAATTCACTTTGTCCACCAGAAATTGTGTGAAAAGTGTCTGTCAGCTGCAGCTCCTTTGTTCACTTGGAATGGTGAGAGCTTCATTTCTACGGGGTATCTCACACAGGGAGTGGGTGCTGGCAGAGAAAACTAGAGCTGACCTCTCCTGTTTTAGTTGTATTTTCGTGGCTGAACTGCTCAGTGGTCTTCAGTGGAATTTGTGAGAGATTGCTCTGTGCTCACAGCATATAAATTTCTCTGGTGGTTTTGATATCAATCCCCTTCATCTATTGTATGTTTTAGCATTCTACTTAACTCAATCTGAAAACAATTGAGACAATTCAAATGGAGAAATTGCAATGGAAAAATAAGAATCCTACACACTTTTACAAACTCTAAATCCAAAGACCTCAGAACTTTAGGATAAACTCTGTTTTCCATCACTTATAAAGTCCAGTATGATGGGGTTTTCCTTCATTTTTTTGAACATATCTATCATTTCTATCTCATAATGCAATTATAGAAGCTTGAAATTTTATAAAGGCAGCAAAGTAGTCATTAGGAAAAGAAAAATCCTGTGTTGATCCACAGTTCATATTAGTACTTCCTAAGTCAAAGAGAAACCAATTTTTAATCTGCTCTGTTTGTTAGTCTCATTGTAATCATAGTAGAAGTTCAAAGTAAAGCTGTTAAAGACAGATACTTCTATGCCTGTAATTTTGAAAGAAGATAAGGTTCATCATGGTGTGAAGTTTATACATTTAAAGAAGTGAGTTTGTGAAAAAACAGAAGGATAATTATTGCTATGGAAGTAGGAGGCTTGGGAAGCTTTAGGTTTATTCCCTTGGCTTCATTCCTTCATATTTTACTAATAAAGCCCCATCACAGTCAAGTCTTAAAAAACTATATCAGGTCTATGGCGATGGTACATGGATGCATTTATACGTGTGTGTCTCCCAGGCACTGAATCTGAGAAAACATAGACAGGAAGCTCAGCACCTTCTCATGATTTCCAAAGGACTCCGTGAGGGTACACAAAAACCTTACAGCAGTTTTTGTTGCTTGCCTATATATTTTAATTCCCACCACTATTGCTTCTTCCCTGTGGATTCTCATCTGGTATAAATTAGTAGTGCACTATTGTTTTCAAAGGTTATAGCAAGTAGCTTCTGCTTACAATCTATCCCTTGATGTTTCCTTTGTTTGGCTGTTTTTAGTTCTGTTGGCCAAGTTTTGTTGAAATTTGAGTACTGTGCAGTTATTGTATGCCATTTGTTATCATATAATCTGACAAGCTGGAAGTTTGACACACATGCTTAAAAATGTGAGCACAAGAAAATTATGGAAGGAAAGGCAAACGTTCTGTTAATCATTAAAATGCATTGGTACTCTTACGTATTATAAAATCTTGTCTTTTACAGTTAAAACTGGGATGTTTCTCAGGATTTGTTGGAGTTCAATAGTTTTGTTATGGAAGGATTTGAGGCCTCCTAGCTGTACAGCAGGATTCTGTCTTTTAACTTATGTTCAAATGTAAAATATTTTACAATAGATGAAGATTTTAAGAAAACCTTGCTCTTTGTTTTTTCCTTTACTGGATTCTATGGGCAGCACAGTTGTTTCTCATTTCCCTAAATGTTTTATTTGGATTTGATTTACTGTTTTCTGTCCTTAGCACAGGGAGGATGCCTCTCTCTGGGAGGGTAAAGAAAAGAAACTTCTTACTTTTGATAAAGCAGAACATTCCCATATACATACATGATGTATAATTAAAGGGACAGAAGAAAGAGACATCATATAATAGCTTGGATGAGTGCCATACCAAGTAAACAAGGGAAAAACATTTTTAAGAAACAAACCAACTAGAAATGTTTCTCAGTGGTCTTCTGTTTTCCAAGGACCCACCTGTGGTAGAGATGAGACTCATTGTTCTTCCTAGCTTGTTTCTGTCCTTACACATCATCTTCTATAAGTGACAACTAGAGGAACTGGAAACTAATTGGTGGACCCAATTTTTTTCAACCAGTATAAAGAAAATAGCTTCCAGTTGCAGGACTGATTGTCTCACTGCAGCACTGAACCTATTTTTTGGTGTTCTGGGCCAGAGACTGGACACTAGAGTTCAATATAGGAAGTAATTTAGGTACTGGAGAAGGTAGTTGTAATCTTCTCAGTAACAAATAAAAATGACACATAATTTTGGAGACGGGGTTTTCAGACTCTGATTTATGACCACAGTGGTCAATGGGCTACTCCTAAAACATTTGCTGATGGTAACCAAGATCAGCAAGTCTATTGCTATGTAAAGTGAATTTTGCACACAGCTCAAAGAAGTTGTAGGACTTGTGGCTGTAGGTCCTGTGTTAGCTGTGTCTCCTCTCACCAGCCTCTGAATGATTGGGTGTATGGTGCTCTTATAAAACATCCGTTCTTGGCTTCTTGTTGTGAATGACATTATAATAACCATAATTAGCTCAAGTTTTATTACTAGAGGTCATCTTCTGTTTCACTTTCCTTTCTTGGGATGTGAGAGTTTGAAGGATTTAGTGCCTGAAATTTCAGAAAGCACAGAGTGACTTACATGTACAAGGTAAGGAATGCCACCAAAGTTAAGACATGAAAATCAAGCGGTTAAAATCAGATAACTCGATATTGCAGTTCTACTGTGTTTTTTCCCACAAAGATTTGGCTGCAAAGTTTTAACCTGCATTCATGTTTTATGATACAGAAACATTCCACAGGGCTGCAGTTTCAGAGGAAAAGGAGTCAGTCAGTAGTAGGAAGTTAGCTCTGAGGTACCAAACATTTTGCAGTTAAATAGCTGAGAAACTAATCTCTTAGCAACTTCTCTTCTGTTTAGTGTCACTCTCATGTCAAAGATAAAGTGCTGAGGCCTTAAAGAATTTGGTGCTGAAGTTCATTCTGCACCCTTTCTCAACAAAGGGTCTTGTAAAATAGGGGAAGGGGGATACCCTGTTCTGTATAAAAACATTGCTGACTTGCTTAATGTGTGAATCATAGTAAAATGGTGGTTTTACTTCAGGAATTGAGTTGGGAATCCAGTTGAGTATGGAATGTGTCTCAGGAATATCCCTTTTGGTCTCACTCCTTGTTGAAAGATTTTACCTTTGCAGCATAAGTGCATTTTCTTTTAATAAGAAGGTATGGTTTAGTTCTGGAGGAATGCAGCCATGCTGCCTAGAGTTTAAATCTGGATGGATTGCAATAGTACATGTCAGCTACTCCAGGTTTACAAGAGCATGAGATGAGTCTGTTCTATGCCATCTACTCATGAGAATGGAATAATATGTCAGTGCACAGAAAATTAGTCAGATGTGAATGTGGGAGTATTAGAATTGTGATCTATGACCTTTCAGGACTGTTGGGAATGACATTTTTTAACCATAGGTAGGCTAATGGGTTACATAGTTTAGAAAAGCAGGATATGTTTCACTGATGGGGTGAAATCCTTGTTGGCTGGGCTAAAAAAAATACTGTGACAGAAGGCTGAGAAAAACAAAAGCCATTTTCCTTGAGTTGGTAATTCTTCTGCCTGACCCTAGTACTGCTCCTGAGGCAGGTTGCCCTCATCACCCTTTGTGTGCCCACCACAGGAAGCTGTTATGACAAGACCCATCTGTAGAGAAGCACATTATCTTCTCTGGAACTTCACAGGACAGAACTGGAAGGCCACAATTACGTTCCTCCAAAGCCTTCTCTTTTTTAGGCTGAACAATTTCAATTCTCTCAGTATTTCTTTAGAGGAGATGTGCTCCATCCCTCTAATCATCTTGATGGCCCCTTCTGAACTTGCTCCAACAGATCAGTGCCCTTCCTGTTCTGGGGGCCACAGAGCTGGATGTCTCTCCATTAGTTTCACAAGTGAACCCTCTCTCTACACTTTCTATTTTACCCATGACCTATCAGAAAAAGAGGTACTAATGATTTCTTTTGTTCCCTTCTCCTCCTTCCTCTTCCCAGTTTAAGATTAAATGATTTTTTTTTCCCAGTGACTGAAATTCCACAATTTTTGTTAGTTGTATAAGGTATCAAGTGATTCATGCCAAGAGGGTGTCAAGTGATTCATGCCAACAGGCTATTGCACAGGTGATGAGGGTTTGACAGGGCAGGCTTCCCAATAGAGTATTCTCGTGTCTTTTCTGTACAGGTAGCATGTCTTTGAGAAAAAGGAAGAAAGAAAAAAGATCTCCTTGAAACTCTATTTTTTTTAAAAATTTCTTTTTTCATAAAAAGAGTCCCAACTACTTCCAGGATTTTCATGAGGATTTCTGGGAAGTGTTTTGTAACATTTTCTTTAGAAAATGAAGCTACTTCTCATATACTTTCTAGCTGACTCTTTAATTTCTGACAAAGTTTTGGCACAGCAGTATATACAAGGCACTGTATTTTGAAATATATTGGCGCAATGAGCTTTGTACATTATACTTTGCATCATGTTTTAGGGGGAGTTTTCTTGGCTATAAATCAGTATCCTTAAGCTCTGGGAATATTCTTTATAAAGAACATTGCCCTGGAAGGATATAATCCTTCATCCCAGAGTACTTTACAGGGGAGAGATAAAATGCTGAATTTTATTTACAGGCAGTTGCTGCACATTGTTACAGTTTATCAGTTGTTCCTAAGAAGAAGAAAAATCAAAATGAGAGAAAATAAAGACTGAGATCATATGCAAGCAGAATAAATCCTGAAAGCTTGAATTGTCAGATGCATACAGTCAGGGAAAGATCATGGAGCTGGTTTGAAAAGTATCAGACAATTCTTAAAAAAGAAGGGTTATCTTGTTTTCTTTTGGAACAGAGGAAGATGGAAAAGAGGCTTCTTCAGAGAGGGATTATTGTGCACCATTCCTATTTATCTCCAAGGAATCCACAAAGGCTAATTCCACAGGGGAACTTAGAACAGAGGCTGAACTTACTATTCTGAGTCTGTGTCTGGAAGTGCTTTTCCATTGCCTGCAGATGCAGATGACTGACATTTGCCATGTTAAACTGCAGGTAGGCTGTGTCAGTGTATCTGCAATTAATCTGATTCTCAGGTCATCTCTTGACTCCAGGTCCAAATACACAGAAAAGCTTTAATTGGAATGAGGTTAATACTGAAACTATAATACAAAAGTAAAGAATAAATTCATCCTTAGGTCTTTAAAGAAGCAAGTGAAAGGTGGTGTCCAGCATAGAAAGTGCCTCCACAGTTTGCTGACAAAACTGGGAGAACATCTTAATTTTATGCTTAGCTGTGATTATCCATTATGGGAAATGTGAAGACAGTGTGGGCTGGATGAACCTTGGTCTGAAAAAGTGGGAATAATTTTTGATTCTTATGGTATAGCAATACTTTTAATAGAGTGAAGGAACTCATTGGAATATGTAGTGAAGAAAAAAATATTGTACAGCAGAAAGCAGGAACTTCAATCACCAGTTACCCAGTCAGACTGAAATCTGTACCTCAGCCTATGTATAGGGACTTTGTGTTGAGTACAGACACTTTCTGAAATGCCTGTTAGGCTTCTTTGACACAATAGAAAGTAAAGAGATGTGAAGTATTACCATTTTCCAAAGTTTTGATGACTTCTGTAATTTTAGATAGTTGGTGCCATTAAAATTGTTACTGAACCTGATCTCCTGCCTATTTCAGTGATGGATAGGCATAGGTTAGCAAAGTAGCACAGAGATTATTCCCCTCTGCAAGAGCTTTTTTTTGTTCAGTATTATGGATCTGTAATTCTTGTGTCTATTTTTTAAATCCATACTCTGTTCATAAATAAATACTTGAGAAAATACGGATTCTTGGTCTGATGTGGGAGACTGATAAAATTTCTACTTGTATGTATATTAATAATGATGAGTTGCAAGTAAAGCAGTTTCACATTATGAAATTTTGATATGAAAGAGGAATCACCTTTAAAGGACACATAATGTTTTTTAACTCTTACAGTGAATGCTGTGGATTCAGATGTAGAATTATGAACATGGAGGATAAATTGTCTACAGATCTGCTGTGGCTATATCTCATTTTGTTAGGAGGATGAGTTAGTGATGATCCTACACAAGTCAATGATGCAACTGAGTCAATACTGACAGAGCATCAGAACAAACTGAAGCAAAAGCAGCCAAATTATCATGACTGGTATGAATGAGATCAGAATCAGTCCCATGCTCTTTTAAAACCATTGGAACCTGTAGTAGTGGTGGATTGAGTTGTTCCCTTACAGCAATTTTACTATATTTTAATTTTGAAATGAGATTAACCATAATTTTCCTCATCATGAAGAAAATCAAACCCAGAGATACTGATCACAGTGATCTTTGTGATGTAAGTTCAAGGGGTCACTTTTGCTTTATATTGGTTTTCTAAAACAATTTCACTACTTGTGCCGAGAACACAGCAAGCATTAGGACCAACTCTGCTAAGTTAAATACCTCTCTATTTGCTGGAAGGAAGTGCTTGTAACCAGATGTTTTCATGGTTGCCTAATTTTGGGACTGTACAGAGGCTTGAGTAAGTACTATATGGACAGCTCAGGAGTTCTCAAATTTAGGCATTTACTAAAAACAACTTCATTACCAGGCCTGACGCTCAGCTATTCTCCTATGTTTTGTGTACTAAATCCATATCAACAAAGTAGTGTACATGCCTTCATTCTGATTTTCTGTTGTGTTTGTACTGTTTTCACATCTGTGAATGTCTGTAGATCACAGGCAAAGTATGGGTCATATTTTAATTCTGCTTGAAAACTGAGAGGTCTTTAATCTGTTAACAAACGGTTATGCGTATGTTCAGTACAGAAATTTTCCCAACAGAAATAAGGACACCAAGGGCCACTCTGGGGGGTGGAAAAATTGTTGCTGTAGGGGGAAAAGCAGAGAAGATGGACCACTCAAAGCATGGACTAGTATGTACTAAGTATGTACTACAGCTAAACTCATTTGAGCAGTGCAAGCAACAGTGCAGTGCTCCAGTGAAATGCAGATGAAGATTCTGACTTCCAGTTTTGATATCAGTGTAATGAGGCTTTACTGTCCTCCTGAAGGATTCATATGTTGAGATCCCTTTAGCAGCATTTCCTGCCTGTAGTACACTGCATGGTTTCCTTTGGGTTTTAGCTCATAAGTTAGAATAATGAAGGGTTTGACAGAAAAAGTCTCATGTTGCCTCTTTTGGGGACCCTGCTGCTGACAGTCTTTGTCTGTAGATGGGACAGTTTCCACACATAGATCACGTTTCTGTGATTTGCTGCCCCAGCTATCTGACAGAATGGAAGATTGCGGCTCTCAAGGTCATTCCAGAGTCTCCTGTTTCATTTCAGATTTTTATTTTATTTAGTGGGCTTGGATGTTTGTGAAAGCAATTTTTATGTGCTGAGGATTTTTCTGAGTTTCATTACCTGACAGGGTCTCAGTTTCATTTCTTCGAACACTTGTGATGTTATACTTTAAATCCTTTCCTTAGCCCTGATGTCAATGGGGACACTCAGGCCTCTCCATCTTTTGTCATTTTATTTTACAGGGACACGAATCTCTGTGCTGAAAGGGGAAGAGGTCTGCATTGCAGTGTGGGACAGGCACAACACCAAAAGGGGTGCACCACACCCTCCAGGTCCTGCACAGGCCCACAAGTTGGGACTTTTGGAACTGCTACAAGGCATGACAATCAGGTGCTGGAAAACCTGTACTTGGATGCAGTGCTTTTGACACAGCTCAGTCAGGTTCAGTAATCCTTCAAGGGTTATATTGACTCATTCCCTTTAAACACTCACGGCTCTAAGGTGTTGCAAACTGGAACTGTGTATCCAGAAATTTTGGGTTTCATTTTGAATGTAGCACCATTTTCAGTGAAATCCAGGCTTTGCTGCTGTTACGGGAAACAGGGTGGTGTGTGCAACCTTCCTGTGATACATGGGAAGCATTGCTGAATCCTACTGGGAGCGAGATGAAAGGATATGATAGATACAGTGTCTTGTTCTTCCTAGCTCTGTTAGGAGCACTCACAACGGATGTGGGAAGTAAAAGTTCATTTTTTTTTTTTTTTTTTTTTTTTTTTTTTTTTTTTTATTCTTGAGCTAACGAGATCCNTTTCCTCCTGGCAAGAGGAGGGAAAGTATTCAGATCTTCTCTGGAGCAAAAGCGAGGACTGCTGTATCTTCTGTCAGTGATGTAAACCTAATTCATTTTTTGCTCAGAATCTTTAATTCAATATAAATGCCAGGTGAATATGTGGGCAATTCTTAAGCTGACCAAAATAACATTCTTCAGCAGTCTTGGAGAAAAAAAACCGAACCTGATCTGCTTTGCATTTTGCCTTCCTTTTTTTTTTTTTTTTCTCCAAGGAGAAGTCACATGACAAAACAATAGTAATTTGTGTATTTGCATATTTTTCTTTATTATTTCATAAAGCGAACTCTGGAAACTTGCTGTTCTTTAAAGATGTGCATTTGAGTCAACTATAAAGATTGAAGTAGATTGGGGAATGCAAAAAGCACTAAATCCGGTGTGATTGGCTGGAATGGAAGAAACTGTTCTACACACACAAACCACTTCCTGTAGTGTCTAAGAGGTGAATCTCTTTTTTCAATGGAAGTCTTTATCAATAATCAATGATTAGAGAATGTAATTCAAATTATTAGAGCTGACCCAGCAGTTCAGGCCTTACTCCTGTTTATAATAACATGCTCAGCTGTATTTGCACAAAAGCAAGTCTGACTCTGTCAAAAGAGAGATTTAAGTATGTTGAATTTACTGTGTGATAGGCAAAGGTACAGTGTTCCTTAGCTTTTTCCTCTCTGGATATAAAGTCTGTTCAGGGAGCAACTTATCTTTTTTGGATAGCAACAATAAATAGAAATTCCTCTCATATTCATGGCAGAGTGAATGAGCAGAGGTTTATGAATGGACTTGTATCATGCTGAGCAATGAAAATGATTGATTGTCATTTTCCCTTCTAGTTCAGAAACAGTCTAAAACCCTCCAGGTTCATTTGGAACTGATCTCTATACTTGGCACAAAGTATTTTTAATTTTGGGTATACATTTTGGGTGACCTGTAAAAACAGCAATCCCCTCTCTCCTTTAAAGTTGTCAAGACAGAGTCCCTGAAATGCCCTGCTGAACAGAACTGCACCAGCCCCATCAAGGATGGTGATCACTTGTAGGAGCTGTAGCTGGTAGTAGCATTAGGAATGTTGCTAACGTTAGACTAATACATGTGCTGAGGCTGCCTGGGGCAGAAAATTAGGGGAGGTGATTTTTCAGAATGAAATGCAATCTTACATGATCTATTGTGGATAAAAAGAACCCAAGCATCTTCTTCCTGGCAGTTCTCTAATTATTCTAATTGGAAAGGGAAGAGGCTATTGTGAAGGATAACATAAACACCTGAGAGTGCACTTAAACACAAGCAGCACTGAAAAGATGCCAACTCCTTCTCAAGTGTACACTTGTTCTCTGACTAGAAGTTAGCCTTGAAATTTGCATAGCAAAAGGTTCAGCCTCAGTGCCAGCAACAGAGTGGAATACATTTAATTAAAGACAACAGCAAAGGTAAATTATACTTTTTTTTTTTCTCTTCTTGCTTTGCTTGATTAGGAGCTACTTGTTTTCAGGATCAGGTGAATAGAGCAGAGCTTGCTGTTTAGCTCACACGGGCATAAAGGGAGGAAGGGATCAGAGCTTCTGGATGTTCCAAATAACAGCTGGATTTCCCCAAGCTGCCATCTGCATTGTAACTCATATCTTGGAGATCGGTGAGTTCTCATGACAGTACTTCAAGGATGAAAAACTGTTTGCCAGAATTGCTCATATTCACTCTAAAAATAGGGCCATGTAAGAAGTCTCAGGGAATTTCTCCTATAATTAAAAAGGATTCCAGCTTGAATTAAATGATGCTAGTGAAAACTTGCTTTAATGTTAAGCCCAGATTTAGCAGTGGGAGAGGGGGGCTTGTTTTGCTGCCATTCTCTACCTTATTTACCTGGCCTGAAAAGTAAGGCCTCTTTTCCATTTCTGTTGTTCTTAATATGTCACATGTGGAAGTGTTTAAAACCTGACCCTTATAGGAGAGTGGAAGGGAGAAGATATATAGCAGAATACATATAGTAATATCCACTAATAAAAATGCCTTTAAATGCCCATTGATTCTTACTGTTGGTCATTATTAGGCCAGGATTTAAAGAATATTTATATTAGGTAGAGTAAAACTGTTTTTAAGTATTAAGCCTTCAGAATCTAATAATTTTACATATACCATTACCAAGGTCTGAATGCTCCTGAAATTCAGAGTTACAGAATTGCTCTGGGAAAGTTACCATATTCAACTTTTAAGGATATCTGATTCATTCTTTTCTCTACAATGATCACAGCAGTATATGCTTCTAAGCCCCACATGATTTCCTCAAATATACTGTACAATTGAAGTCTCACAGAAAGTCAATGTCTGTTACCTCAAACCCTGCAATCAGCACAGTCAGTAACCTGGAGTTAAAATATCTTTAAAGGATGTAGAAGTCAGCATAAATGTTTCTCGGGTCTTTAAAGGTAAAGAAATATGCTTGTGCAGATATCCTGTGAAATACAGTATTGCTTTTCTTCTTCAAGAGATAGAATTTGATGGGGTTCATGAGAACCTGTGACACAGCCTTCAGAAAGTTTCACAGAACTGTTGCAGAGCCTTTTGGGGTTAAATAAGGACAGTGGGTTCTGCTGTCAGTCAGGAGTCTAATAAATATCCAAGGAAATTCAGGATTGTTGATTCTTTTCTTGTTGATATTAGAATGGAGCAGTGAAGACTAGAACTATACCAGTAGAACAAAGAGTTAGTTAAGGCTTCTGTCAGTTCCTGCTGAGTAGCTGCACATCACAAAACCATTCCAACAGCTGCTATTAGTCCAGTGGACTGATCTCTGCCGGGCTTAATGTCCCTCACATGTGGCCTGAGAGTGTGTCTTCCAGAGGGAGTTCCACAAAAGGTCTACTGACAAGTGTCCTTGGCTCTGTTGAAAGCACTTCAACAGAGCACTTTGTTTTAGTCTTGTATTTAACAAACAGACAAAGCAAGGCCACTGCCCACTGTGTCAAACTTCACCAAGCTCGTGGGTGCAGAGTAAATGAACTGCATTTTGGTTTTCTCCTAGAGACAGATATTGAAGAAAACATCTCTTCTTTAAGAAGCAGGTAAACTTGAGAGGTAGAAGAAATAAATGAATCTTGAAAAATGTACAAGAGGATTGCTGCTGACTTCCCTGCTTGGGGTTTGAGAGCTGACTCTCAGCTGTAGATGGACCTCTGATCATGCACTCTTTAAGGCTGTGTGAACTACATTAATATTTGCACTTGTACTGGTCCCTATAGGCTTAAGGGGGGAACTTGCCAAGTTCATCCAGCCTGCACACTCTGCTCTTGTGGTCTTGCAGTGCTTTCTGGAAAGCTCTGGAGGGCTAACACAGCATTTGGAGATGTAAGCTCAAAATGTTTTGTTTTTCAATCCATGAAGAAAAATAGGTAGAGAGCAAGCTCTGCTTGGGAGGGAATATCCTGATGTGATTTATAAATCCACATGGATTAATCTATCAAGTTATGATTTATTATATGTATTATGTTGACCAACTATATTACTTTACTGATTCAAAAGTCTTGAAATTAGTATGAAAACCAGCAATTCATCATAACATTGAATTATGTGCCAGTGATGCATAGCAGTATCTCTCAAAATGCTTGATTTGTATTCACCATTTTTGTTAGTAAAATTCATGTTACCTAATAGCCTTCTTAGAGAAATATGTCAATATACATGATGGGCAGAATACATTGCCAACTTTCTAGGCTTTTTGTTAGGGCAAACAAGGTTTACCAAGCTTTTGAATATTTCAGTCTTATGCAACTATCTCCTGAAGAAATTTCCATTTTAAGGAGTAGAGATCACTCATACTTTTAAAACCAATGACTGTTTTTAACAGTGTATCTCACAAGTGATTATTATTGCTAGAAACTAACAAAACAAAGGACTGAAATTTCAAGCAGGGGTTGAGGTTTTTGGATATCAGGCATGTGGTGGGTTCCCTACTAAAGCTGCAGAGGTATCAAAAATTGAGTTTTGGCATTAACTCAAGCTTTGTGGTTGTCTTTGAATTGAAACAGATCTTGTGAGATTAACAGCACTGTTAATGTTCTTGGGAAAAGAATTTCACTGTTTTGAAGAGCAGAGTTTTAACTGCAACTATTTTCCACATCAAATGTGTCTCTTCATAGAGGATCTCTTAGGTAACATTACATCTTTTCATATTTGAAGGGCTTAGATGGGAAGAGATGCTTCTGGTAAATCCTAATCTGTATAATCTGCAAGAATATTTTGCTCAAACAACTGGTTGTTCTCTGAGAGAGTGGCAGCTACACCTTTGCTGTCTGTCTTAAGGCCAGTTCATACTGAAAAGCATTTTGCATGAGAAAAATGTGTCATTAACACTTGAAAAATGGCTGTGGATGTGCAGAACTGGGAGACCAGGGATAACAATACAACATAGAAAGGGCCATGTTGTATAAGGTGAATGTGATTTGAGCCTGGGACAAGACAGGACCAAGGAGAGGAAATGCACCATGTTGCTGGCTGGATCAGTCACTGCAGGATTGTTTGATGCAAGTATGAGGAGACTACAATATACCAATCCCTCCAGAAGATGTAAGGCTTTTCTCTGTGTATCATAATATTTCTTGGAGTTTTTACTGCAGCACATTTCAACAACAGAAGTCAATTCATTTCCTGGTCCTACTCCTGAACTATTCCATTCCGCTCTGAGTGTTTCCATGCTGGCCTTCACCATGATGACATAATGTCCATCAACTTTACATTTCTAATGTGGGCATAGCTGATGTAGGAAATGAAATTTACACTGTACAAAATGTCACTCAGGTAACTCTTGGTTCTGATTAATTGAATCTTGTATTTAAAAATGGAGTCAACACTGAATCAGCAAGCTTCATTCTTATTTCATTAAATGGCTATTATTTTATTACCTTAGCACCTCTGCATTTGCAACTGAGATCAGTTCCAGTGTGGTAGATATGTAGGGTGAGATAGTGCCTGTGCCCAAAGAAAATACTGGCTAAAGGAGGAGTAGAAGAGAAAACAGACATGTTAAAATGATTGAAGATTGCTATGTGTTATATTGTCTTACTGCATGACTCAACTACTTTTTGATGATGAAGACCGCATAGAGTGAAATCTGATATGGTCTCGCTGTTACAAGAGCTGAAAATCTCTTTCAGTATACATTTTGTGTATGAAATATACCTGTGTGGATGATGAGATTTGGAAAAAAAAAAAAAAAAAGAAATATAGCTGAGTAGGAAATTATTTGTATTCATTATAGTTATGTTACACTCAAACACTGTTTCAGTGCAAGTCTAACTAAATCAAAAAGTAAATAAACTTAATACCAGTTCTATCAGTTTTCTGGTGACCCTGAACAAGCATATGGGGATGGTTAAAGACTACCATGCACTGGGACTGTGTGACCCAAGGGCATCTCTGTGAGGGCCTTACCATAGAGGAAAGCATGGAAATCAATTCGTTTGATCAGACCTGACAAGGAAGATATTGAGGTCAATCAACAGAAGTGGCACAGGAGATTATTTCCTTAAAGCCTTACATCTTTAGCAATGGAATATAAGACTTAGATGTCCTTTTAATAGTAATGTGAATTATGTCACTTGGTTCCTCATTATCTAGAAATAGAAAGAATAAAGCAGATCAAATCAGGAAGAAACCAGAATTAGTTAAGTCCTATATTTTAAGAACTTGTGGCCTTGAGACTCATTGCAAGGATCCCTGAAATTGGAGGAACCCCACAGAATTTGGAGAAGGCTCTTGAGTATTATATAGCTGCTGTCTCTTCTTTTACCTGTGTGCTTAACATGACCAATCTGTTCTGCCTCTGAAGTGGTTGCTTCCCATACACAAGCCATGTATTTCGTGCAAACTGAACTCTGGCAGCTGACTTTGTCCAGTACTTTGGAGGTTCAGGAGCTAAATCAGCATTCACTGGGCACACACTTCTGGCTGCTCAGAGCAGCAGTGGATGGCAGGCTTACTCTGCAGCTGCAGGCAGTTTGCTGACACTGGATTCACAGCACAGCTTGCTGTGATGGGATTTTTTCTTGTTCTCCTTTTGTAGGAGATTCTTCCTTTAGAAAGGCTGAGACTGATTCCAATAGTGTTTAAGCCAAGCTGTCTTGACACAGCTCCTTTTTTTTTTCAGTAGTAGCAGGAATAAGTTAAAATGAGCAATGCCATTTTCCCCTTCCATGGCTGCATAATCCTTCCAATGAGTGAAGAGATCTGCACATCCTTACAGCAATGGTGAATTCAGTTTGCTTCAGTACACAGGAATATGTAATGGCATGGGAGTGGGTATGTTTTATATAGTTGGTACTTCTCCGTTTGTATTCTCCTTACATATGGAACTCCTGATACAGTATGGGGTGTCTGTCTGTAGCCACTGAGGCCCCAAGTAGCCATGGTGATGACAATCAGAAATAGTGCCAAAGTAACTGTTCTGGCAGAGAGATTCTGTGAATGTTTGGGATGGTCATAAAATACCTCATGTGTGCTGCATATCCTCAGTGTGATATACACATCTTGGAAGAGATTAGAGGGTTGTAAGGGTAAGAGATTGAAGTGGAAAAATACAAACCTGTTACTCGCAGTCTTCTCTTTTAGGATGACATTAAAACAAAGGTATAAAGCATGCAATTCTATGGTCAGTGACTACAGGGATGAAACTCTTCTTTAACACTGTGTTTCACTATACAGAATCAGACCGTCAAAGTCTGATTGCAAAGAAAATCAGGGTTGCTGAGCCATTTTTTAAAAATCCCTAAATAACACATGTTCTGAGGAATTTTGTCTTGCAAAAGAAACAACCTGGAGCTTATATTTTTTTGATCCAAACTTTTCTTCAGTTGCATGTCATATTTTGAACATTGTAGGTGTTAATCAAATAGTAAAATAAGGTGCATTGATCCTTCCTGTCAGGATCTTTGTCTCTCTGATCTGTTCTTGAGTGTTACCAAAGTTGAATTTATCTGCTTTGAAGATAATTTCAGTTCCCTGTTGTGCTTGAGAACTAAGCACAGCCATTAGTGAAAATGGAGGGACAGTATGACATTCATTGGCCACGCTGCCTAATGCACTCACCTGTTTCCAAGGTCTAAAAGACTGGGGTTTTATTCTCTCCAAGCTCTGCAAGATGAGGATTGTAAAAGGGATTGTGAAAGCTGAAATGATATTGTGGGTCTTTTTAATTTCTTTCCTTGTTATTTTTATTTTTTTAAGCACACTTTAAAGCAATCCATAAAGCCTAATGTGCAGTGCTTGAATCTCATCTGTTGTATGGTTACTCATTGATCATAGCCTTTCACCTCCCAGCTGGGAGTGGAGCTGTTAAAGAAAGAGTTTAAATATGATCTTCTTGCAATTAACCAGGCAACTGAATTATGTTTCAAAGGGATGGAAGGAAATGCAATTTTTGAACATCTTTGTGGTCAGGAGGGAGGGGAAGTTTTATGGCTTTGTTCTCTTCTTTCTTGAGCTCAGTATCATTTTTGTGTAATTCCACTGCAGTGGAAAAGGAATTCAACCCTCCACTTGTGCCTTTAGAGCAGGAAGGAACAAAGCAAGACTGATTCATGAAGGGGTAAATTCTCCACTGTGAGCAAGCAGTCGTGGTGTTCCTACCATCCTCAAACAGGAGGGTTTTCAAACAGATTCTTCACCAGGAGGTGCTGTGTGCAGTTGTCTTCTCATGAGTGCAAAGTTTGAGAACTAGAGAGACGATTTCCCTTTTGGGCTTTAAAAAAATTGTAGTGCTCTGATCTCAGGCTGCCCTGATGTGGTGTTGGGAACCAGTGTCAACTGGATTGTGCCATCATACTGAGGGCACTTTCCAGAGATGAAAAATTGTCTCTTGGGAATGGGAAATTCCTGGAAGGGAATGTCATGGTTGTGGGAGAATGGGGTGAAGTTGTAAGGTCACATTGAAATTTAAAGTGCACAGGTAATATTTTTTTCTGGCATTTCAGACTATACCTGCTAAAAGGGCTCTTCCATTATAAAATATTTTTAAGAGATCACTGTTAATTTGTGTTCTTTAAGCAAGGTTCCCCACCCAAAAAAAAAAAAAGCAGAGATATGAAATGAATCTCCTAAAGTTGCCAGCCAACAGTCAGATTTCATACAGTGTTTTGTACCTGATCCTGAAAGCAAATATGAGGAGAATATTCTAGACTACATGTATAAGTGATCCTATAAAAATGCTAATTTGTATAAGACTATTTATTGTTGGCTATTAGAAATAATGATTTTTGGTTCTTCTCAAAGCTTCTGTACCACAAAAAAAAGTGAGGGACATTTTTGTATACATTAAACTGCATGTCTCATCTTTGAGCATTTTAACCTTTTGCTAACTATGCCTGTCACACAAGCTTCTTCATTGCTGATGTTTTTTTATTCTCAATAATGTCCCTCGAACTGAAACAACATGTGTAACAGAAAGTAACAAACTGCTGTATCTCTCCCAGAATACCCAGAAAAGACCTTTTCAACTTAGCTGCTTGGAAGGATAGTAGGAAATTTGGCATGGGGGAAATAACTCATGAGTTTGTAAGAGACAAATAAATTCTGAGGCCGATGTATATGTGATGCTGTATACTCAAAGATGAGCTTTTCATCATGTCTACAGCAATTGCACTGACTTGCTGAGAGGTGCTGGTGAAGCACAGTAATAGACCTTCATTGCTGGAGAAAAGGCTACTTGTCATAATGTGGTAAATGGTTCAACTTCTCTTTTTAGCAGACAGGGGGGACTCCTCTCATTTGTGTAATGGCTTTTTAAAGTGAGTGTAAGGCATGTCTGTATTCCATTTACTGTCATTTTATTCTGCCAGAGTACAGTAAGAGCTTAGTGAAAATGAAAATCAAAGCCTCCTAAGCCTTTTATTAAAGGTATTTCAAGTCATTGTGGTTTCAAATACATTTTGTTGTATACAGGAGATCTTGTGCTAAATAACTGGGTTATTTAATGTGTCAGTTCTCTTGAAGGAATCATGAACTTATAGATATCAGAATTAGAGAGAGGTGTATATATGACCATTAAACTGTCATGAAAAAGATTATTGAATATCCCCAGGAATTGCTGTAGAAACCACTTCTCCACTCCAAACTCCTCCAGAAACGTAGGTCAGGCAGTAGAAGCTAAACTCAGAAGCTTTTGCTGCCGAATCAGTGAGCAAGCTACAACGTTGAGAGGAATTTTGAGAGGCTGAGCGTGAGAGGACTTACCAGTTGCTGAGGGCAAGAAGGAAGTTAACTTGGTTACTTACCAAGAACTGAAACAGGATAAAAGCTCAGGATAGATGGTTAGGCAGTTTAGACATGTGGAAATTAATTGTTTGATGTTTAGAGAAGAGGAAATAAGGAATTAGAACTTGGAAGAAGATAATGGCTGGAAGTTGATTAAATAGCCTAAACAAATCAGGTGCTTTCCTGTGCCTGGAGGAAGAGCAGGAGAAGAGTGAGATCCAGCAGATATATTTTCATACTAAATAAGGACTCTGCTATGCCCGAGTCCATAACTGGATACCAAATTTGCCAGGGAGGGTAGAGGAATTAGGAAAGGTGGTTTTGGAACCTAATTCTTATGTACCTTGGAGAATCTGATCAAAAGCCTTTGAAGTTCTCTGGCCGTGCTGTAGTGACGACAATGAAAATTGATCCTCTGCATTCCAACAGCCCTCATGTGTGACTTGCATTTTAATTGGGTCACTTTTTTTTTTTAAAAAAAAAACAACCACATTGTCCTCTTCCTAGTTTGTCTTATCTGTGGAGCTGAGCTTCTTGATGGACTCTGTGCTGGAGAGTTAGATCTAGCCTCTTTCTTACTGTGTAGAGTAAACTGACCTTTTATTATTTTATTTTATTTNTTTTTTAAAAAAAAAACCAACCACATTGTCCTCTTCCTAGTTTGTCTTATCTGTGGAGCTGAGCTTCTTGATGGACTCTGTGCTGGAGAGTTAGATCTAGCCTCTTTCTTACTGTGTAGAGTAAACTGACCTTTTATTATTTTATTTTATTATTTTTTTTAATTCTATGTGTTACTGAGGTCTTGAAGAAATGAAACTGCAGTGTACCATGTTCCTTAGCAGATAAGGTCTCTGGTAGATGTGTAGTGTGTATGGCAGCTTTATCCTCTCTTCTACTGTGATGTGCTGGTGTGTTCCCTCTTCCTTTTTTTTTTCTCTCACCATTTCTGCAGCCTATTACCTCTGTTGGGACAGGTGTGAGCTACTACACCCTTAGTGGAGCTTAAGCTGCTGCTGCAAGGCAGGGAGAAAGGAGGTCCTTGTCCAGCTGAGAAGGATCTGAGTGCATTAATGTTGTAATAGCCTCTGGAGGCTGCTGTCTTGGGGAGCTTCAGGTGCTTCCTATTCAGAGTGTAAAGGGATAGACCAGCTTCCAAAGTGCTTGCAAATGGAAGAGACAAAGAAAAGGTGGCTCCATGAGCCAGTCTGAGACACCAAAGAAGCAGCAGGGTAGTTCCAACTAAGAACAACATCAAGTTTCAACTGACTCTGCTGGTGTTCTGTGCTGAGCACACACAGATGGAGGATGGAGGAGGCAAGTGAGAGGAAGTGAGGTAGGGCTTGTAACTTCTTCCTGTTTCCCCCAGTAGCTCCCAAGAGCTATTGCAGTGTTGCCAGTAACTGGGAAACACTATTCCCTCACTATTATCCCAGTTCCCTTTTCCTACGCTTAAGGGCACCTCATCTCCACTTCAGGAAGCAAATTCAATTCTTGACATGGGGAGTATCTTACATTGCCATAAATAAAGCCAGGTTATTTTAGTGCTCTCTGATCTGAGGATCTCCAGGAAAACTTCAAGTGCTGATTAATGTGCCTGACAGCCCTGTGAAACAGAGTAACTAATCTCATTTTACAGGTGAAAAAAATGAGGCCCAAGAACAGTGATGGTCTGATGTTTCAGTGGCACCCTAGAGGATTGGTACCTGCCATTGCTGAGAATCCAACAATAGATGATGGGTCCAAGGCCACACAGGAAGTTGGTGGCAGCGGGGAGAAGAAATCCAACCCTGCTCTCAGTCTTTCAAACAAACCACCCGATGACACTTAAAAAGCTCTTCTGGGGTTGAAAAGTACTATGTAATTATTGCTTCCAATATAAATATTTTCCTCCAAAAATCAAGCTTTTCTGTTTTTATTACCACTGACTTTATTAAGCCCATGTGATTATCTCTCTTTAAGCTGTTACAGTGTGGATCATTTAAACCATGTAAAACATTCAGGCTCTTCATGCAAAATTTATGTAGTTAAAATATATTATCCACTATATTGAATCATCTTGGAAAAATATTGTCTCTGCAATTCACATAAACTTAAAAACAAAACAAGACTTAAAAATAGCTACCCATCCATGAACATCCCTGAGAAATGAAAACTCTTGTTGCTGACATTAGTGCAGATGAATTGTGAACTGTGTCATGCCCAGCTTTAATCTCAATATCTCCTTCTATATAGATTTTTTTTTTTTTTCTGAAAAAAATGTAAACATAGCCTGAAGCAAAACATTACTGGCTTCCTTCTGCAGGGCAACATCTAAAACTGGTGGCAGTTCATGGCAGTGAAGTGTTTGGTGCCAGGTTTGTACTCATGGACTTTAGTTACTGGAGCAGATCAGGGAAGGGAAAACGGATTGCCAGTGCATAGAAGTTAGCACATCAGGGGAAATCCCTGACTAATCCACGTGTGGAACAGCAACAAGAGCAGAGGAAACAGCCAAATAAGGCATAAAAGCATTAAGTAGATGGTCATGAAATCTTTACCTTCATAGAGCCTTCAGTGTATAATCTATAACTGCTGGCAAGGTGATCCTGCAAATGCCAGGAAATAGAAAGTGGCTGAAGTGCAAACATGGTCATAATTTTAAATGTTTACTTAATGCATATGTATACTCTTTGTTACTAGAAACCCAAGGATTTATAGATGTACTGTTTAGACAATGACAAAATGTTAGCAGATTAGTTAGAGTACGGTGTTGCCTGAAATGCTACATGACATTAAATCAACCCCCTTCACACTTTCCTCCACCCCCCAAAAAACCAAAATCCCTTATAATTATTTTTGAATAAATGAATCCACTGGTTTGATTGATACCAAATCTTGTCTTCCTTCCAGGCAACTAAGTCTTGAAAAGTAATTGCTGAATTCACACCTCCTGGTGCCTTGTTGCCAAGCGAGGATTGCACTTAGAACGTTATTTTCCTTTGATGAAAAGGCTTGTGAAACATCTCCAAACTGTGCCCCACTGTTACCTTCAACCTGGTTTTCAGCCATAGAATGTCCCTTTGGAGCAGAGGTTAAGCAAAGTATATAATTTTAGATTTAGAACATCATATTTCCATTTTCTGATGGTGTGATTGGGCAAAAGAGATGCTTGGAGACTGTCAAACTTATATATTCTCTGTTTTCAAACTAAGCAGTTTCCTGGTAAACTTCTTTACTGGCTTCAGGTTAATCAGATGTTGATTTCTTCTAATTGGCTCCATACATAACGTTTTGAGTTTGCTTTATAATCTGGAATCAGAAAACAGTATTTGTTTTTAAATATGATACAAGAAGAAAGACATAACCTAAAAAAAGAGACTGTATAAAAGATGATTCCAATCAGAGCTTTGTGAAAAGTATCCCTTTGACCCCTGAAAAGCATAAATTACTGCAAAATATGATTTTAAGTATCACTTTCCAGACTGTCTGTCATGTAATATTTAAAAAATAGCAACTGTTCAGGAATGAAGGCAGTAATCTTTTTTGAAATTCAAATACAATTTTCAAATAGAAATTTACTGAAATTCAGTATGTATTCACAATGAATCTATTTAAAAAAAAAAAAACAAAACAAAACCAACACTCAGTGTAAATCAAAACGTCTACATTGTTACAGTGTCCATGCAGACAAATTTTTCAAGTGAAAAAGTACACAATTCAAGATATTCCAGTGCTGCTTATATGATGTACTTTGGAAAATTTCTGACAGATGCAGCAAAAAAGTAAAAACAAAGTAAAATTTGCCTTTTTTTTTTCTTCTATTTTCAGTCATCCTAGGCTTTCAGTCTGGTAGGCTTGTGACATTAATATCTTCTTTCACTCTTTGTGCAGTCTTATGAATTTTATTTAGTATGTTTTTGAGGATCTTATGATTTAGGACTTGTCAGCTGTGTGCCACTTCTTTATGGATGTGACTTGCTTTTCTAAAATACTTATTTTTATTAGTTTACTGGGCCATAGAATGTGTGTGTGTGTGTATATATATGCTTTGAGCAGGAAGACTCTATTTTCCTAGTTCCTTGTGGGAAATAGAAAGTTATAACAGAGTTTTAACACTGTTAGAGAAAAGTCACTCTAATATCAAATCAAGTTTTTACCCACTTGAAATCAAGTTTTCTGTTGATGAGCACCTGAGTTTGATTGCATTTTTATAAACTGTGGGTACTGGCTTACAGCATCCCTTTATTCCTGTTTTCCTTTAAAAATGGCAGAATCGTTACACTCTGTAGCAGGAGCATAAAGACTTCTGTTTCTGTTGCTGATAATGCTGCTTCTTTCTCAGTCTATTTCACCATTGAGTGTCTGAAGTTTCTCAGTCTGTTCACATGTTTATTGAGTAATTTTTAGGGTTTTTTTTCCACTTCTGTTCTCAAGATTGTATACTCATGTTTGGGGTAAGGAGTGAAAAAGCTCGAATAGAAGACATCGGGGGAGGCTCCGGGAAGTGCACTTGAGGGCTGCCTTCATAACAATCCAGCTCAGCCCCTGCTCCCTCCACTTTGACTCCTGGAGGGCTACTGGAGTTTCTTCCTTTTGTTCTTGCAGAATTCTGGCCCACAGGAATGCTCATTAAATGCAGGTGCCACTACAGCCAGATCAGGCATTATACCGTCTGGGGGACTCTTTCTCTACTATCCTTATCAGTTCTCTGACTCCCAGGAAGACCCTGTAAATTGATTGTATGCAGACCTGCAGCATAAGTGTGACAGTGAAACGTATTTCCTATGTTTTTCACCTTATTCTTTCTGAGACATGATACTGGAGGTTTTGAAAGTTATTAAAGCAATTAATAAACAAGTAGAGAAGTTATCCTCCTTTAAATTATTAATAAATAAGTAGAGAAGTTTCTGCTCTAATTCCACCACTGATATATCAGTACACATATGCTTTTCACTCTGGCAGCCAAAACAAGGAGGTGCAGCAAAATGAGTGTTGTCATATGGGGAAAGGTGCTGACAGTGTTAATATTTCGATGTATTTCATTCATGCTGGATTAACCACTTCAGTCAGAGAAATGACTTAGGAAAATAATTGTTTTTTCTACCAGAACTAAGTGAAAAAGAGGTTTTAGATAGACTGGATAGGCAATGGCCTATCTACATGACCATCATTTTAGACAAAGGGTCTGGGCCATGAGGCTACAAGTTAAAGTGAGATACATCCCCATGTTGTTTATATTCACAAATGTCACATGCATTCAGATCCTAATGATACACTTTAAAAGTACTGAGACTTTATACAAGAATATTAGAAGTGTGGAAGTGGAAAGTTAATCATAACTTTACTGTGGTTTTTGTTTGTCTATTGCTCTCAGAGGAGTGAAATTAAAAAGAATTTTTCTTGTGGATATCCTTTAAATCAGTTCATGTTCTTTCCTAAGTGGAATGAATGCACAATCTTCTGTTTCCAAGGAATTCTTTTGATTCTAACTGTTGAATTGAAGTTTATACATTGCAACTTCTATGTAAGCAATATTTCCTATTGATCTTTTAATGATCCTATTAGTTTCTTTCATTCCCTTAATAGAAATTTTAGCAGTAATAAAAGATAGAATCAGGCAGTAATTAGCACTGTGATTAGTTATAACATGTGTTTCTTTACCAAAGCAAAAACCCAATAAAATGTAAATTAAAATAATGGAACTGTCTAGCTCTCTTGAATTATATTAGAATGTTCACTTGCTCTCCTTTTTAAGGATTAACATGTGCTTTAAAAGGCAAATGCTTTTATTATGCAAATTCAAATCACAGTGCAGTAAGTGTATTACTTTGTAAATTGCTCTTTCTCCCCCACAGAAAGTGAAATGACTGTGAGAGGATGTGGATGTTTGTGCTCTCAGGTCCTGAGTCCGCAAACATTCGTGTCATAGCCGTTGTGAATCAAAGTGGTCACAGGGGTTTCTGTGACTTTATTTGTGTAAAACCGAATATGATGCAGAATAAGGATTTGCATAGGCAAGGTTGGGTTTTTTGACTGGGCAATGGGATCAGGTTTTCGGCCCCTGTGCAAAGTGATCTCAAATCCCTCATCTCTGCAGAGAACTAAGCACATTATGGGAGGCTGTACCTGCCACCACTTTGTCTTGTTACTGAGGAATTCACAGCATCTTGTGAGATCTCTTTCATGATCATCAGATCATACACAGAGGTATTTTTGTTGCCTGTATCAAATGACCAGATCTTGTGACTCTTCTTCATTTGATATGACTATCCAGAGAAAATTGAAAGCTGTCAGGGTGTAATTTGTCCTTAGGTCTCCTAGCATCAGTCCTTAGTAACCCTTTCCATTCTCTTTTGCTTAGAATAGCTCTCTCCCAAGATTAGGTAGCCAGGGCAAAATTTGACTGTGCTAGATAATGTTCACATTCAAGCATAACCTCTTAAGTTTATTCTTGTGGATGTAGAAAAGTGCTCTGAGGGCAGGAGTTGTGAGGATCCTGTGGAAAGGTGGGACTCGTACCCAGGCATGCTGTGCTGTGCATTCCAGCTGGGTGCCTTTGGGCAGGGGTGATAAGCCCAGTTATGGCACAGACCTTGGGCTTTCTTCTTTCTTGAAGCCTAGAAGGCAAACGCATAATTAACTGTTTGCTTCTGGCATGTGGGAGATCCTGACATAGGGGAAATCTCATGGCATGGTGCTTGAAGGTGAGTGAAGCTATCAAGTGAGACAGGAGCTCCTTTGTGTGGGTGTTGCTGCTTATAAAAATTCTTTTGAGGCTACACAAAATGGCCCTGCCGGCTCATCCACACAATCTAAAACAAGACAAGACGGTTGGGAAAATATCAGTTGGGGGGAAAAATGGGAATGATGATTGGTCACTCTTTTCCTCTTCCTCCTCCCTTTAAAATAGTAAATATTGGAATTCCATGCCTAACTTAGCCCCAGTTACTGACACAGCCTACCCTTAGTGTGCCATAGTGTCTGCACTGGCAGCCAGAGCATCCTACTCTGTGCTTACGGAGAGTAGGATTTAATTTTTGAGGCTGTACAGTGACATACGTACCCAGGTGAGAGAATACAGTCAATCTGTTTGACTTTGTGTTTCTCACTCAGTGGAAATGTCAGCATTATCATAACTTAATAGTGCAGTTTGGGCAGGCAGATTGTTGGATTGGTGCCTGCCTTCATCAGTTCCATAACCCTTCAGCAAAGCACTCTACAGCTTGGTGTTGCTGTAACATCTCTTGCTGGAATCAATTATTTTTGCAATTCCTGACCACAGTATCTCTCACATATTCGTGTAAATGTCTCAGTTGTTGTGAGCAAGTCTCCCAGTTTGCCCTTGCCTACTCTGCACGCCTGTGCTGCCACTCTGACCTTTTTTGTTCTCCAAGTATCTGCATTGTTATTGAATACTCAGGAAAATAGCACTGAAATATTCCACTTGCTCCAACAGTACATACAGTTTTATATAAAATTACTGTGTTACTTATATCTGACTGAAACTGGAATCTGTTCTTTGCCCCCATATATCAGTGGTTATTTCCCATACATTAGAAAGATACGCTTTGATTAGGGCCTGTTTTCTTGCTCTTTTAAGTGTCTTTTTTAAAAAAAAATTAGGGAAACCCACAACTGTGTAAAGAGTAATGGATCTCTTGTGGTCTGGCTGCACTTTTATTAAAGATTTTTAACTTCTGTTGAGTTTGCTACTGTTTGGTTGGAAAGTAACAGGGGAACCATGGGGTCGTTTGAACTAATTAGTTTCCTTGCACTCCCAGGCTCTCAGCCAGATTCCTGTAAGTTTTTAGCATAAAGTTTTATGGCCTATGTTTTGCTCTTTATGGGAAGAAACACCATGGGGAGCTGTACTTCAAAGAATCAAGGTCCCTTTCATGCCCTTTGAACTGTACTGGTAAACCTTCAGGCAGGTCACACAGTGTGACTGCTGCTTAAGAGCTCTCCTTGAGTCACTCCTTTGCCCTGCCCCTTTAAGGGAACTAGGGCTCTTTGGAATGAAATTGAGAAGGGGAAAATAGGACCTTACTAGAAGGTGTGAATCCCTCTAGATGTGCCTGATGCAATTCCTTGCCCAAAGCCCTGTGCTGCTCATGAGTCCCTGTCATGTAGCTGCTCTTCTGCAGGAGTTCTGAAGAGCACTGCTTCTGTATTCACTCTTCAGCCCAGATTCTGGTTGGTGCTGGGAGGAATATGGACACAGGCCTGAGTGTGCCATCAGGGAACTGTGTTTGCCTTAAAGTACTCCCAGAGTCAAAGTGTGTTTTTAGGAAGATGGCATGGGTTACTGTAGTAGTTCATAGGCTTTCTGATAAATAGTTTATTGTAGTTGTGCATGTACCTTAGGCCATGAACATATTAAATAGAACTCTTGAATAGTCTCATTGTTTGCATGCTGCCATTCTCAAACCTAAGATCTACTCACTCCCAAAGGGGGGGGGTGGTGTGGAAAAAGCCTTTTGATTTTTCTCACAGATGTGATGTGGAGAGAAAGACACAAGGAGAAAACCAGTGAAAGGCCTACCTGGCATATGATACTCCTTCTGTTAAGAAACTTAATGATACAATTTGTTCCCCAAGGAAAATGTGAGGTTTAGAACCTGTCCAGTGAGGCCAAGACACTGTGAACAAAAGCCATGCAGTTATCAGCTGGCTTCTGCTAGAACAAGGTTTCCCTAGGGAAGCATTACCTGCACCACAACAGGCATTTGCTTCTCTGACTGGCTTGCTCCCTGACCCTTCAGCTCATTTATGCCAGATCCTTTCTGACCTCACCTTTGCATGGCCAGCCAGGTAAATACATCTGAAGTGTGAGTCTTCAGCATGTGCTACAAGGAATCTTACTACATACATCCTGTTAAAGGAACGGACATCCTACTGGAGCCCATCTTCCTGTGGCATTTATAAGCCTAATTCATTCATTTGCTTCTAAAGATACCTCCTTAGCTGGCTACGTAGTTGAAGATAATTAAAGAACTGCCAATTTTGTCAGTTTTAAACATCCTGCTGCAAGCTTATGTGTTTAGTAAATCGAAAGTAATTAAGGTTAGTTGGTTTCAAAAATCCCTTTCCTGTCTGTGCCGGTCATGTCATTGCTTACACAGTACTGAATTAAACACCACCTATAAAATGTGGTTTTTATCCTCAGCCAAGCTGCTTTCTGAGATGTGAGGCAGGAGACATTCTGGAGAAATGCTGGTGAGAATTTCTGTTAGTGATATATTTTAAATATGTCATAAATACTCTGGAGATTTGTGTGTGTGTATTTTGTTTTCAAATGATGTACCAGGAAAATGTTGTCTTTACCCAAGTGTACCTGAGCTGCTTTGATGACTTCTTTTGTTCAAGAGCCGCCTCTTTGATGTGGATATTTTGCCTGGGGATTAGATGTGCAGGCTTGTAAAATACTTGAAAAATGACCAAAGGGAGACATTCAGCTAAAGAAATAGAAGAATTAAAGAAGTTATAAAATATATTTTAATATGCCTCTTTCTGAACCTTGGTTGCAGAATTGAGCCCTCTTGGTGTTCATAAATTATTTCAGTGCAGAGAACTAAGAGCCATTATGTGTGTGATAGACATGTACTTCTCCCAGCCTGAACTGCTTCTGAACTAAATCAGCCAAGTCTATGCCAAACAGAAATGCTGGGTTTGATGTACTGGGTCACAAGAGTCATTTTTCCAGTGATTCTTTATACCCATCAGAATAGGTTTGTATTGTTTCAGATAAATAGCAATTTTTCTTTCTTTTCTTTGTCTCCAATGGGGGTTTCTGTTACCACAACATACTCCATCAGTCTGCATTTTGTTTGAGTGTATACAGACTAATCTGGGAAAGGAGCCTGACCCAGGACAGAGGGAGAGGGGTGGGAAGTGAGCGAGTGACCCAAAGAGATTCCCTACTCCCCTCTTTCATAGTATTTCATAGCATTTCATTTCATATAATGAATGCAAACCCAAGGCCAAACGGTCTGACTAAAACAGTCAGATTCTTAACAGAAAATTTTTTATGACTTTCCAGAACTCACAGTGTAGATGGTGGGAAATCCAGACCCTGAGCAGAGAAAGGACTGTGAATGTGAGACCTATATACAGCACAACTAGGAGTCTTTATGAGATGAAAAAGGGAAAGAGAAATAATTAAGCTTCCTTTAACAGTTTATTCGTCAAATGACAACTTCTTCACCCTACCCCCCCAATTCTGTTCATGCAGAAATGCCAGTAATTCAATTTCCTCTGATCCCAAAGGATCCTTCTGATTGATTATCTTATGTCCTGGAATGACATTTAATAATACATTGCTCTGTAGTGTGATGTGTACCAAATTCCTTAAAATATAAAATAGCACTGGGTGATGTGTCAAAAGTTTTGATGCGACTTGGCCTTGTGTGACAAAAAAATCCATTAAGCACTTATACAAACAGTTTCTTGAAAAAACTGTGTCCTCATGAGCAATTTGCTGCAAGTAATGAGCATTATTTCCCTGAAAGTAATGAGAGGGTATCTAGACTCTGCCAGTAATATGAATTGTTTTCTTGCCTGTTGATTTGGTGATATGATCTTACTCATCATGCTGTTTACAGTAATAAATGCAATGTGGCACTGGAAAATGTGAGGATCTTGTACAGTAGAAAACCTGAATACAACATCTGAAAATCACAGGGAGAATTTCTTAACCTGGTTTTTCAGAGGTTTCTCTCAAACTGTTGAATTTCCTTCTTTTTATTTGAGAATGGGTTGGCAGAGGAAGTCTAGAAAAGGAGGGAAGATTCTTCCTTACCAGCAGACTGTAATTTCACTAGTCTGTTAATCACAAAAATTTGTTTGTCAGCTCTTAATTGGTAATTGATATTAGAGACTGCTTAATGTCTAATATGGATGATAGATTATGCCAGACACATTATTTTAATAGTGTGAGCTCAATAAGCAGTTACCTCCTCTCAGCTGAATCCCAGACACAGCAGAAGAATCTCGTCCAAAGCACTGCACAGTATTTTAATTGTGCCTTCACCACTAAAAATATTGACAAAACAAGGTACTGGAGGTGGTGATCAATGTTGTATGGATTAGTGCTTAATAGCTGGAGTCTCACACCTGCCAAACTTCAAGAAGTTGACAAAACCAGGGCTCACGCAGTTTGTGTATCTCTTCAAACTACCACCTTGGAAATAGAACAGAAGGGTCAAATGACAACAACCCTCTGAAACTTGCTGGCCAAAGTATATAACAGCTTGACTATTCCCAGATTTCAATCTCTTCTTTTATGATGGAGAAACCATGTAAATGAACTTGGCTTGGCTCAGATGCGTACTAAAAGTTGCATAGCAAATGAGGAAGAGTGAAGTATGTGTTACTCCTGCCATGCCTGAGAATCACGGAGTATTCTTAGTTGGAAGGGACCCACAAGGACCATCGAGTCCAGCTCTTAAGTGACTGGCCCATACTGGGATCAAACCCACAACCATGGTGTTATGAGCACCTTGTTCGAACTGCATCTCCCTTGTCACCTTGACAGGAAATCCTCATGTATTTGGAGCTGTTAGTGAAGAAACTTAGTTTAAACTGCACATTTGAGCTTCACCATGAGTAGTTGGATGGCAATCTGCTTCTACCTCAGGTGCCATCACACTGTTAACAAAAGCATGGCTCTTCCTGTGTGACATGCTGGTTGATAATCACTCTGAGTCAGAGTTCCTAATCAGTCGTGTACTACGCAAAATAAAAACCTCCAACTGGCTCCTATAAAAGCAGTTTCCATCTGAAAGTCAAGTTTCTTCATTCATACTTGGGTCTCTAAGCAATCTTTCAAGAGGATCTGAACATGTACTGCTCTCATTAAAATCAGTAGGAACTCAGCATGTCTGAAAGTCATACAGCTTTATTATTTATGTACCTAGCTTGGGAATTAAATACCTAACTTGAGGCTTTGAAAATTGTAATAACTGTTTTCTTCAAATAGTGAGGTATGTTACAGAAAATTGTTCTCTCTTACAGGAGTCCTGCTGTCTGCGGGTGAGAATTGGGATATTTGAACTAAAAACCTTTAGCTTCTCTAGTGATTGACATCTTAAGAAATGTATCTTGTCTTCAGTGAGAGTTAAGCCTGTGCTTACCTTTAAGCTTGTGTTGCAGTGTTTTGTCAAACGGGAATGTAATACTGAATCCAGGTCTTATATAGGCAGATAGACCACTAAAGCTTAGTTTCTCTGGCCTGCTGAGTATATTCTGCAACATATGAGATGAAATTTCCTCTCCAGTGCATCTGATATAGGGCTTATATTTTCTTCTAGTCCTTCATACATTAGCATCCTAACAAAATTAAAACTCAAGGCAACAAATCCAGAGACATTATTATTTTCCCAGGTGTGTGTTTGTGACTTTCTTCTCCTCTGTGTATGAAGTTGCTCTGAAAACCATTTCAGTTAGGATTCCTTCAGTATTTCACATTCTTTGAGTAAAGAACCTTGGAGGGCAGTTTGGCTGCTGGATAGATGTTAAAAATCTGGGGGATTTTTGGTTGTTCTTAGAAAGCTGTGTGGTTTGCAGTACTCTTAGAGACTGGGAGATGCTTTGGAGTGAATAAAACCTCAGACTTCTACTGAGGCTGATCTGCCAACTGAGTTTGTTTTCTGTCATGTTATTTTTAATCATGCTGTTCTTTTACAAATAAATTTCAATGACTTTCATGCAGAAAATTCTGAACCAGTAGGCAATTTGAATAATTTGCTTCAGCTGCCCTTTGGATGATGCATTTTTTAAGTGTGATTGCTCATAGTGCACTTTAGGTCTGCTTTTGACTTTGTAAAATAAAGGTAAACACTTCCCAGTTATGTATCATTAAGAGTTTACACTGGAGAGGAGATGGATGTGGAAACCATTGGTTGAACCATCATTATTTAAGGAATTGCACTTTCAAATCCCGAATGTTAAAGTCTAGCAAAGCCAGTTCTCTCAGAACAGATTATCTGAATGGATATATGAAAAGCCCAAATCTCAGTGAACCAAGGAACCTGGGGAATGACTAGCTCCAAAACTTGTTTTATATGAGTTCAGTTTGTATAAAGACCGAGATCCTGCATACACAGAGGAGGGCCTGGCTGCTGCAGTGTGTGATTGCAGATAAAGCTGTGGAGCCTTCTGTGGAATTGCTTCCATTTTTTGTATCCTTTAAGGCTAGAGGAAGGCTTTTTTCCCGTGTTTCACATGGAGTGTGGACTCTGACAAAGAATCACAGTTTATTTCAGGATATGCTTCTCTCATACCCCGTTTTATTCAGCCTCACACGAGTACTGTGACAGTTTGTCATGATAAAGTACATTTTGCCATGGATCTTCAGACATTTTTATCTGAAGCATTCTGACTTGAACAGCTTTGAAAATGATCATATACTATTTAATGTAACATGATATTTGGAATCTTTTATGCTGGAAGGTGGGATCATACCAATTGTATGGCAGGTTGTTCCAAGCCAGCCATACAGCAGGACCAGTCAGACCAGTACCAATACGTAGCTGGCTGCTGTAGAGCAGTAGGGCAGTAAAGCCATCCAAACACAACTGGACTGCAAGAAGTTTTCTAACTTTGTAGTGGTTCCTGAGCTCTCTAAAATCTCCTGTTTCTGCTGCAGTGGTGCAGTAGCAACATTTACCAGAATCTGATGCTCATAGGAGTGTCAGGAATAGCCAAGATGAATATCCTGTTGCAAACTAGAGCGATTTAATAAGAGAAGATGTGTCAGACAGTACTGGGGCAAGCATGGTGAGAAAACTGTGGGCCTGAAGGCATCCATCAGAGCTGATCTTTGGTAATGATCAAAGGGGAGACTTACTTCCATTCCTGCTGCTTCATGCTTTGAAGGGTCGGGGAAGAAAGCCCTCAGAAACAATGTTTGGTTGCCAAAGCAAAGAGGTTGTGTAGAGGAATAGAAAGTGGCAACTTAATTTGCATGAACTACACTCAGAAATGCCCTAGAGGATAGAGATTATTGTTCTAATTCTCCAGTCCTTGGTGACATGAAAGTGATTCTAGGACATTCTTTTAGCAGCACTATCTTAAACATCTTGGAAAATGAGTGTTAGTCTTTCAGAATGCCAATAGGAGTGCAAAAACTAAAACTGAAATAAAAAGAGAAAAAAAAAAAGAAAGAGCAACCAATCCGTGTAGAAACAAATAATGAATGTAACTGCATTTGTGCATCCTTTATTAGTTTTTCCATGTAGACTCTGTGGCATACAGCACCATGGGACCTGAGCACTTCCCAAAGTTACAAAATGTGCTTCTGCTAATGATGCCAAGAGCCTCCCTCTCCAGTGCCTGTAGTGCCAGTCTCTGAACTTGGGAGCATTTCCTTTTGTGCTGGGAATACATTGTCTGGATGGGATTTTTATAGGTGGGATGTGCTACAGTGGCCTTTGGTATCACATAAGAAGTCTGAGCTTTAGCTTCAAACTAAAATTAGATTTTAATAATCTGAAAATGAACTTACCTAACTGGGGAGAAATCATGTTAGAAAGAAGGAGCTGTCAGTACACCGATTAATTTGGCTGTTTTAAACTACAGTGTCTTGAGCCTCTCACATGATCAATGACACAGAACCATCCCCTCTCCCAAGAAAATAAATGTATGCATCAGGTGTTCTCAGGGTCTCACTGGGACTCTCTCTGTCTCATGATGCACCTTTCCAATTAAGCCTCAATTTCTCATCCGGCTTAAGTGGTGAATCAAGGAGAATGGAATCTGAGGGTATTATTGTGGTTTATAATATATATGTTTCTTTGTTATAGCACACTATATAGTTATTTTACTATAATGTTAGAAGCTGGCCTTGGAATGTGGAGTGGGGGTTTGGGGGGTGTGTGTGTGTGTGAATCATCAGGTTTCTCTCTGTCAGACTCTTAATACCTGTTTACCGCACTAATTCAAAATATGAAATTTTTGTTGTTTAAAAGAGAAAGGCAGTTACAAAACTTTTCCACTTATTAAAGTGATTAATAATAGAGATTTTTTTATTTATGTGCTGTAGATATTGAATATGATGGGGTACTTAATTATACTGAAGTGATGCTTTCATACATAAACAAACAAATAAAAAGTGCTGGCAAGACACGATGAGGAACCAGATGTTAAAGTTGTTATCTTGGAGATTGTATCTCTGAGGAATTATCCACTTAGATCCCAAGTAATATCCTTTTCTTAGATTTTTTTTTTAAAATTATACATTAGTGTATTTATATGCTGTTACATGGTCTAAACCACTTCCATAGCAACATTATTGTTAGTGGTATGTTATTGTTAAAGTTTACTTTATCATAAAGCTTTACATTATCAAAAGGGCCAGTGTGAAAACAATACCACAACCTCAACTGTACACATTTGACATTCAAAAATAATTTTACTCTGGTCCCCAGCATGTGACTCAGAGTGCTCTCTTAATGTGGGGGCTGACTTCAAGATTGTGACTTAGATTTCAAGGACTTCCTACATTTATTGAGACTAATGAAACAGTTTTTGGATGTTGCTTTTTCCTTTTCCTTCTAACCTAGTCATTCAATATTGTGCTTTCTCTTCTTCATTAGTAGAATAATCCTATTCATTTTAAAATTTAGGTTGTGTGCTCTGCAAATTGCTTAGGATATCACATTTTTCCTTTCGAAGCTATAAACTGTGAAATGAGGAAGCAAGCTGATTTTCTAACTGCTTTTATCATCATTAAGATACACAATCCCTCCCAGACAAAAACATAAATTTATTCAGTACATATCAGCATTCAATCTAGGTTCATAGCACAATCACCAGTGCTCACAGCCATCCAAAACACATGGGCTAAGAATAATCTCCATATAAATGTTGTGTTTTGTTTTTTTTTTTTTTTCTGAAAAGATGTGCATGATGATGTAGGATTAATCCCTGAATATTCTATTTCAGTTGGCTTCTTGTTTGGGTGTTATAGGAATGATAGTTGCAACTGTGAGAGACTTAGAAACTGAGACATCTTTAAAAAAAAGAAAAAAAAAAAAAGAAAAAAAAAAGCTCTTGGTGCAAATTCCCCCTGATGGAAAGATCAGAATGTGACTGATATTCCTTTGATTGATGTGAAGGTTAGGACTTTGGGATAGGAGGTGGATTTTTCAATCTGACACACACTTTCTGACCTTTGGCAAGTCTCTGAGCTGTAATCTCATCTAAAATGTGGAAACAGGAATATCTCTGGATGAGAGCTGTGTGTCCTGAACACATACTTAGGAAGCAATTGGCACAAGATAACAAACTACAAAACTACCTTTCTTAAAAGATTAACACGCTGTTTACATTAAAAGAGTGTCTGAAAATATCTCAGTATTAGAAGGTTATGATGGTATTATAAATGGTTTATTTATCTTGGTATTAGGTTATATATTCTGACTCAAGAAAGTGACCAGATCCAGTCATCATTAATCTTATTTTTATTTATCTGAGGTTAAATGTTTGATTCTCCCCGGCTTACAATAATGCACCTTTTATGGCAGGTTCCTGTCTTGGGCAAATTTTTATGGACAAGTTACAGATCTAATACTCCAAGGCTCACCATGAGAATGCTGACACACACTAAAGTGTTGTAGCAGTGGTGTAATAACTATGAATTCATATGAAGCACATATTTCCCTTAGATGCATCGTAAAACCAAAAATGAAAAATACCAGTCTGGAAGCTGGTATTTTAAATAGTTTTTAAAATAGCAAAAACTGCTGAGTCAATTTTTGTCATGATTATAGCTGCTCTATTGATGGCCCTATTTCATCTTTATTTTAGTGCCTGGAAGATTTGTCACCACTTACTCGAGCAGTTGTCTCTACAGATGTTTTACACACAGGATGTTTTGCCTTGTGAGTAGGAAAAAAACCTGTCTAAGATCAAAATGCAGTCCTTGGCCTGCACTCCTGTGGGCTCTTGATGTACATCAGGCTTGACCTTCCAACATGCAGCACAGTCAGTTTCATTAAATATTCAGGGAATGTGCTCTGGGTTTCTTCATTAACTTAAGCAGAACTTAAACTATGTCCTGCATGATGAATGTGTATTGAGCCTTTTTGAATGTCTCATACTTTGCAAAGCTGGATAATTGTATGAGGCCACATGTAAACTCCCTCCAAAAGCAGAATATAGGCACAAAGAGCAACAAACATGTTGGGGGGGGGAAGGAACTGGATACTTTATTTTCTGTTTAGGTATCTGTATCAGATATTCTTAATGGCTTCTTTAAGAAAAGAGGGTCATGATAAGAAGATGATTATATCATCCCATTTTCCCATTATCATCAGTGATACTCTGGCCATTGTCTTCTTTCCTGCTTTCCCTGGTGAGCTATAATCCCTTTCATATTCAAATAATTCTTCTCTTACAGCACCATTTTGTCCAGTATATCTTGTCATGTAGATCAGGAGCACTATTTGCAGTTGTTTGATGTGGTGGATTGCTCCCCATGGCTACATTTGCACAGAGGCCTTGTGAAAAAACACTGGAAACCTTTACATGTGATACATCTTGTGGGACAAGAATTGAAAAAAAGCAAGTCAGCAAATTATCATGTTTAAATGATGCTGGACATGCAAGCAATGCTTGTTATGAGTCAGCTAAGGTTGTCATATTAAATTAAGCGTAGAACTCTGAGATAGACATGAGAATTTTTCCACAGGAGCAGCCTTGCTATGAAGATTTATTTAGCATGTGCCTTATGAACAGCTTGTGCCTATTTTTGCTTGAAACCTTCTGAGGCTTTGTGTAGCTGTAACCAAAGTTTCTTAGTTTTCCTTGCTCTCCCTTGAGCAGAGTCAGGGATCAGAGTGCTTCTGTGAACTACCACCACAAAGAATAACCATCAGATTGGGATTTTCATGGCACATTATAGTGCAACTGGCTGTTGTGTGCCTTTCTTGTAGGATGAAATTTGGGATATCAGGATAGTTGAATTTATGCTGCTGTCATAGATAGATTTGTCATGTATAGAGATAGTCTGCTGATTTATCTAAAAAAAGAGATGAAGCCCTTTGGGTCTAATTCTGGCTTGTTTTATATATATATATGTACAAATGTCAAGTTAGTCGATGGAAAGAAACTTATGTGTAGAATGCCAAACTTGAGGAAAGATAGGATAAATGACTGGATAATATGGAAAAATATTTAAAAAATTGTGTGTCCTTGTAAGAGAGAAAACATGATCTTCAACAGCCCTTTCTCTGAGACAAACCAAATAGTTCCTCTGTATGTGTAGCTGATGTATAGACTTATAGAGGTTTAGATTGAGAAACCAAACTACACCAAAATAAAATGATTACAATAAAAAACCCTGCAAATGAAATCTTACGGACTTTGATTTTAATCCATCCCCATCATATAACATTCAGGTGTGCCAAGTTTTCTCTTGCAGAGTTTATATGCTGTTATATGTCCTGAAGTACCAACGTCATATATGTGACCTGCACAAAGGGACACAAATCCTAATTTGCTTGCAAGACCTGACCTCGCAGACCTGGACCAGATTTAGAATCTCTGACTCTTCTGTCATGCACATTCAAAGCAGTGTTTTATTCCTTTCAGGATGTGTCATAAATAACCCTTAATCATGTATTACAGATCCACTTCTGCATATATACAAAGCCTGTGAGGTGGTCAAGTCCCCAGCTAAGGGACTTATTTTTTTTGTAAAGTAAAACAAAAGTCCTGATAAATCAGGACTGACTGTGACTGACTGTGGTGTATTGTCCAGGATGGAACTGCAGTTTTTTCCCCGTTCCAAGTGTTCAGATCTCTGGTCAGTATGTGCACTTTTAACCACACATACACATCCATGCAGATTTTTCACTCATTCCCTTCCTTGAGAAGCATCATAATGTAGGCTTTCAGTTCCTGTCAATACAGTGAGGAACTAAAGAGGAATTCTGTTTAAAAAAAAAAATTAAACCTTGTGGGAAAGTCCCACATGGCTGTCCCCGTCTGTCTTCATAGCAGGGTCACCTGTGCCTGCCATTACTTACACTCTCTGTAAGACACCTCCACAATCTGTTCCTGCGTTTATTCCAACCTGAGGCTTCTCCACTACACCTTTGTCTGCAGTGGATATGACAACCTCGTGTGTATCTCTTCTGTTACTGATAACTTTACTCCTGTCCTCTGCATGAATCTGCCACAGGCCACTCTTTCCTTTTAGAACATCTGGACATGGTGGAAAGTAGATCTTGTTGCATTTTTACAATCTGTGTTGCCTCTGTTCTGCAATCTGCTTCATGTACAAGAACAAAACCTGGGCACAGCTCTACAGTTGCAGCCTCACCAGGCCTGGAGGTGAGAAAAAGCTGGTTAACATAATATTTTCAGACTATGTTCCTGTTTATACATCCCTGTATGACTGTACCCATAATAAAGGTGACTCACATTTCACTTTCTACCAAACAAAGCCCTTTAGTGTATTTGCAGGTTCCTCATCCTTCCCTTGTCCAGCTGACTGTTCCTGCATAAGTGTGACAGCCTTACATCCATTCTCATTATAGAACTTTCATAATTCCCAGGGCACCTGCACAGGGTAAGGATACAATTTAGCCCTAATGAGCACTTGTAAATATTTTCTTACACATTTCCCTTAAGTGCAAAACAGTAAATCTTCAAAGTCCAACAAGATGGCACATCATGACCAGGAATTCCCTGGGAACTAATACAACTGCTGTTGTGCCTGCTGTTCAGCCTTAGCAATTTAGGCAAGAAAAAGATGGCAGCAAAAACTTAAGGGGTACATTCTTCCACATTCCCCTCATATTGCAAACAGGCTGAAGTCATACTCTACAAAGCTCCCCATTTAGACACAGCCACAGTTTTTTGCAATTCTCATTGTAATAACCTGATTCCAGTGAAGAGCTGACATGCTGAAATACATTGGACAGAACTCCTGATATTACAAAAGTAGAAGCTTTGTAAGACCCACATACCCAGTACAGACCTAAAGAGGCTAATGCTTTATTAAGTAGTACAAAGAGCAACTGTTGGCAGGTTGTCCTCTGCTGGTGTTACCAGTTTTATAAGTAAATAGTGCAGGATAGCTCACAGAACTCATGTAAACATAGAATTTGTATATTCTTTTGTGGACTTTACGGTTTTAAAATAAAAGTAGGTATAAAAAATAAGTCATTTATATGGGTGACTACACTATTTAAACTCAGGTTCCCTCATTATATCCTGTCTCCAGAGCTATACTTAAAAATTATAAAATACCAGCTTAATATGATAATTGATTTGGTTTAGTGTTGCTTATTCTATGTTCTTCCCTCTTTGTGGTTTGAATATGGACATAATTGAAAGTTGGTTTTACTTTATCTAGATGGCAAGTACATTGGTAAGCAATGGAAATGACATAGTAACTCACATTAACAGGACTACATAATTCCCTGATAACTCCAATTATCTTCTGTCATCCCTGTAATGTAATTAAAATGTTTAATTGTTTTCTCTAGATAAGAAAAGGTTATAAAAGCTATAGCAATTTGTGTGGACTTAATGACCAGCTGGTGTTAATAGCCTGAAGCCTCTAGTTATCAAGCCTTTCAAGCAATCATTGATTTCAAAGAATTGCCCCCTGCCTGGAGCATTCACATATTCTCCTGGACTTTAGCCATATTAGGCTTTGCAATCAATTGATCCCACAAATAACACTGATGCAATTTATTTTACCCTGACCCCAGGCTACCAGTGAAGATCTGCAGCAGGAATAAGGTTATGTCATGTCAGTGAATGTAATAATTTCATGTGATGGGCCTCCATGAGATGAGTGTAAGAATTATATGGCTCTGGTGTACTAATGTTGACAGAGGGATACTTAATGTGAAACAGTCCAAGGATCCAAGGAGAGAATTAGGAAGCTCATGATTCTTCTGTCTACCTAAGAGTCATTACATTGATGGGTGACATAAGTTTTAGCTGCACCTCTAACACTTGGAAAGAGAGGAAAAAGTTTGAAGAAAACTCAGTTTGTTTGCATTAAGAATAGTAGTACAGACATGAGAGAATTAATATACTACTCTTTGTTAAGAAAATTCACCTCTGTTTAAAGGCTCCTGTTCCATGACTTTTTAGAATCTTAAAACTTGTATTAGTATGAGGATGGGAGTTAGCACTGCCTGTGAATGTAATCACCCCTCATTTTTATCCCAAGGAACACTGTTACTTAAAAATGGTAACATTTATTTGTGTTGAGTTTAAATCTTAATGCTCAATTCCTTCCTCAGACTGAATTGTCATATTCATCTCCTTAGGATATAACTGTAAATTTTTGATCTGAACTGGTCTAGTTATTGAAAAATACTTTATAATATTTTGTAAATTATAAATCTGTGTTTTATGTGGTATCATATGTGTCTATTGCCTCCCTAATACCCAGTTTCTATTAGGCATTACAGAAGAAAATTAAAACCTGAATAGTCCTATTGAATAGTGAGATACTGAGATTTGAAATCTGCAAATATTATGTCTTTCCATTTTCAGTCTAGTGGTTTTCTTGTTTTATGTCAGTTTAGCCTGGATGCTTATTTGCTGCCTTCCACTCTCAGCTGTCTTCTATGGTTTGTGGTTGCCCACAGATAAGACTCCATGGACTCAGCAGCAACATGTCCTGGCTTATACATATATATATATATATTCCACATTTTACCGGTAAATTGACACCTGGTTATGTCTCTAGTCATCTTCTAACTACTTCAGACAGTCATGTGTAGGATGAGATAATAGGGATGAAGTAAATTGTTTTACGAGTAGTGTAAATCACCAGACACATTCTGATTTCTATTTACTGTAACTTGCTTGGAAAACAGTATAACACACTGATTTCCACTTCTTCTAATCCACAGTCCATTCTGCCACTACTCAAATGTTCTAATGAATATAGCTTTTACTTCTGACATGCCTTGCATTGAAATTGAATAAACATCTCTTTTAGCAGGTGAAAAATGTACAAATTATGTTAATTTTGATAGCTGTGACAATAGAAATTTTTGGCAACACTTATCTGTAAAAGAATGCTAAATTCTGCAATATTTAGATAAAACCTAAACAGCCCAACTTGGCTAACAGCTGTATTGTGCTGTGTACCAATAAAGACTGAAAAGTCCCATCCTATAAGAGCATCCAGTCACCAAAGACCGGACAGATGAGTGTAGTAAAAGCCAAGCTGCTTTATTGGGCAGGGTAGTAGCATTTTAGGTCATGATTAAAAAATGAAGTGCATTGAATGGCATTTAGTAGGAATCTCTGGGTTGTGTGTGCAAGCAAAAAGAATTTACTGTAAACTTTTGTCCCTGCTTTGAATTTCTTTAGTAGGGTTGGAAAATATGTTGAAGGAATACAATTACCTAGCAAATTACCAACAGGAATCTGTTGGTCCCATTCCTTTTAAGTCGTATGAGACTCTTACCAAGTGAAAATTAAGTTCTCATGATTTACTATGCTATTCAAGCATTTTGATGTATCTATATTCTGGCAGTTAAATTGTCATTGTATAAATATGGGCTTCAGTCCTGTAATTAGATTCCTGCTGGTGAATCCTTCTGCCTACTTGGAGCTGAGGTTAATTCATGGAGCAGTTAGCAGGGCTGGCAGATCTCAGATTCCACTAGACCAGTGGCATCAATAAGGTGCTTGGTGTAGATACCGACTTCTGATGACAATGATTGAAGTAAGCCATGAAATATAACATTTGTTCTGAGGCCTCCTGCTGGTGTTTCTCTACTAGTTTCCCATAGCCTCACTGTAATTCATAATTTTGAGAATGTCACCTACAATATTAAGTTCTATTTGTATGTGTCATGCTTACAGAAGGCCTACAGATGGAGAATCTGTGAAATCTTCTCTCTTATTTTTTGAGTTCTCTACAATTGCACCAGCTTGTCTGCTTAATTATGATCCAGAGAGCAGCAGCTTATTAAAGTGGATGAAGTTCCTGAACAGACAGGTGCTGGCAGAGGTCCAGGTCTGTGCACTCTATTGTATTAAGCTGTCCCTGCAGAAAAGTAACTCACTTTTCAAAATTGGGAAGTGTTGTAACACACGTGCATATTCCTCTAAGCTCGGTATATGGTTTGTTCTGCCCATTAGTAAACAGAGGTTTTCCACTGAACGTTGGAAATGTGTTATCTCAGCTTCTACATGGCAGTCTAGGTGCCAGATGATTTGCTCTGATGATTAATTGGCAACACAAGGAAGCATAATCAATTTGAACTACATCATTTTAAAAAACATTCTGACTGTAAGTAACAAACTGTAGAGCTACAAGAAGTGTTGTATTTTAAGATATACACAGGCTATATATTCCTCCCAACATGTCTAGCTGATGGCTTGGAGCTACAGATGATCAGTAGGAGAAGAGGGGAGCAAATTTCCCCTCCTAGGCTGTCTGTCTGCCTGTGGCATTCCTAGCAGCCTGTCAGAGAGCAACTTGCAGATTTTCAGCTCTAAGGGTCTCTATCTAGTGTCACTGCTGCCTGTTGATGGCTGGTGTCCCAAGCCTGAAAGAGAAAGTTTATCCTCTCTTCCCTGCCACTGCCTGTCAGACAGGAGTAAGGATGGCTGATATCCAAAATATGAACTCTTATGGATTTTGGAGCTACAAAGCTGTCCCCTACAGTGTAGGAAAGATTAGACAGTTACTCTGTAATGAAGGAAGGAGGCTTTTTTTCTTCATTAACTACTGAGTGATGAATCTATCTAAGAATCAGAAGCTGCTTCCAGAGAGCATTTTGGCCCTTCTGGTTCTATGTAGTCTCACGAAGGCAAAGCAGGACCCAGCCATGGTTCAGCCTTACCTGCTGACTCAGATGTGTCTTGCACTTCAGTGTGCAGTCTGATGGGCCAGCTGCAGTGCTGGTCCCACAGGCATGTCTCTTTGCAGTCCCACACCATCTCTTTTATCCTGCTGCATCTTTTTAATCCTTAGGAGATAATTTGAAGTCATCCTGATTCCCCCTAATGATGCTCCAACTAGCTGAGTTAAGCCCAGTGGCTGTGATACTTGAGAGAACAACTCTGCACTGATGGCACTGAAATCTTTCATAACCTTCCAGAAAAATCCCTTCAGGAAGACACAGTAATAGGGTGCAGAACAGCTCTGGGGACATGACAGAGAATAAACCATTTCTGAAGCAGGCATAGGAAATGACACAGAGGAAAACCAGCATGTTGCAGGGATATAATTGGCATTAAATGGTTTGGATAAAATAGTGTTTAAAACAGAATAGACAGACAGTGGTTTAGAACCTTGTGATTCACAGACTAGCAATGAAGTGGAATCTGTGGGAATTGGTGGTGGGAAATGTCCCCTCTGTTGATAATATCTCAACAAATACATATAGTAGTTCCATCCTCATCCTGCCCCCAGCAAAACCACATATGTAAGTTTAATCTAATGTCAGGCTTTCAGAGATTAGAAATGAAGACTTGTGTGGTTTTTGTACAAATCAAAACCATTCAGAGCTCTCAGGGTATCTCCTGAGCTCTGTCTGTGTACAAGAACTAGATTCTTGACTATGAACTTTACCTTGTTGAGCTAAACACTTTTTATCTTATTAGCTAATGGAATTTCTGTCTCTTCTGCCATCTGTTCATATTTAAAAGGTTAAGTTTCATTAATTTGCTTACAACACAAACCAGTCGCTTTCATGGGACTGCCAAGCAAGCATGCTTCTAGCCCATACTTGCCTTGCTTAATAATGAAAGCCAATTAACCTGTGAAATTGTCACTCATAATACATGCAAGGTAAGCAGGTGTCCACTCTCACTATGTGCCTCTTACGTGGCTGCATGTGAATCACTCCCATGGTCATTAACAGCAGCAATAATAGCAGTGTCCTGGTATGCAAAGACCTCATTTAGGGGTGAGACCGGTGGTGCTGCTGAGAAATTCTACCTAAACATATACAAGAAATCAGTCTGTGTCCCAAAGCTTTTGAAGATGGACAGCTAATTGGGCAAAACCAGGGGTGAGGTGTGCAAAAAGCAAATCAAATGCAGTTTTTTGGAATTGATTTGCCATCAGATACTTGAAATGTTACATATTTTATCCATTTTCTAAACTAAGCTCTTTGGCAGTCACTCAAAACATTCCTTATGTTTTGCTGGTACATTTTAGAAGTAGAGAAATCTATTTACATACACATATATAGTATTCCATAATTAAGGTTATATTGCCAGTGGTTTGTGGGAGTATTTATGTAATTGTGTAACATTATTCTGTCATCTACCTATTATTGGATTACTATTGCTTGTTGAATTACAAGATACTCATAAATATTTTCTTTCCTTTTCAAGGGCAATATATACTAGATTCCATTTAAAGTTAGGTATTCTGTAATATGTCATGAGATGTGAATGATGGGCATTACAGTATTTAAATGTGCCAGCTTATCTGCCTAATTAGTTTAGAAAAGCACTAACAGCAAACTGGGGTTGACAGATCTCACAGTAATCTCCTTTAGGATTGCACCCTACCTTTGATTTATTTAGTTTAAGTTACTGACACCAAAAATGAAAAAGAGCATTGAAATATTCAAGTGGATCCATTTAAGCTTAAATCTGTGTAATTCTATGTGGTCGTATGATACAATGCAGACAATGCAACTGAGATGGAAAAGGCAGTATTTGAAGGGAAAGTCTCAAAAATGGCCAACAAACTTTCTAGCTTTCAGTAGGGAGGGGCAGTTATTATGAAAACATGACCATTAGTTGTTGAGTGCGATGTTGTAAAAAAACCAAAAAAACAGTTGGTCAGGAAACATTTTTAAACAACTGGAAAACAAAACTAGGAAAGTGCTTCAAAAAGTCAATTTGTGGATCTTCAAGAGTCAGTTAAAGACTGGAGTACAGAATAATTTCTGTTAGGCTGGGGAAGATGGGGTAAACCATGTAGCAGTGTCTTACCTTTTCTTCAGCTGTGCTATGTTGGTACAGAGCTTTTCCCTTTGGCTAATGTCAGTATTTTGAAGGCCAACTCTACCCCAAGTAAATCTGTGTTCATAAGATGGAGAAAGCTATTGCAGCCTTTGATGATTCTAGTTCTTTTTCTTGGCAGGTAAATGCTTGCAAAGTCTTACTTGGAAGGTTGTGTGACTGACTTTTTATAAAATTTTTGCACTTATTTATTATGCAAGGTTTAATGCAAAGAATATCCCCATTCATAATAAAAATACATGTTTTGCTGCTGATATGTTCTTGGGTTTCAGCTGAGATCATGGATAAATGCTTCTTGACCGTATAGAAAAGTCATTATCTTCTGGTTCCAGGTGAATTCTTGCTCTTGTAAACACTGTCTTTCGCTTTTCGGATGCCTTTGGAATCAAAAAGTGTGGGGAAGGAGGGAGTGCTGGGAGGTGATGTCCTGAGGGCATGAAGGATTGCTGTCAAGCATTGTTTGGGTCTGCAGGGTAGATGTCCAGGGAGGAGAGTAACAGGAGCAAGATAGGGAAGTGGATTGTTGATAATACAGAACATAGTGATGGAAGAGAGTGCACAGCTTGAATTACAAAAGAAAACATTTCCTGGGATGCCAGGTTTCTAAAGTGTGTGTTCTTTCCACAGTGCACATAATATTCACCTATAAATCATTTAAAAATATGCCTAACTGTCTAAACAAACCTGTGATCTGATAAAAAGGTCCTGACTTTGCTTCTATAACAATGCCAACATCATCCTCATTTTCCATAGAGCTCTCTCCTTTATGCAGTTTTCTCATATGAGTGGGAAAAGCTCCCAGTTCCTGTCAATAATGACACTGCTGTGCCCTTAAACTCCCTCTTGACAATACACATTTTCTGGAACATATGTGAAATAAAGCAGTGTGACACTGTCTGGGCAGGCGAGGTGCTGTGATTATTGCTGCTGCTATTTCTGCAACCTACCCTGCCTGTATCATCCACCTTCATCTGTGGGTTTTTCCACGTGGTTTATCTTTTGGGAAAAGTATATCTACATTCAGCTGTCAGCCCAAGATCACTCTAAATGTCGCTTGTTTGCTTTTATGACCTTGGTCTTGATGGATGGGTTGGAATTACTCCGAAGGCGTGCTGTTAGGTATTTATCTCATTTTGTAGTAGCATTATCTGCTTTAGCTGCATCACAAGTGGGTGTCCTGGGGCAAGAGGGAGTGAGCCAGGGCATGAGGAGGACGGGATGAGGAAAGAAGTACTCTTTTGTATGTTTGGCCAAGGACTGAGACTATGTTATCCAGCACAGATACTGTGGGGCCATTGCAGTCCATAACAGAGACCTCCATCACAACTGCAGCTGCTGCAGGTTCCTACCTGGTTCTGTTATTCACTTCTAATTTCAGACAACAGAACTGAGCCTCAGAACTGAACCTTTGTGAAGTTTAACCATCTCTAGTTTTTCCAATGTTCAATATAATGCCTTTTTTAATATTATTTTTTTTTTCTCTTACCTGACTATTGCTTCAAAAACAATTCTGCTGCTCCTGGCTTCATTAATATGCATCCAGTGCAGTGTAAATGGCTCTCGAGGCCTCCCCTTGGTAGATGATTTAATGTGGCAGTTATGAAAGCTGCTCAGCCTGTGCTCCATTAGCATAATAATGAAGCTTCTGCAGCAGCGTTATCATCCTCAGAGGAAATAGCCTGAGTGGTCACAGCTCCTTTAACAAGTACCACTTTAGGATAAAAAGCAAAGGGCTCTGTTTGAAATGCTAGATTGGAATATGCAAAGTGGGAGGGAGTTGTTTGTTGTCTTTGCTGTGCAGGGAGACGGGAGAACGCTGGTTCATCCCCCGGCTGGAAGCAGGCGGGGAGGCAGGGCAGCCTTGCCAGGCAGGGCTCCCCTCCTGGCACTGGGTGCACTGGCAGCACAGGACACCTCTCTGACTGGAAAGTCAGACTGATACAGAAACTCAACTTACTTTTAAATCTCTGTCTCCTGTGCTTGGCCTCTGTGATAGGTACAAGGACTGGCTTATTTCCCAATAAACTTGGACAATCTGAAATGTTGTGGTTCAAGGCTGTATGTTTAGGTTTTGATTTTTGTGGCTTGTTAGCAGATTAGGGATGTATTACAAGATGGAATAGAGAGCTTTTGGGTAGCTTAGGGAAGTCTCTTTCCATGACCGAAGGGAAAAGGTGACTTTCAGGTAAAAACAATAGGAATTAGAAGTAGCATCTCCTCCAATAATAACAAACTATAGTATAAATACGAAACAGATGGAAATGCAGAGGTGAAATTTTAGGGGTTTGATGGACTTCAAAGAAACAGGACAGCTCCTTTTTATGGAGTAAAGTGGGCAGAGGGAAGTGGCATCTTATTCCCTGTGAAGGGAATATCTGCTGGGTTTCCTGGGTGCCAAGGATTCAGTGAAGAGCTGCTCAGCTGGCTTTCCCCAAGGCTGCTGCCCCTCTGGCAAGAACAGTTTAACAACTGCAGTTTACAACTGAGTTTATTGAGCTGCTAATTTAATTTATTTTTAATATGGCAAGCCAACAAGCATTCAAAGGGTGCTTTACATCCTATGCAGCCATCCTACTGTGCAATTCATGACTTCCAGGGAACAGAGAATGGCTCAGGCTTCTCTTTGCCCTGTCAGGGCCCAGTACCTGAGGAATCCAAATGTAATGGATATGTGCCCAGGTGAAACTGCAGTATAGTTCAGGCAGCAACTGGGACCCAACTCTGGGCTCAGTGGGACTACTGGGCCATCAGGCAGCTTCATATTTTCCAAAAGCTGAAGTAGGAACAATGTTGCAGCCAAGAACAGAGAAGCATCAGAGTAGTTGATTTTGGTTTCCTTGAACTTCAGCTGTGAGTCTGACTCCACCTACACGTGGACTTCACCTGGCCTTTCTCAGTGACCCTTGATCTTCATTAGTTCTTTGAAGGCACCTGATTGCTTTTTACCCATTACCCATGTTTTCCTCTTGCACAAAGGTTTTTGATGTGTTACCCAAGGAAGGATGAGGCAGAATGGCATCAGAGATAAGGGTGCTTCACATGTCATTCTTAGAATTTTTCTATTGATTTCTGCAGAGGTTAAATTTTTCTGAAGAGTTCCTTTTCAGTAGTTTTCAAGGATTCTTTTCAAAGAAAGGAAACTTGTTTTGCAGTATAATGTAATTGATGGATATAGCAGAGGTCAATAAAACTTTAAAACATTCCAATAACTTTAGTTTCCAAATTAAAAGATATGAAGTCTTTGAAAAAACCTCAGAACATACTAGAGTGTTCCTCGGATAGCTCAATGGCAACTAGGTAGAAATGGGTAAGAAAGGAAAATAACTCAATGGACAATCCTGCTTGATCCCACAGTTTTTGTATACTAAACATCACTTTGCATGATGTATCTGTTTACTTCTGTATGCTGGCAAATAATTTGCTTTATTTTCAAGCCTGGGATTGCTGTTCATCCCAAAACTTTGCTTTACCCAAATGCCTGAAGGATTGAAAGAAGTCAGTACTGCTCCCACTGCTGCAGAAACTTAGTCCCTGTCCTTCAAGAGTTCCATGGAATGATCATCTCCATGGATGAGTTCTGTTGTCTCTGGAAAGGGAAGTGTACAGGGAAGGTGATGAGAGAGGGAGGGACTTTGAATGTCTTCAGGATTTATGTTGGCATAGCTTAAAATTATGCAAAATGCTTAGTTTGACTATTAACGTCTGAAACCCAGTTGAAAGACTTTTTCATACATTGTTTGTGTACTTTCTTCAGTGACTGGAAATCCTGTTGCCTCAGCTTCATTCCAGGGTGCTCACATCTCATATCTTGTTGCTCTCATGGTATTGCCCTAAGCACATTTCCTGGGTGTTATGGACTCTCAATTTTTAATTTGCTAGCACCACTCTTACCCTGATTATGTTAATTACATGTACTTTTGTGACCTCCTGCTCTTTTTGCCTTTCTTCTTTTGCTTGCCAAGGTCCATTGGGAGCACTTAGTCACATCACTTCTTTCTATTTCCCCTTTGTTCTCTGCCACTTTTTTGTTTTGGCTGTTAAAAGAGCAATAAAGTAAATTTTGACAGCTTAGGGAGTGACCTGTCCTATTTTTGGTTTCCAGGGAATTGAGTTTCACAGTTTGGTGGTACTGGCTGGCAACTCTGACCTTGGGACGTGGAATGTTCAATCCTTATATAATTCCACTGAGCAGGAGTTAGTTTTAGTATGCATAAGTATGCATCAGCTGAGAATCAGACACGTCCTTTTCCTGGGCTTTAAGGTTGACTGCCTTCAGTTATTATGCACCTTCACAGGAAGAGAGAAGAGGAAGAAGCAATGAGCCTGACCGAAGCCATTCTTCCATATGGGGAATAGGGACATAGGGAAAAATGTTTTTCTGAAATTCTTTCCCTCTACCCATCAAGGAGTTGGGTAGTCATCACTGGTGACCTTTTACCTCTCTTGTTGTCTATTCATTTCATTAATTACAACACATTCAAAAACAATTAGGCAAGTTAATGTAATAAAAAAACCTCTGAGGCTATCAAATACAGCTGGCATCTTTGTCAGGAAATTGCCAAGCTGTAACTCCAGGAGTTTATGGAGTAACCTGGGGAAGCAGCAACTGGTTCTGCTGTACTCCTGGCTGTCCGTGCCTGGAGACTTGTGCAGAGGGACAGTCACTACAACCTGGGTGGTGACTCCTATCTACGGTATGAGAAGGGCACAGGTGAAAATGAGTGTGGAATCCTGTCTGAGCAAACACCCTGGGCTTCTCTTTCCCTTTCAAAAGAGGATAAACTAGAAGAGAAACGTCCAGAAGCAAAGAATAAACAAAACAGGGAAAGAAAAGAGCAGGCATAAAAAACTGTAGCTGAAATAACTTTTTAAACTATTTTCTGCTTTAGTGGCAGCAAAATTTGAGAATATCTAGGGAATCTGGAATACTGGTCCTACTGAATGATGCTTCCTTTGTGCTCTCACTGCTTGTTGGTGCTAGCAGTTTGTACACAGTTTAGTTTGAATCTGCTTCAATTTTTCTTTAGAATTTGCAAACCACTCATGTGAGATGAGTAGCTCCCTACAAACACTAGGATAGAAAAGCTAATAATAATGGATGTCCATGTTATGTTTATCACAGAGAAATGTGCAGTGAAATATATTTTTGTTAATTGTCTGAGCCAAGCCCTGCTCTGTGGAATGCCTTTGACACTGGTGCCGTGGACTGGTGTCACTACTTTCTGCTGGCTTTGTAATGGTGGGAAATGCTTTCTTACTCTCTTATTCTACACTCCTCTCATCTGCACACAGTCTAGACATTTATGTTTTATTGTTATTGTTGGTAATATGAGGGAAAAAATGTTTTGCAGCCTCTTGAAGTGAAATGGTTCTTGTGCATTAGGTGTAATGGGCATGTAGTGCTCACTGCAAAGCAAACCTCTACGGTGATAAGGCCTGTCATTTCAGATTGAAGAGAAAATAGCTGGAACCATGAAAGGCATTTAATGGTTTCTATTCCAGCTCCTGAAAGTAAATAGAGAGTAGGAGGGCTTCCTGCTAAGCAGCTGAAATTATTATTGTCTTAGAGCTGAAGAAACTGGAGTCAATAATGCTGACTCAGGGACTCTTGTGGATTGTTTTGATGAATGGATTGATTTGGAGGGTGGATTCGCCTGATAGCCTATTCAACACTGTCATATAACTTTAACAATTAACATGTTCAAGAAGGTTTGTTTTTTTTTTCTCTTTTACCTCTGGTTTCACTGATTTACTCAAAGTGTTGGCCAAAACCAAGGCGTGTCAGGTATTACCATGTACATAAACCCGTGTCATCACTGTAAATTGTTACCTTTCAATCCATAGGATGCTGGCATAACTTGCAGTGAAATCACCTGCAGAGGAAGCTTCCCTGGCCTGGAGTGTGTATTTCTAGGGAAAAAAACCAAAAAGGTGGCACTGATGTCTCTGTGACAGTCATTCATTCAGAAGGGACATATAACTGTGGGCTTGATTGTGTAAGATTATTACTGATCTTTAACCTTATTCCAGGTTTGAGGGTGAAAAAGGAAGGACTTTCTATGGTCATATTATCCACCTAAGGGACTTTCTGACTTAGGTAGGGCTATTGTTTTTTGGTTCCAGCTCCTAGTAAGTTGTTGTGACTTTTTTTCTTCTGGCCCGTCCAGGAGAAGAGATGCATTCTAGATTTTTTTTTTTTT